>CM067168.1:7291810-7399932 GCA_034093135.1 Erigeron breviscapus | reverse complement strand
GAAACGAAAATGGTTTGTAAACTATAACCTCCAAAACGGTAATGTATAACTCATATGTGGTTGGGTTGATATGGGAGGTACTCGGGGATTAATGATGACGATGTTTATGCCTAAAATGCTTCCCCGTACACATGGTTATGATATGATATGCAATGATGATGATATGCTTAACGATATGATATGATGTGATATGATGTGATGAACGGTGGTTAATGACGTGATGTAATGTTGATATGTGCATGTATATGTGGACTTTCTGAGGGTGGTACAGGAGTTGGTCTATTAAAGATTGCAGAATTGATTCATCAAAGGTAACATGAATTGACTCATCAACCTTGTCAAGTCTCTTGTTATAGACTCTGAAGGCTTTGCGAATTGTTGAATATCCTAAGAAGTATCCTTCATCAGCTTTTGCATCAAACTTTCCAAGCTGACTAGAATCATTCAGAATGTATACTGGACATCCAAATACATGGAAATATCCAATATTGGGCTTTCTATTTCTGAGTACTTCATAGGCCGTCTTCTTGTGTCTTTTGACATAGAACAGATCTGTTCTGAGTGTAGCAAGCAGTTGCAACAGCTTCAGCCCAGAAATTCTTGGGAAGACCAGATTCATTCAACATACTTCTAGCAGCTTCAATCAGCGTTCCATTCTTTCGTTCTACAACACCATTCTGCTCTGGTATGTGTGCTGAGGAGAAGTTCTGAGATATGCCAGTTTCAGTGCAGAAGGACTCCAGAGTAGCATTTCTGAATTCAGTACCATTGTCACTTTTAAGCTGACAAACTTTTCGCTTATGCTTGAGTTCAATTTGTTTAATGAGGCAATGATTTCAGCAGCAGCTTCATTCTTGGTTCTGAGGAAAATCACCCAGCAATATCTTGAAAATTCGTCAACAACAACCAGGGTGTACTTCTTTCCTGCTCTGGTCTGAACATTCACTGGTCCAAAAAGGTCCATGTGAAGCATGTGAAGAGGTTCAGTTATACTGAAATTTTGCTTTGTCTTGAATGAAGCTCTTTTCTGCTTACCCATTTCACAACCTGGACATGTCTTGTCTTTATGATGGGTTTTAGGCATTACAAACTAACTTAAACTTTTAAGGGAGCATGCAACCTAAAACAGGATCTATGTTTTCACTATTGAACCTATAACTATGAACATAATATAAAATTATAATACTCTAGTAAATAATCAAAACTTACTAAAGAAAATAAATAAATAAATAAATAAATTACATACCTTTTAGTTGTTATAGTAAACAACTAAAATTATCCCTCTGGATCTCTTGGAAGCAAGTAAAAAAAAAAAAAACAACCCACCCCGTCAAAAAAAAACAAAAAAAAATTATCCCTCTGCATCTCTTGGAAGCAAGCACCACAAATGTCGTGCCTCTAATGGAATCACACCCGACGACTCAAAAAATTAACTAAGTGTGGATGAACTATAGAAGAGTTCTTCCAAGAGGAGAAAGAAGGAGGCGAATACTCAAGCCAAGAATGTGTAAAAAGAATGAATCCCTAAGGCCCTATATATAGCCTTGGATAGCCTCCATGGTTTTCCTATCCCACCGATGTGGGACAAACTTCCCAAGGGAAATTTTATTCTCCTTTATGACTTCTATTCATTTTGAGTCTTGAGGGCAACCCAAAAGGACTGTGCTTCTATCAATTATAGTTATGGCTTAGACACCTAATCCAACAGTCTCCCACTTGGATAAGTCTAATAACTATTATTGCCAATATAACTTCCTAATTGATCAGCAAATTGTAGCCTCCAAAAGCCGTTGTCGAACTCTGACGTAGTCAGTTACATGTCCTAAGATAAGAGATCATATAATAATTCGTTCTACAAGATATCATTTGAACATGAGACATGGAACATAATCAATCTCATTGTCCAGTACGTTGTTTCCCGATTTCTGATTTGTAATGACATAGAACTTCTAATTGAACAAATCAATTTAGTCCTGGTCGGGCCCGACACTATATGTCAACATCAAATCATCGAGGGGCCCAAAGATATCGCTTTTCCCGTTAGGGCAAAAGGAACGAATAAACTTTGACTTATATGCTTGCAACATTTACTCATCAAATCATGCACAACAATACGTTTTATAACATCAAGTTACTGATGCGTTTACATATTATCAATGCATAACTGACTTGTAAACCACAACTCATATATCTCCATTTAAAGATTATAAGATATTATCGTCTCAGAATTACTTGTGATAAATTCCATGAAGTAATTCTCTGAGCGTGGGTTAATCCAATACTTAAATCTATTTCAAAGTACTCACGAACATTGCAGCAATACCATTGCTATGTCTAAAACTCTTTAGACAATCTACAAATCCATTCATGACAGTCTTTATTCACTACTTACTTCCAAAAGTATGATCGACTGTGGAATTCGAAAATCAAATTATTCAGGAAGTAAAACATGCAAAATGAAACACAATAATAAACAATTGACAAAAGGTAGTAAACAAACTCATAAATAATTCTCTATTATTTAATCACCAAAAGTCAATCACATTTATTTTGTTATAAGTTTCAAACTAACTATCTAACTACTAAAACTAACATCATCTCTCAGCCCAATGCTCCTAGCATGCTGATTGTGTTTAACCCTGCTCAGACCCTTTGTGAGTGGATCTACAGGATTCTCTTCAGATGAAACCCTCTTCACTACGAGGTGACCTTCTTCTATCTTGTGTCTGATAAAATGGTATTTTCTATCGATATGTCTAGATCTGCCATGATCTCTTGGTTCCTTTGTCAATGCAACCGCTCCTTCATTATCACAGAAAATTTCCATTGGCTCCTTGATGGTTGGCACAACTCCAAGATCTTCGATGAAGTTCTTCAACCAAATTGCCTCTTTGATGCTTCGCTCACCGCTATGTACTCTGATTCACAAGTAGAATCAGCCACTGTGTTTTGCTTGGAACTTTTCCAAGTAAATGCTCCTCCATTTAAGGTAAAACCCAACCAGATTGGGAACGAAAGTTGTCTCTATCTGTTTGAAAGCTGGCGTCACTATACCCAGTTACTCTCAATGTATCTCAGCCACCAAGTACTAGAACCCAGTCCTTAGTCCTTCGCAGATACTTGAGAATATTCTTAACCGCTACCCAATGAGCTTTACCTGGATTTCCCTGATAACGACTGACCATGCTCAAAGCAAAGGACACATCAGGACGAGTACATGCCATAGCATACATGATAGAACCAACAACAGAAGCGTACGAAATTCTACTCATTTCTGCTATCTCTTTATCTGTACTCGGACTATGAGTCTTACTCATTTTGGTATTACTCTGGATGGGCAGTTCTCCTTTCTTGGAATTCTCCATACAGAAACATTTCAGTACTTTATCCAAGTAGGTACTCTGATTAAGTCCAATTAGCCTTTTACTCCTGTCTCTTAAAATTCTTATTCCCAGAATATAGGCAGCCTCTCCTAGATCCTTCATAGCGAAACACTTTCCAAGCCAAGACTTAACATCTTGCAAAGTTGGAATGTCATTTCCTATAAGAAGTATGTCATCAACATACAATACTAGAAAGGTGACTATGCTCCCACTAGCTTTGACATATACACAGGACTCATCCTCACTTCTAGAGAAGCCAAACTCTTTGACTTTCTCATCGAAGCAAAGATTCCAACTGCGAGACGCTTGTTTTAACCCATAGATGGATTTCTCAAGCTTGCACACTCCATTAGGAAACTTTGCATCCACAAAACCTTCTGGCTGACTCATGTAAACATCCTCAGCCAGCTTTCCGTTAAGAAAAGCAGTTTTGACATCCATCTGCCAAATTTCATAGTCATGAAACGCAGCTATGGCTAACATTATCCTAATAGATTTTATCTTAGCCACTGGTGAGAAGGTTGTTAGGACCAGTTCACCTGGAACTGGCCAGTCACCAGTTCACACTGACCAGTCACCAGTTGCATCTGGTGACCAGTAAACTGGTGACCAAGAAGATTTGTCGAAAAATATATTGAAGTCCAGTTGCACCGTACAGTTAACGCAACTGAAGACTTCCTCCAGTTGAGAACTGACCAAGTTGAAGAAGCATTCCAGTTGAAGTCGAAGACAACAAATGGAAGATAGAGAATGGCAATGGCAGCGAAGCCCAGTTGGCATTCTAGGCAGTTACAAACTGGAGACCATCAGTGGAAAGCCCTTACAAAGCTTTACACTGATTACGAGGAATTGACTTGTATGCTTTATGTACCTTTACCCGGATAATAAGCCTTACTTATTATTTAAGTATTAAAAGGTACATAAAGGTGGTTATGTAAAGTCACTTTAACATGCGACTTTACACTGCTTTTTAAGGAATTAAATGCCATTCCTTAAATGCTCCCAACCACATTTGTACGGCTAAAGTTAACATCCCAATGTTAACTTTGCCTATAAATACAAGTCATTGCACAACCAAGAATATTAACTTCTTCGAATAAACTTAGATAGAATTCACACTTTGCAAACCTGCAATATTCTTGGTGAACTTGTGCAATCTTCTATCAATCGCTAAAAGGAACATTTCACAACTTTAAGTGTTCGATTGTCTTGAGAAATTCCGAGTGTAGATCAATTGTATTTCATAGGTTGTTAGGATATTTACATTCGTGTATTATCTTGGTTCCGCATCAACCTTGTAATTTGTTTAATATCAATAAATAAATTACACATTGAAAAATACATATTGTCTCATCAAGTTATCTTACAAGTTATTTGTATTATTGCATTGTTCTGTACTTATTGTCTTTTATATAAGTAATCTATCTAGAACTTGGTATATACACACTGCAACTGGTCGTCTCCAGTTCAGTGCATATATTGCAAAGTAACTCCACCATCGACATAGCGGTGTCTTCAGTAGTACCATCTAACGAGTTGGGACTTACAAGTGGTATCAGAGCAGAAGGCTAATAAACTTGCCTAGATCTGCTTTGGACTGATCCTTCTCCAGAAGCTACTGCAACTGAAGAAGATCGCCAGGTGACTTGCACTGATATTGTAGTTCACCAGCCTAGTCAGTACACTAGATGGACTCGAGCCCATCCAATTGAACAAATTGTGGGTAATCCAACTAGTGGGGTTCAGACTAGAAGAGCCACCAGTGAGCAATGCTTAAACGTCACCTTCTTATCTTTAATTGAACCAAAGAAGATTGACGAGGCTGTGGCAGACCCAAGCTGGGTGGAAGCTATGCAAGAAGAGCTCCTCCAGTTTGAAAGGAACAATGTTTGGGAGCGCTTCATAGGCAGTCTTCTTATGTCTCTTTATGTAGACTGACCGGTTTTGGGTGTGACAAGCAGTTGCAACTGCCTCAGCCCAAAAAACTGGTGGGAAGACCAGATTCAGATATCATACTTCTGGCTGCTTCTATCAGTGTACGATTCTTTCTTTCAACAACTCCATTTTGCTCTGGAGAGTGAACTGATGAGAAGTTTTGAGAGATGCCAGTGTCATTGCAAAATGTTTCAAAGTACTTTGTTTTGGAATTCAGTACCATTATCACTTCGCAACTGACAAACTTTTCGAGTATACTTGAGCTCAATTCGTTTGATAAGTGAGATGACTTCAACAGGAGCATCACTTTTGGATCTGATGAATACCACCCAGCAATATCTGGTGAATTCATCAACCACAACTAGAGTGTACTTCTTTCCAGCTCTAGTTTGAACATTCACTGGACCAAAAAGATCTATATGAAGCATGTGAAGAGGTTCAGTGATGCTAAAATTTTGCCTAGTTTTAAAACTGGCTCTTTTCTGCTTGCCCATCTCACACCCTGGACATGGCTTTTCCTTATTGAAGGAAATCTGAGGTATCCCATCAACCAGTTGCTTGCGAGACAACTTGTTAATGTTTTTGAAATTAAGGTGGGATAACCTTTTATGCCATAGCCAGTTGGTGTCCTCATCAGCTTTGGTATGAAACATTGCTCTTTTGGAGCTGGTTCCATATCCATGATGTACACATTCCTTTTCTTGGTGCAATCATCACCACTTTCCAATCCTTGTTAAATATGGTGCCTTGTTCAATATCGAACAATACTCTGAAGCCATCATCGCAAAGTTGGCTTACACTGATCAAGTTATATTTCAAACCATTCACAAATGCAACTCTTTTGAATTCGACTTGTCCATTATTGAGCACACCATATCCTTCAGTCTTTCCAAATTGATCGTTACCAAAAGTCACTGTCGGTCCATCTTGGACAGTGAACTCTTCCAGTAGGGGCTTACATCCGGTCATAGTCCGGCCAGCAGCGCTGTCCAGATACCAGATATTCTTCTTTCGATCGCCCTACAAACACACAAAAATCATTAGTTCATTTTGTGAACCCATCTTTTCTTGATGGGTCCACTGGACTTCTCTACAGAAGCCACAGTTGATTGTTGAGGTGTTGAACTGGAGGCTACATCTGGAGCATTATCACCAGCTCCAGGTGCAGGAGTAAAAACAATTGGTATTTGATACTTACTCCCTTTAATTTTACCAGATTTTGTTCCAGAATGAACATTCTTTAGTTTAGGTACAGAAGGGAGTGGTTTAATATTTTGTTGAAAACTGGAGGTGATAAACCTCCTTCCAGATTGTTAATCCGGGCAGTACAACTCTGAACCTGCGAGACAAAAGTTGGAGTTGTCTTTCCAGATTAACCAAAATATTATTTTGATCAGGCAGTTGAACCTTGGACCTTGGTTCAACCGGTGCTTTAGTCTGTCGGGTCTTGGGCTCCTTAGACTTTTGAGGTAAAGGCTTGTTACCAGTGGCCTTTTTGACTGGAGCTTTAGCCTGTTGGCTCCAGTTTTAACCTCAATGGGGGTGGTCTCATTGGTTTCAGTTTCAACAGCTTCAGGTTGATCATAAGGTGTTTCAACCTGGAGAGCTGGAGGCAATGCATGAAGATCTGGTATAAGAGCTGCCATCTCCAGATCTTCAGATTTCCATGCATTTTTCTGGGCATCGATAGTTCTTGAAAATGCATCGTAGTTTTTGCCAGATGCTTTTACCCAGGACTTTTGAAAATGCATCGTAGTTTTTTGCTTTTACCCATGACTTGATAATCTTTTGTGCTTTTTCAAAATCAGAAAATAATTTTTGATTATCAAGTTCTAAAGCCTCAATCTTTAAAACTGACTCCTTGAGAGCCAACTGGACACTTTGCAAATCATTAGTTGTGGTTTAACATTGTTCAGTTCAATTAGGATAGTGTCAAGATATCTTTCACTACCAGCTCTTACAGTTTCCACAAATGCCAAATCACCACTTAATGATTCAGCCAGGTCCAGTTTTAGTTCAGGGTCAACCTGGTTATCATAGTCACATACCTTTTTCAGTATGATGTCCACCCATCTTCCAGAGATAACATCTTCTTTCACCACATGCTGCTGTTGTTGATCTTCCAAGGCCATGAAACACATGTCCCTTTCCTCTTCTTCATCGTCAGATGAGTCATCAGAGTACTCCCATTTTCCCTCAGTTTATGCCATTAAGCACTGATCCTTTTCTTTTCCATGGATAGGAGGGCAATCTGGGCCTTAAGCTTCTTGTATTTAGCTTTGTAGCTATCATCAGGCCGATTGAAATTAGGGACAGAGGGGCCAGTTTGGTTGTTAAACTGACTAGATCTGCATTCCTTCATAAAATGACCTTTCTTACCACACTTATAGCATGTAAGATTGGTCTTATCCAGAGAGCTGGAGCTGGAAGCATTGTTGGGGCCATTAAATCTTTGGATTTATGCTTAAACCTATTAAAGGTTTTAGCAATCATGGCGACCAGATCATCACGTTCAAGAGATGTAAATCTCTTGACTGTTCCATATAATCCCTCACCAGATGTCACACAGGCACCTGGTGCCCCTAGTAGTGCTTCGGTCATAAACTAAATCCAAATAATCCTATGGCCAGCCTACGAGGATCTCAAGGGTCCAATACCCTTATTGGTAGAATTCAAAAGTTTTGAAGAATTCTCCAATAGGACCCTCATTCTCTCTAAACCCACGTAAGATGTTTCACAACTACTTATGTGAGTTTTGGTACACTGCTGTTCTTTCTTCCGATTGTTCCTCCATCAGTTTCACGTTAAAGGATGGAACAATCCAGTGTGCCTTGTCAGCCGATATATTGAGGGATGCCTTACGCCTCAATTACTGGAGAGAGGGTGAATCTCCAGTCGTCTTGCCTCCTAATATAAACTTTCGCCAAGTACTCCTGGAAATGGGACACAGGGAGTGTTTGGAGAATGGGGTGTTGAAGACAAAAGGTGCGATGACCATGAAGGGCCTTACACCTTCATGAGGTATTTTTTCATCCACCTGGTGGAGAGCATGGGTGGGAGTTCTGGTGGACTTGACCAGATTAACTCCTCGCAAGCAGAGATGGCTTACTGCTTGTGGAACGGATTGAGAGTGGACTTTGCAGATATTTTGTATAGAAGCCTAGTACAAAAACTGAAGGGCTCCAGGGGTGTGTGTATCCCCTTTTCAAGGTTTCTCTCTCTCTGTTTTCAACAATTTCTGGGCCATGAAGAGTATAAAAGTACAGATTCACCGTACACAAGGCCAGATATGTTGAGGAATCTAGACTCTCTGGTATCTGAAGCTGGAGAGGTCGAAATTCCAGAGCGAATGCTACTGGCATTTGCTAAAACTGATGCACCTTTGGAAAGTGAATCAGAAAGACAATTGGGCGGGCCTCAAAATAATGAGGGACCCTCCAGTTCGTCTCAAGTTGTGGTTGAGGATAGAGCAACCATAACTGAAGCAACTCCAATCACGTCTATCCCTGGTGAAGATACTTCGGTATCTGATCCTCCAACAGATGTACCCATCCAGGAAACTGGGGAAGGTCATCTGGAGACTGTCCAGGTAACTGAACAGCCCTCTGTCACATTCATGGATCTGGACATGAGTGTTAATGACGAGGAAATCCTTATAGAATCTTCGGATTCTGAAGGTACTGAAACAGACCAGGAGATTCTTGATGCTTCTGTACAAGCTCAAGACCCTTCATCTCCAGTCTTACCTCCAGACGCATCAATTTCATTTTCACCACCACAAATAAATGTGCCTATAGATATATCCTTACCAATATATTCCGCTCCCTTACCAACTGGGCAATTCTCACTTGCTCGAGAAATGCCCCCACCACCGTCGCCGTTGTTCACACCTGAGCATTCTCAGCATGAACAACACATTGAATTTCCAGTCCTTTCTTCTTCCACCACTCCTTCTATATATTCAACTGCTGGCCTGACAACTGGGGAGACTTCCATCAGTTTGCCTCCTCCAGTTGCTCCAGTAGTAACTGCAAGTGGTCCAGTGACACCTTCTCCTTGTCACTGGACAGTCAAGTTGTCTCCATTCAAGCCGATCTCCAAAACCTTCTAACCAGGGTGGAGGAGATTCAGAAGACACTTGACAAGAACACCAAGTCTTTCTCCAGATACCACAAGGACTCTTTGACAAACATCAAGGTGGTCGATCTGGGGATAAACAAGTTTTCTTCTAATGAAGACTTGGTGTTTGGAAAGCTTAATGAGTTGGTCACTGGCTGCAACAATCTGGCTGGTACTCTAAAAGAAGCCTTTGACCTAACTCACTCCAAGGTCACCAGTTCAATCTCCAACCTGCTAGGAAATACTGTCAGAACTTCAGAGGTTGACTTGAGAGAGATTGAAAGGCAGGTTAAAGAACTTAATGAAAGACCTGGCCTAGATGTAACTGGCCTTGGAGAGCAGTTGATGTCTTCAGTTGGTCAGAAGATAGAAGATACGTTGGGTGCTAGAGAAGAAAGTTTGATTGAAAGAGTGATGTCTGAGATCACCAAGTTGGCCACTCCTCAGGTTGATCTGGCCCCACTTACCAGTGAGATCAACCAGTTGAGGGGCAGCATTGAAAATTTGAACACCCAAGTATCTCTACATGCTGAATCATTGAATAAACTGACCACTGAAGTAGAGAATATGAAGAAGAATGATGAGGAAGTAAAGCAAAGGGTTGTCTCTGGGTTGGATGAAGACTCCAAAATCTTGAATGAATTGAAAACTGGTCAAGACCAAGTTCTTGCAAATGTCTTGACCCAGTCCAAGGAGACGAACCATTTATGGAGGTCCTTCAGGATGATGTGTGGCATTTTCAAAGAGTGTAAGGACTTGCAGTCATGGCAGCCTCTTGACCGGTTGCCATCTCACCCCTCTGAATGGGAAGCAATTAGGGCAGGTCTAGATGCTGCCAAGGGGGAAAGAAGTTCAGTCCTTACACGACCAGTTGCACCTGGAAGGACTCCAACTGGAAGGGAATTGGTTGTAGCTACCAGTACTGAAGCTGGTGAGCAAAGGGTAGGTGGATCTGGTGGTAATGGAGATAGGGGGAATGTTGTGATGGACAAGGGTAAAGGATTGGCTGTTGAAGCATCTGCCCAGCCGGCCACTGATGAAATGTTAGAAACTGGAAATACTGACATACTTCCTCCAGTTTCAGATAGTGATAGCAGAAGACTGGCCAGACTTGGAAATGATATTAAAGAAAAGAAGAAAATGAAACAAAGAAACCAAGTGGAAGCCAGGGCACATCTTGCTCAAATCAAGTTGCTTGATATGAGTGATGCCAATCTGTTGGGTATCACTAAGGAGGAGTATCTTAGGGTTAAAAATGATCCCAGGATAGTTGACCAGTTGAATGAAATGCTAGATATAGAACTGGATAGATACTATGCTGAGGATGAGGCAGAATTTGATGCCAGAAGTTTAAACATTTCAGTGGAGAAGGCTAAAGAAATGAGGGCCAGTGGGATTCTGAAGAGAATTGCAAATGTCAAAAAGGTTGTGAAGGATGTTTTGAATCCACCAAGGAGAAGGATTCCACAACCAAGAAGACCACTGACAAAAGATGCAAGGGATGCTGACCTTAGCACATTCGTTGAACCAACTGGCGAAGTTTCAAATGATGACATTAAGTCCGCTGTACTGGCTGCTGGTGCTGGGAGTATAAAAATCACAAATGAATCTGAAGCTAGAAATTACTACTCCCAGATCATGTCAACCAGAAGACATGGTGGTACTATTAGTAGTGTCAATGTTACAATCAAGCCAGGCACCAAGGTTTTCAAATCGAAGTTAAGTATACTGGTGGGCCACTGGTTAGAACTGATGATCCTGGTGCCATGCAATATGGGTTCAGCGAATGGGTGGAGATGGTGAATGTTTTGGATGCTAAGGCACAAAAGAATAGGTTCGAGAAAGCATGGGTAAACTTTCTAAGGGGGAAGATTCAACATAAAGAAAATCTTGAGCAAAAGTTGAATATTGACCCTGAAGATACTCAGCCTATCTCTTCAGTTGCCAAGAGAAGAAGAACTGGCGAAGGGCCATCTCATTAAGTTCTTTCTTCAGTTTATCTACTTGTAATTTGTATTTACATTCTGTAACTTGTATAAATTTCATTCCCTTGTATAAATGAAGTTACCAGTTTGTAACCACAAGGTAGATAAAAGATTAAAATCTAACAAACCTAAAAGAAAAACCTAAGGCATTTATTGATCTATAAAAATGCCTTAAGAAACTTAGATAGATTTAAATCGAACAAGTCTCTATAGTTCACACTTGTATAGATACAAGAACTAGAAAAGACTTAGACTATATTTCTAGACAAATAGGGGGAATTTGTTAGGACCAGTTCACCTGGAACTGGCCAGTCACCAGTTCACACTGACCAGTCACCAGTTGCATCTGGTGACCCAGTAAAACTGGTGACCAAGAAGATTTGTCAAGAAATATATTGAAGTCCAGTTGCACCGTACAGTTAACGCAACTGAAGACTTCCTCCAGTTGAGAACTGACCAAGTTGAAGAAGCATTCCAGTTGAAGTCGAAGACAACAAATGGAAGATAGAGAATGGCAATGGCAGCGAAGCCCAGTTGGCATTCTAGTCAGTTACAAACTGGAGACCATCAGTGGAAAGCCCTTACAAAGCTTTACACTGATTACGAGGAATTGACTTGTATGCTTTATGTACCTTTACCCGGATAATAAGCCTTATCTTATTATTTAAGTATTATAAGGTACATAAAGGTGGTTATGAAAAGTCACTTTAACATGCGACTTTACACTGCTTTTTAAGGAATTAAATGCTATTCCTTAAATGCTCCCAACCACATTTGTACGGCTAAAGTTAACATCCCAATGTTAACTTGCCTATAAATACAAGTCATTGCACAACCAAGAATATTAACTTCTTCGAATAAACTTCGATAGAATTCACACTTTGCAAACCTGCAATATTCTTGGTGAACTTGTGCAATCTTCTCTCAATCGCTAAAAGGAACATTTCACAACTTTAAGTGTTTCGATTGTCTTGAGAAATTCCGAGTGTAGATCAATTGTATTTCATAGGTTGTTAGGATATTTACATTCGTGTATTATCTTGGTTCCGCATCAACCTTGTAATTTGTTTAATATCAATAAATAAATTACACATTGAAAAATACATATTGTCTCATCAAGTTATCTTACAAGTTATTTGTATTATTGCATTGTTCTTTACTTATTGTCTTTATATAAGTAATCTATCTAGAACTTGGTATATACACACTGCAACTGGTCGTCTCCAGTTCAGTGCATATATTGCAAAGTAACTCCACCATCGACATAGAGGTGTCTTCAGTAGTACCATCTAATGAGTTGGGACTTACAAAGGTCTCATCATAGTCAATCCCTGGGGTTTGAGTAAAGCCCTTCGCCACCAGTCGTGCTTTGAATGTGCTTACATTACCATCCATGTCGATCTTCTTTTTGAAGATCCATTTACAACCAACTGTCTTCCGACCAGGTTGTTGATCAACCAAGTTCCAAACTTGGTTGTCATACATGGACTTGATCTCGCTGTCCATTGCCTCTTTCCATTTGGGTGCCTCAGGGCTCGCCATGGCTTCCTTGTAGTTAGTCGGCTCATCCAAATTTACCAGTGTATTGTCACTGATAAACGTGTCTTCATCTGCAGTTATATGGAAACCATAGAACTCAGTTGGCTTGCCAACTCTACTAGAACGTCTAAGAGGTAATGAAGTGTCAATGGGTTCAACTGGAATCTCTTCCTCTGGTTGAACCCTAGCGGTTTCAGAGGTTCCTTCATCGGCTGACTCTTGAATTTCTTCAAGGTCAATGGTGCTCCCACTGTCCTCTTTGCATATGAGCTCTCTCTCGCGAAAGACTCCTCTCCGTGCTACAAAGACCTCGTTCTTACTAGGTTTGTAGAACAGATATCCAAATGACTTCCGTGGATAGCCGATGAAAATACATCGCTCACTACGAGGTTCAAGCTTGTCGTGAGTTTCTCGTCTAACGAAAACTTCACAACCCCAAACCTTAATATGTGCTAACGAGGGAACTTTCCCTGTCCACATTTCATGAGGTGTTTTGGCAACCTTCTTTGTTGGAACAAGATTAAGAATGTGGGCGGCAGTTTCTAAGGCATACCCCAAAATGAGATTGGAAGTGAAGCTCGACTCATCATGGAACGTACCATGTCTAACAAGGTTCGATTGCGTCTCTCAGCCACACCATTAAGTTGTGGTGTCCTAGGAGGTGTCAATTGTGAAACTATTCCACATTCCTTGAGATAGTCATGGAACTCGATACTAAGATACTCTCCGCCTCTATCTGATCGGAGCATCTTTATCTTCCTTTCTAATTGATTCTCGACCTCTTGCTTAAACTCTTTGAACTTTTCAAAGGTTTCTGACTTATGCTTTATTAAGTAGATATAACCATATCTGCTATAATCATCAGTAAAAGTCACATAGAATCGATTAGCATCCCTTGTGGCTGATCTAAAGGGTCCACACACGTCTGTGTGTATGAGATCCAACAAACCTTCACCTCTTTCACAAAATCCAGTGAAAGGTGATTTTGTCATCTTACCCAAAAGACAAGATTCACATGTATCATCTGACCTTAGGTCAAATGATTCCAATACCCCATCCTTTTGGAGTTGAGCCATGCGTTTCTTGTTAATGTGTCCAAGACGACAATGCCACAAGCACGCTTTGTCTATACCATTAGACGAATCAATTTGAAATACACTATTGCCTAAATTGTCTACACATATCACAGTTTCATACACACCATCACAAGGTAAAGCTTCGAAATAGAAAATGCCATTCTTATAAGTAGAAATAGAACCATTCTCATCATTAAAAGAAAATCTAAAACCTTGTTTGAACAATGCATGAAAAGAGATAATGTTTCGTGTCATTTCTGACGAGTAGCGACAATTCAATAAATCTAAATTAACACCATTACTAAGCACTAGACTATAAACTCCAATCTTGGTGACAGGTGAAGATCGCCTATTCCCCATGATCAAGTTCATTCTACCATGCTCCACATCCTCACTTTTTCTTAGTCCCTGCAAAACAGAGCAAATGTGGAAACCACATCCTGTATCAAGGACCCAAGAATTAGAAGATGATAGGTTAATAGATGAAATAGTGTATATACCTGCAGTAGATGGCTTCACTTTGCCATCCTTTAAATCTTGCAGATACTTTGGGCAGCTTCGTTTCCAATGTCCTTTGTCGTTGCAATAGAAGCAAGTGGCCTCTTTGGGATCAGAGACAGGGGTAACATCCGAACTGGTTTTTACATGAGACTTTCCCTTCCAGTTTTGCTTGGGAGGACCTTTCCTCTTCTTCCCCTTCCCTTGACCAATGGCTAGAACGGTAGTATTAGCAGGGGCGGGGGCATCACTCTTTCCCTTCATCCCTGTTTTAGCTGTTCTCAGGAGGTTGTGCAATTGAGACAATGTGGTCTCATTGTTGTTCAAATGATAGGTCAAGATGAACTGATCATAACAACTTGGTAAGGAGTTCAAGACTATGTCAATGGCCAACTCCTCATCAATATGCACATTTAGCCTCACAAGGTGATCCACGTATCGTTGCATCCTTTGCACGTGGCCGCTGACAGACTCTCCGTCCTTTATCTTGCTTGATATGAGAGACTTTACTATCTCGTACTTTTCTTGACGAGATCGCTTATGATACTTTTCCTTAAGGTCCTTGTTCATCTCGTACGGCCAGTAATCCTCATAGAATCTTTGCAGTTTAGGAGTCATGGTAGCAACCATGATGCAAGCAACTTTTGTTGCATCAACGTAGTGTTTCTTATATGCGGCTAATTCTTCAGGGGTGGCTTTCTCTTCGTCAATTTCTCCAAGTTCCTTGTCAAGGACATACTCCTTGTCCTCGAAACGAAGAGCCATTTTGATGTTACGCATCCAGTCATTGTAGCTGGTGCCATCTAATGTCACCTTTGAGCAGATGTTCAACAAAGAAAAGTTGTGGTTGGAGGAGGAGGAACCAGAAGCATCGTTAGGGGTAGACATTTCTAAAAGAAAGGTAGTTTGAGTTAGATAAAAACTAACCTTAATATAACAACTCAAAATTGAAATATCGAGGCTAGGATCAAACTATGAAATTCACAACTTAGAAAAGGGATGTCGTAATCTAATTGCAAATTTCATACATGTAGGTCTTTTGAGACTCATTGAAACTATTCAATGGTATGTTTAATCTCAGATTATGCTCTTCCATTTGTGACTGGGATACCGAGGATCACAAACAAGATGTGAATAACCATGCAAATGTGCTTGGTAACCTCAATGTTATTTATCATCTCAATTGATGTGCTGGTAAACCACACACGCTCCATCAACAATGACAATTTATGATATACCCATTACAACTCTTTATTAGTCCCTATTAGTGTGCTGGTTAACCACACACGCTCCACTAATGACTTATAAAGTGTAATGTGCAATTTCATGGGTTAGCATACAATTTCACATTTTTCCTAAAGTAACTAAGATTGGGATTTAAATAAAAGGTTTAGTTACTTTTATTATCATTATACTTTTAATGAGAATTAATATAGTCCTATCAAACCCGTTCGGCTAACGACCCTCCACTAATCAAGGAAGTGGTGGGTGAGAGTGGACACCCATTCAACTACCATTTTATAGGCAGTTTCCTTATACCCCCCTTATAGACTAGCTTCGTGAATGAGGCCTACTATTGATTTGACTGACTTTATTCTTATACATATAGTAATAATTAAGCTTTTAATTTTACATATAGTATAAGGTGTATTTTAAAACTTTTTAAAATACGATGATCATTAAATCATTAACTTAATCAATTCAACAATTATAGCAAATTCAATTGAAAACAAGCCTAACGCTCTGATACCACTGATGGGTTTTAGGCATTACAAACTAACTTAAACTTTTAAGGGAGCATGCAACCTAAAACAGGATCTATGTTTTCACTATTGAACCTATAACTATGAACATAAAATAAAATTCTAATACTCTAGTAAATAATCAAAACTTACTAAAGAAAATAAATAAATAAATAAATAAATAAATAAATAAATACATACCTTTTAGTTGTTATAGTAAACAACTAAAATTATCCCTCTGGATCTCTTGGAAGCAAGTACCACAAATGTCGTGCCTCTAATGGAATCACACCCGGCGACTCAAAAAATTAACTAAGTGTGGATGAACTATAGAAGAGTTCTTCCAAAAGGAGAAAGAAGGAGGCGAATACTCAAGCCAAGAATTGTGTAAAAAGAATGAATCCCTAAGGCCCTATATATAGCCTTGGATAGCCTCCATGGTTTTCCTATCCCACCGATGTGGGACAAACTTCCCAAGGGAAATTTTATTCTCCTTTATCACTTCTATTCATTTTGAGTCTCGAGGGCAACCCAAAAGGACTGTGCTTCTATCAATTATAGTTATGGCTTAGACACCTAATCCAACATTTTCTTTATTGAAAGACATTGGAGGTATCCCTTCAGCAAGTTGTTTTCTTGACAACTTATTAATATTCTTGAAGTTCAGATGGGATAACCTCTTGTGCCACAACCAGTTTGTGTCCTCATCTGCCTTTGTATAGAAACATTGTTCACTGGGTGAACTTTCCATATCAATGATATAGATGTTTCCTTTCCTTGGTGCAACCAACACTACCTTCCAATCCCTGTTGAATATGGTGCCTTGACAAATATCAAATAAGACCTTGAAGCCATCATCACACAGTTGACTGACACTGATCAGGTTATATTTCAAACCATTCACATATGCAACACGTGTGAATTTGACTTGACCATTATTCAAAACACCATATCCCTTAGTTTGTCCATTGCCATCATTCCCAAATGTTATTGAGGGCCCCTCTTGCACCCTATATTCCTCCAGCAGGGTTTTGTTACCAGTCATGGTTCTGTCAGCTGCACTGTCAAGATACCATATATACTTCTTTCGGTCTCCCTGCACACATACAAAGATTAGTTCATTTTGGGAACCCATCTCTTGATGGGTTCACTGAACTTTCCCTTAGACGTCCCAGATTTCTTTGGTTCAAGAGGAACTGAAGGATCAAAGGGGATCTCAGTCATGATCTCAGATGACACAAAGGCAGTTGGTTTGATGGGGCTTTCAACCTTTTTCTTCTCAGTTTTTGCTTGATTGGGGCTTTCAACCTTTTTCTTCTCAGTTTTTGCTTGATTGGCTTAGAAAAAGGTTTTGCATTTTGTTTAGGTTGAAGATGAGTGCTTTCTACATTTTTTAAACGTGCATTACAACTCTGCACTTGTCTAGTTAACAACTGAAATTGACTTTCTAACCTTAACAAGATTGATTCTTCATTAGACACCTGAGCCTTACCTGAATCTGAGGTAGAAGGCTCAGTGGGGGAGACATTTTTCTTCTTCTTTTGGCCTTTTGGAGCCTTAGATGAAGATTGAGGGGAAAGCTTTTTGGACTTAGCCTTCTTTTCTGAAACAGTGGTCTAAGCTATTTCAGATTTGCCCTCAGATTGTTCCTGGGCCTTTTCAGTTACAGTTTTCTGCTTGCCAACTTCTTTAAAAATAATTTCTGGTTTCATTTCTTTTGGAAGAGCATCCAAATCAGTGATTATAGATGCCAAGTGAAGATCACCAGATTCATATGCTACTCTTTGGTTAGCAAAAGTGTTTTTAATTGCAGCATCTGGATTTGGTGATTCCATCCAGGATTTGATTATTTTCTGTTCTTTTTCAAGGATGGTTTTTAGTTCTTCCTTTTCCAATTCCAAAGTGGCAACCATAGACTGATAACTTTTTAGGGCCAACTGAACATCTTTCAGTTCTTTTAGTCTGGCATGATTGGCGTTCAGTTCAGAAGTATTATTTTCAAACAGTTTTAAACTTTCTGAACGCATAGTTTCGACATATGATATAGCAGCTTCTAAAAGAACCAAAAGGTCCAGTTTATGTTCCTCATTACTTTCAAATCCAAAATCACTAACCTTTTTCATGATTATATCCACCCATCTTCCAGATTCAACATCAGACTTGACCAAATGACCTTGATCTTCACGAGCCATGAAACACATGTCCCTTACCTCTTCTTCATCATCAGATGATTCATCAGAATCTTCCCATTTTTCTGTTTTGGCAATCATACAACCATTATTTCTTGGGTTGTCTTGTGCCATGAGAGCTATATGGGCTTTCAGCTTCTTGTACTTAGCCTTATAGCTTTCATCAGATTTCTGAAAAGTAGAATGGTTAGGACCAGATTGTGATGATGAAGGTTGACTAGATCTGCATTCCTTCATGAAATGTCCTTTCTTGCCACACTTAAAGCATTCAAGATTGGACATATCAATAGAAGCGCTGGAAGCAAATGGTTTGCCAGATCGATTAGATTTGGCCTTAAAACGATTGAACGTTTTAGCCAGCATGGCAACCAGATCATCATTGTCATCCTCATCACAACCATGAGTAACATTATCAGTAATACCAGTTTTTAACAAATCTGAGACTATCTTCTTCACTGAGTCAGAATGATCACTCTCAGAAGATAGCAGTGCAGTCCCATGTGGTTCAGAATAATGAACCATGACTGAACTGGTAGAAGCATGATTTTTGGCATCTTGCTCAGCCACAGCTCTCTCTGCTTTGTTCTTTTCAGTATATCTGAAGGCTCCATATAAGGATGCAAGAGTGTGACTGTGCAAGGTTTTCCCTTGTCTTAAAACCAAGATCAAATTCTCCCATTTAGAAGGTAAAATATCACAAAACTTTTCAAGCAAAATTTCTTTGTCCTTCTCTACTCCCAAAGCTTTCAGTTGGTTCACCAAATTTGTAAATCTGATGTAAGTTTGTGTTAAAGTTTCACCAGGGAATGCAAAGAAAGACTCATACTTTTTATTTAAAGCTACTTTTCTTGTGACAATTGTTTCAGAAGTACCTTCAAACTGAGTCATAAGTTCCTCCCACATTAATTTAGAATTTTCAAGTAAAACAAGAGTGGGCATGAGAGTTTCAGGAACTGCATACAAGATCATATTTTGCAGCTTGGTATCAAGGTCTACCAGCCTATGATCTTCTTCAGACCAATGATCCTTCTCCTTAGGTGTCATCCTAGGAGTCCCATCGGCAGTTCTGACAACAGTAGAGGCATTCATGGGAACAAAGGGTCCTTCTTTTAAAATGTCGGTCAGATGTCTTTCAACACCAGCAATATACTTAAGCATGCATGCTTTCCATGTGATAAAGTTTTCACTGTTCCCATCAAACTTGGGAACATGATTATTTGGAAAATGTACATGCACATTATGCAAAGGTATATTGTTGTTAATAACAGGGGGTGGGTTAGTACCATTAGGATTAGGGTTAGGTCCTTAATTGTTGTTAGGGTTAGCCATCACAGCAGATCTGGGTTTAGGAATATAATATTCAAACCTGGCTCTGATACCAAATGTAAGTCCCAAATATGATGGTTTACCCGACTGGCAAGCAATTCTATTATGGAAATAGACCAGTTCAGAATGCGATCCAGATATGGATTAAACAATAAAGTAATGTAGTGAAAGTAAATTGCAAGAAACAAAAGTGCTGAAACTATATAACTAATATGTATAATTCAAGTATGTAGCATTGAGACGCGATGTACTTTTCAAATGTATTTTATTAAATGTGTTAAATAAATAACAAAGGTTGATGCGGAATAAAGATAAACACAAATGTGTTAAATAAATAACAAAGGTTGATGCGGAATAAAGATAAACACAAATGTGTAATATCTAAACAACCTTGAAATACAAGTGATCTATAACTTGGAAATACTCTTAAGATTACTTAGAGTATATCTCATAAGTTGCAATGCCAAAGTTTCAAGCACTTTGCAAGTTGTGAGAAGCCTTATACTTATAGGCAAGGTTCATGCTGATGTGGACCATGCCGTACAAATATGGTTGGGAGCATTTAAGGAATTAAAGTCAATTCCTTAACATGCGTACTTTTAAGGTTAAGTGTGAAAGTCATTTGATGTGACATTTCACACTTTATTCCCAACCTTTTACTTAACCTTGTACTTTTAATAGACAAAGCTATTAACCGGGTAAAGGTTGGTAAAGTCAAAAATGCTTCCTCGTAATCAGTGTAAAGTGTTGTAAGTACTTTACACTGAGATGCTTCAGTCTTCGATCTGGTAGAATCTTCTCGAGGCTCTGCTTTTGAGATGATTCTCTTTCTTCAGTCTTCAGTCTTTGACTTCATAATGAATGCTTTCAGTTTGTGTTGATCTGAACTAAAGTGAAGCTTCAGTGAACTAATTCTAAAGTGGTTCAGAATTCTGTACAAGTATCTTCACTGAACTTCAACTATTTCTGAACAAATTATACTTGGTCGATTTTCGACCCAACAGTTTTTTTTTTGAACGGCATTCTGATCTACTCCTACTACTAAATTACACGCATGTCTGGGATGAAACTCAGGACTCTCGAAAAATCCTTATTAATCCACCCCCACAAAAGATATATTTATCAAGTCTTTGTAAAAATTAATGGTAAAATTATCATCCAATGAACATGTATATTATGATCATATATTTTGTTAGTTGTGTGCTATTTTTATTATGAACTATTACGTTGAGACATATGAGTTAATATTTGATGACTTTTTCCATTAAATTTCTATGTTTCTTTATTAGCTAGATAAGCGTATTACGTGGTCAATCACAGAGAGGACAACTTACATAAAGGACAACCATCAACGCTTGAGGATTGGTTATGTACCATGTACCTTTTATCTTTCATGTTTATTCAATCCCAAGGTTGATTCCAATAACCAGAAGTAACTTAGGCAGCTTAAGACATTTGTAGGATCGCAAAGTGCCAAGGTTGTTCATCTTAGATGACTAAGTCCAAGCTAACTTTTACACCCAATTTTGTCTTCTATCTTTGTGGTACATCTTTGGCTTAGATCAAATGTTATAATATACATTAATGAAGGGGAATTGATATATTCACACCAAAAATTTGCCATCTACAACAATTACAAACATTTACTGCATAATGTACAACTGTCTGAAACAGACAATTGTTGTAGATGGCAAATTTGGGTTGTGAATATATCACTTCCTTAATGAAGAATCACTTCTTAAGCTTATTACATTAATACATGTGAATACTGGCTCAACATAGATATCTAAGTTGACCTAACTTAAGTGAACAAAAGCTGACTCAACTTACAACTAAATACTTAAACATTCTTTTACACTGTTTGTTATCAACAAATTTAATCAATTACACTAGAATTCAACAAGTATGTTTTTGAATAATAAGATCATCATATTTTAATATGTCTTATCTGTAACTACTAATTATGTTATTATGAAAACTTCATATGTTTAACTCGCGTATTACGCGGGAAAATAATCTGGTTCTCCTGTATATGATTCCAAATTAATTTCCCCCTTCCAACTTTTTCTTTTTTTTAACTGCCCCCTTCCAACTAAATGAGAATAACTAGAAAAGCAAAAAAGTATAGTTAAAATTCTAGTTATGCTTAGTGGAAAATATCTTTGAAACGAATATAAATCTAACATCTTGGAACACCTTTTTGGCCCTCAATTATTGAAGCACTGGTGTTGGAATAATGACATGGATGGATAATTAATTATACATTAGCCTAAAATATGCTGTTTTTAAGCATTAGTGTAAGGTTATTTCAGGAAATCCTTGCATATAAGAATTTTGTTTCTCCAAACCATATATTCATAGCATTTGCAAAAATAAGCTTTTTAAACTGAGCCAAGACAGCTTGATGAGGTTATAAATAATTTTAAGTAACTGGGGTTGGTTTTCTTTATTCAGATTACTAAATGTGGATGCGTCTTTTAAGTTTTAATACAAGATTAGTTTATTCTGTGGAGGTTCTTACCTTTCGGGGTGAACTTCATGATTTTATCCATGACTTGAGTGATTTATAGATTATTTGGAGTAATTTAGGTGGTTTGAAAGCACAAGGGTTATCTAATTACTAAGCCACTTGAACGTGGTTCGGTACTAGCAATTTGAGTATCTAATGTAATTTTTTAGTAAACGAGTACTATGACAATATAATTGATATTTTTGTTTCAAGAAAAACATACTGCACAAAGACATACCTTAAGCAGATTATCTAGGTTGAGCTTTTAACTTAAAGTTTATTTCAAGTGTTTACATGAGCTAATCAAAATCGTCGTGGGACTAAATTGAACAACATAGTTGAAATTTCATTAGGTGTATGTCCACAAGAATATATCTGTCAACCTGTATATTTATATATCTGAGTTACGTAAAAATAAATCACAGGCTGATAACAATCTACTATGTAATATAATAGTAGATGACTTAGATTCAAACACCAACAATATTAATAATACGGAGTAAGAAATTAAGTAAGCAGATATATTAATAATGAGAGAAAAGTTTTAATACAAAACACAAATATGAAAATAATCAATCAGATTGTGAATAAAACAACAAGAAATAAACAATCTACATGGTAATAGATTTTCTTGAATACAATGAGGGAAATTTATAAAAAAAGAAAAAATAGCAATTGTTCTGCTGCTCTGTTTTTTGATATAGAGGTAAAACATATCCGTTGTAGAAGATCCAAGACTAACGGGTATGATAAGCTATAACTCACTCTTCTTTGACCCCTCATCTTTATGGAAAATACACTTCAATCCTTCGACTTGAATATATTGAGAACATACTATCTTGTACACTTTTAAACCAAGCTAAAGCTAAGATTGAAGGTGATCACCTTCTCAACAAGTTAAAAAGATTCACTTTTTTCGAATAACTTGAATATGAAAAACCTCATCCACAAGTAGTACATCCACTTTAAATCCCGACTTTTTGGGTTGGGTGTTTTGTGTGCAAATGAAGCTAGAAAAAGCTCACTTTGGTTGGGAATATAATATATCCGACGCTTTTTCTAATTAAAAATAACTCGGTAATCATCGCTTAATCAATTGCCAAATAGGTTTGTCGTCTCCTCCCGTTTAATATTCAAAAATAAACAGAGGCGGAGCCAGAATTTAACGTTGAGGGGGTTCAACCGTATTTTCTATCCGATCATTGTATACAATATAATGTTAAAGGCATAATCATTTAATAAAATGTTAGTAAAATAGAATTTTATTATGATAGTTACTTTTATGGCCAATATAAAGGTTTTACTTGCAAATTGCAATTATATTACTATTAATATATGCTAATATTCAAATATATACTCCGTATTATTCTTGTATGGTAAGTTGGTAACTAAAAAAATAGCACATGGCGTAGTTACTTGCTTGTTTAGACTAATATTCTCTTTGATTAATTAAATTCATATTCTAAGAAAAGTTCAGAGTGAGTGAGTGACTCATGTATATATGTCCGTTCTTATCGTGCCAGAGTACACGTTTCGTTTTTTAAGTAACGAAGGAATTAAACAACTTCTACGTACTTATCCTTGAATTGAAGAAATGTTATGCGCGCCTTTAATTTGTCACTACAAGTCTACAACGTATAATTATATGGGGCAATTCTAAAAAGTAATCATTTCTACAAATCTATGTTTGCAAACTTTTGTATGACTACGTGATTCACCAATTAAGAAGAATAGAAAGCTAGGTTGTAAATACTAAAACTAATAATAATGAAAGATCTAAGCAAAACAATTAATAATAAGAAGTTGAATATGACTGATTGAAATGAAAGGAAAAATAAAAGGGAATACAGCCGCCAACAAGATTAGTAATAGGTTTAGGAAAATGGCAAAAGACCTCAACGGTTAGCCAAATGACAAAGAAGGATGAGTTTATATACCTATACAATGTAAATACGATTAGCACCCCTAAACTATTGTTACATCACAATATCTATTCCTAACCTTCTCCCCATATGTAACAATAGTCTAGGTCTCGAATATCGTCTTGTGAATTTGACTCTTAAGCTTTGGATGTTGAGGTTTTGAGCTCTTATAAGGGCTAAGTGCGCCGGAATGCAGTTAACTAATCCCAAAAAGTTATTGTGTGCACGAACTCTAGGTTTGTTTTATTATATTCAGGAAACTTGTTCAAGAGTCCCATAGTAAACAAAAGTTACCGGGTAAGAAGTTAGCCGGTCACCACTTTCACGTTGACCCGTTGACTGCTTACGTGACATGCACACAATAACTTTTTGGGATTAGTTTATGCACACAATAAAAATAATGATTTACATACAATGTTTGTGTATATGAAAAAATTGTACCCACAAGCAGATTCAACCACAAACTACAAGCAGATTCAACCTGCAAATCCAATCATCTTCGGCGTTGGTGCTTATCATCTTCAACAACAACCAATACCGTACGGGGATCATAAATCATACCGGTTTATCTAACAACATCTCGAAATTAGTTGTTTGGATTTGATGATCGAGAAATAGCAATAGCAGCAGATGGCGGTGGTAGTTGGATTTTGATTTATGATGATCGAGAGTAGTTGGTTCCTAGTTTATCGCAATAGCAGCAGATGGCGGTGCTAATTGATTGTCCCTGTTATCGCTCCTCCGCCGCCGTCACTTCTCGTCACCACCACCACTTCCAGCCACCCCATCCCTAGACAAACAACATCATCAATTCATCATCATCGTCCAGGTCTAGACCCACCATCGTCTCGATCATTTTTCTTTGGTAAATATACATCAAAACACATACCCACTAATCAATTAGCAATAAAAAGAAAAAGAAAAAGAAAAAGGGGTTGGTTTGTTAGAGAGAGAGATGAGAGAGAGAGAGATAGATGGGTTGAGATGATGGTGGTGGAGAGGTAACCGGTGCTCATAAGTAGGAAACCGGTTCCATGTTTACTATAACCATCTTTTCAAGTTTCTTGAATACAATAAAACAAATCTAAAGTTCGTGCACAAAATAACTTTTTGGAATTAGTTAATGCACACAATAACTTTTTATTAAAGTTCGTGCACAAAATAACTTTTTGGAATTAGTTAACTGCATTCCGGCGCACTTACCCCCTCTTATAATAACACCTTCAAGTATTCTCGCCACTTAAAATATGTATAAGCTACCTGACATAAACTTTCTTCTGAACCATATTTGGAACCCATCTAAGAATGGGTCCAATGGTTTTAGACACTTTTCAGTATGGAATCACAGTTGATTCCACAAAAAACTATTTTAAAATGAAATACCGAGTTTCAAGTCAAAGTGGAATGTGACATATATCCAAGCAAAACTAAATATGAATGTTCACTCTTAAAATTGTGGATTTTAAAACTTTACACTTTTTAGTATGGATAAATTTATACTTCAATGTAGTTTTACACATGAAATTGTGAACAACTTTTATAAGTTGTTTAAACTAATTAAAAGTGTGGATAATTGTAATATTATTTGTAGTGAATGTAAAATTAAGATGATGATTTTCATTTAAGAAAAGCAGCATATCTATCAATATGTGCATAGGTGTTAAGTTATTCTTTTGATGTTAGAGGAACAAATGCCTCCTTTTCCAATCATATACTATGAGTAAAGTGCTTATACGATGTCTATATATAAAGCAGATTAACCCACAAGCAGATTCAACCATAAACTACAAGCAGATTCAACCACAAACTACAAGCAGATTCAACCACAAACTACAAGCAGATTCAACCACAAACTACAAGCAGATTCAACCACAAACTACAAGCAGATTCAACCACAAACTACAAGCAGATTCAACCACAAACTACAAGCAGATTCAACCACAAACTACAAGCAGATTCAACCACAAACTACAAGCAGATTCAACCACAAACTACAAGCAGATTCAACCACAAACTACAAGCAGATTCAACCACAAACTACAAGCAGATTCAACCACAAACTACAAGCAGATTCAACCACAAACTACAAGCAGATTCAACCACAAACTACAAGCAGATTCAACCACAAACTACAAGCAGATTCAACCACAAACTACAAGCAGATTCAACCACAAACTACAAGCAGATTCAACCACAAACTACAAGCAGATTCAACCACAAACTACAAGCAGATTCAACCACAAACTACAAGCAGATTCAACCACAAACTACAAGCAGATTCAACCACAAACTACAAGCAGATTCAACCACAAACTACAAGCAGATTCAACCACAAACTACAAGCAGATTCAACCACAAACTACAAGCAGATTCAACCACAAACTACAAGCAGATTCAACCACAAACTACAAGCAGATTCAACCAAAACACAAGCAGATTCAACCACAAACTACAAGCAGATTCAACCTGCAAATCCAATCATCTTCGGCGTTGGTGCTTATCATCTTCAACAACAACCAATACCGTACGGGGATCATAAATCATACCGGTTTATCTAACAACATCTCGAAATTAGTTGTTTGGATTTGATGATCGAGAAATAGCAATAGCAGCAGATGGCGGTGCTAATTGATTGTCCCTGTTATCGCTCCTCCGCCGCCGTCACTTCTCGTCACCACCACCACTTCCAGCCACCCCATCCCTAGACAAACAACATCATCAATTCATCATCATCGTCCAGGTCTAGACCCACCATCGTCTCGATCATTTTTCTTTGGTAAATATACATCAAAACACATACCCACTAATCAATTAGCAATAAAAAGAAAAAGAAAAAGAAAAAGGGGTTGGTTTGTTAGAGAGAGAGATGAGAGAGAGAGAGATAGATGGGTTGAGATGATGGTGGTGGAGAGGTAACCGGTGCTCATAAGTAGGAAACCGGTTCCATGTTTACTATAACCATCTTTTCAAGTTTCTTGAATACAATAAAACAAATCTAAAGTTCGTGCACAAAATAACTTTTTGGAATTAGTTAACTGCATTCCGGCGCACTTACCCCCTCTTATAATAACACCTTCAAGTATTCTCGCCACTTAAAATATGTATAAGCTACCTGACATAAACTTTCTTCTGAACCATATTTGGAACCCATCTAAGAATGGGTCCAATGGTTTTAGACACTTTTCAGTATGGAATCACAGTTGATTCCACAAAAAACTATTTTAAAATGAAATACCGAGTTTCAAGTCAAAGTGGAATGTGACATATATCCAAGCAAAACTAAATATGAATGTTCACTCTTAAAATTGTGGATTTTAAAACTTTACACTTTTTAGTATGGATAAATTTATACTTCAATGTAGTTTTACACATGAAATTGTGAACAACTTTTATAAGTTGTTTAAACTAATTAAAAGTGTGGATAATTGTAATATTATTTGTAGTGAATGTAAAATTAAGATGATGATTTTCATTTAAGAAAAGCAGCATATCTATCAATATGTGCATAGGTGTTAAGTTATTCTTTTGATGTTAGAGGAACAAATGCCTCCTTTTCCAATCATATACTATGAGTAAAGTGCTTATACGATGTCTATATATATCAAGCGGTTTGGAGCCCTCTTAATAACACAAACCTTATATAACTTCCAAGTTGTCAATACGTACGGACGTACCTTACAATTCCTCTTATACTCTTTATTTTCCTTTGAGCATGCGGAGGGCAATCTATCTAAGACAGGCAGAACTACCCTTGACAGAAGATCAACTAAAGAGCCTTCTCAGAAGATTTGACACCAACGGAGACGGAAAGCTTAGTAGGAAGGAACTAAAGGTAGGTTTGAAGAGCCTTGGCGTACGTTTCTCCAGCTATAAATCAAGGCGCGCCTTCCATCATGCTGATGCTAACAGAGATGGCATTATCGACGATGAAGAGATAAATGAGCTTGCTAAACATGTCTCCAAGTGGGGTATTATTATCACTTAATTAAAATGGTTGATCATATAAGTTCAAGGACATGCAAACTAGATTATTAGATACTAGTAATAGTTATTGCGTGTTGTATGATCAGGAGCACGTACAACTAGTCATAGTTGAAGTCGATCTACTGTTGTAATCCAAAGTATATATGTGATTAGGACCAATGTTACTGATGGCTATTTGTAAAATACTATAAGAGGTTGCTTATATCTTTCGACTTTAATGAATGATCATACACAACTTCATAGCTCTAAAGTATCATGCCTGGTATATCGATTCATAGTAGACTGTATGTGGGTATTAAAAATGATAAATGCAGCTAGATATGGATGAAGCACACATTGAATCATATGAAACAACTTTTAGTTATGAGAAACTTAATCTACTATATATACTTCAGTAGAGAAGATAAAACAGACACAAATCGTTATACGTTAGCTGCATTGAGTTAGCCATCGTTGTGTAATGATGTGAAAGTCAATGCATGGTTCATGTGTGAAGCGAATACATATGATCAAAGAGATGAGATCATAGGAGGCAATGAGAATTGTTTCCTTTGAAATTTGCATCAAATTAAAAGAAACATCGTAACTCATAAGGCAAACATCTTGAAATTTGATGGTAAAAAACTGTCTACTTAAAAAGTGTGTGCGAGTGTCCCTTCTTCGATCCATTACAACATTATTTATGTAGTACTTATTAAGGTCGATTCAGGTCTGCTAGAAATGATCTCCAAGAGATGAAAAAGATACAATACCCTATCAGTCAACGTTTGGCATAATTCCAAGTTAAATAGATTTTCACCAAGTGTAATTGATTATGAGAATATTTTGTTCTCGAAACCTAAAAGTTATACAAATAAAAATGATACAAATCTCATAACTGAGAATCACTTTTTGATAACCTCAATTGTTTAAAGTAGCTAGATTCTTTATATAAAGAAAGTGGCGGAGCTTGGATTTGACATTGAGAGGGGTCGGTTGCTTGATTGTGAAAATAATGTTGATCCGACCTTTTAAATGAAAACTTAAACGAAAAGTTGTGTTAGTTGAATGGGGCTGATGCTGATTACCCTCTAGCCCCTACTAGCTCTGCCTTTGTGTAAAGACAAAGAGATAGAATTGTAGATACAAATAATGTATAGATTCTGAAAATAACCGGCATGAATACCTTTTTACCCAAAAAAGATAGTGTATTGATTCTGTTTCTAGCACTTTGTTGAGTGAATTTTTAGTCAAAGAAACTGACTTGTATTGCAGATCAAAAAACTGCTTGTCAAAAGTTGAAAATGATATCTTAGATATTTAACTTTAGGATACTCTAGTTAATTACCAGTCCCACTAAATGAACAGGATGGTACTTGAAAAGAAAATTCCAAAAAGAGATCAAATTGGAAAAAATTTTAGGGGCCAATATGACCCACCCTGCCTCACCTTTGATACCACCCCGGTAATTGAGGGTAGAGTTTCATAACAAAATCAGATGACGTAGTGTTCTTAAAACTTGGCATAGGGGTGGCCCAATAGGCCCATAGAACTGCTCTTATCAGAAGACCCATTGAAAAGTCTTGTTAAAACTTGCATAATTAAGCATCAAAGATTCCAAGAGATCAACTTATTTCGTAGGCCGTGACATTTCTGTTGCATAGATGATCATTTCCTTACAATTTGGGCAATTTGGTTTGCAACGAAATGATCGAGATGTCTGTAAGCAAATGCCATTCATTGACGTAGTGTGAAACTAATCATCGATCCTATAGGAAACCTATAACAATGTGAACATAAATATATACTCCGTATAATGTAGTAAGATTCTAGTTGCCAGATTAAATTAAAAAAAAGCCCAAAGAACCTTGGAAAAAAAGTGAATATGCTCCAAGTCCAATATATATGTGTGTATGTATCTTATAATATATATATATGCTTTCTAGAGCTCTTAAACAGAACAAACAACATCCAGGTTGAGGACAAGCTAGGTTGATAGATGTCAACATGCGGTGTTTTCATTCGACCATCATTCATTACTAATGTGCAATTCATCAGATATTTTTAATTAAATCAACTTGCTAATAATTGTGTCACCCATCTATATCCCCGACCAACCATTTATCTTATTCATATATTCAACCTCAAATATGCACATTAATTTAGCACTTTAACTTATACCATGATAAAGTAAGTATTCAAGAGTCTATAAACACTTTTAGTCTCGTTATATTATACTACAAGTTTACGTAAACGTGTGACCCTCGATAGTGTATAGCTTGGTTGGTAAAACTTTATATCATTGTTATCAAAGTACGCCAATAATATAACTGTTGTTTTATGATCAACAACTTTTTAGACAACGTTCACACCACAACGCACAGACACCATTCCTCGTTGAATCCTATTTGACAATACAATACCCATTTATATTTGATAATGCCCATTTATTTTAGATTGTTCAATGTTATTGTTATCATCATGGCCAATAAACCCACTATATATATTAAGCAAAAGCAAACAGAGGTCACCATATTTAATACAAGATTGAGAGAAATCAGTCCAATCATAACTCAAATTTAAGTTGCGACTCCACAGTTGCAAATAATTTACAATCAAAAGCTTACAAGCTCGTATAGATGACAAAAGAAAAGGCGAGTTGATTTAATTAATACCAAACTTTGTTTCTAGATAATTTGAAAGTATAAAATTAGTCTTAGTTTGATAGTTTAGTGGAATTGGCCTAACTAAAATAAATATAATAGAATGCAATAAAAATTTCAAGTGAGAAAGAACTCCATTTTTAAATACGGTGCATTGGACGTGCACCTCATCCTTTGTACATTCAAGCTTTTCGGCTATTAAAAGATTCATTGGTGGCCATGAAAAAGCAAATACTACACGCGGACGAAAGGTTGTTACATCTATCACTATAAATCTATGCATTAGCTTAAGTACAATTTGCAACAAATCCTAAAGAGATCTCAAGAACTCTGTTCCTTGTCTTTTCTAAAGAATGGCATTCAAGACCACTTCCATTAATGAAAATGTCTCCGATGATGGCAGACGAGAACTCACAATCAAAGAGTTCAGGAGATGGTTGATGCGGTTCGACACTGATAGAGATGGCCGGATCAGCAAAAAAGAGCTTCGGCAAGTTGTTAAAGCCACAGGTGGTTGGTTTTCTGGTTGGAAAGGCAAGGCTGGGATCAAGTCTGCTGATAAGAACGGAAATGGATTTGTTGAAGAGTGCGAGATTGAAAACTTAATCCAGTTTGCACAGAGGGAATTGGGCGTTAGAATCATACCGTATTAAATAATGCACTTGTAAACCATCTCTTTATTTTTTTTTGGTAAATAATGAGTTCTGAAACATATACGCGATTTTGTGTTTTGAATTTAAATGAATAGATGTGATTCTGATGTTTGGTGCTTTTCTACATGAATGATTCTACGCTGTACGATTCTACTGAGGTGAGCGAATTTTCATAAACATCTTCAGTCAGTCCATGGTTGGAGGTGGAAGTTTCCAGAAGTTCCACGAATTATAATCCTCCTGCTAACAAACACGAAAAATAAAAACAGATAAAGGTTATAAAGATAAAGTAGCAGAAATTTTGTATAAGTTAAAGCATATCAAACCTCTTCATGCACAGATATGGGTGGGAAAATTCCATTAACGAGTGCGTGAAGTGAAGCATATGATCTGGAGTCGATACATCGGTTGATGACAACCTCTCCCTGTAATATCCCAAACACAAGGACTAAATAAGCTACAATCATCATATTTACCAAACTTTTGAAACAAATATTAGCATAACAAACTTTTAAAACATTATTAGCAGAGATTATGATTTTATAACCACCTTAGGATTGATGATGAAGATTTTTCCTTTGGATATCCCAACCTTGAGGTAACTAAATTCATCTGTATCTCTGTTTCCAAAACCAGCATAGAACGGATTCCTATCAGATGGAAAACATGACTTGATATCCTGGGATCAAAAAGAAATGTGAAATTTGAGTACCCTCATATTGTCATCAATATGATATAAAAAGTTCACTCCTCGTCTCATGAAAATTATACAACTTTCCTATTCGGGGTCACGGGGTGTCCCATGAAGTACACAACATTAAAATCACACATTTTCCTATAAACATCACAAAAGTAACACAGAGTACTTCTGTTCAAATTTCTCTCAAATTCTTGTATTGCAGAATGTTCTAGATATTCGACAGATACTTAGACTACTTTAGCTATATTTGCAATTTTCATGGAACAGCATAGTCTAAACGATCTACTAACCTCCAAACAAGCAATTTTGAATTCATGTGGAGCTCTTCTTATAACTGCAAAAGCATAGTAAAGTAATTTCAGAGACAACTCTATAGTAATAATATATGCGAAAATCAAAAAGAAAACATTTGCTTTCTCAATTCTTATCATACTGTAGAGTAACATATTTGTCACTCTACTACTAAGATATCCATTAGTTCTGTATACTAAATGTCCTCTTAAACATCTGTGTAGTGGTCCAACACCCAACTGAGAATTGAGATGTATCACATATTCACCTTCACGGAAAAGAGAAGGAAAAAGTCCATCAGGAGAAATAACAACAGGCCCATCAGGCAAAGCCTTCCCATCCTGAAAAGTAATTTAAAAGACGATTGTGAGGATGACAGAACCCACACACATAAATATAGTGCTAATAATTGGATTTTGCAGCAAACATAGCTGCCTTTTGGGAAGAGAATAAAGAGTACTTGGTTCAAAGTACCTGTTTAAGGTTGAACAGAAACTGTCTAGTGATGGAAGCTTGAGAAATTGCCCGAGCACTTAGATAAAGCATTTGATATCCATTTTCCTACAACATACAATCAAGAAAACATTCATGTTTGCCTAAATTCATATTAGTCCATTAAGTAACTTCTTTTTTGTCTGTTTAGTCCACAAACACTATTCAAGTAAAATAATTTTAAGCCACTATTATGCCACTGTAAATAGACTACTAGTCAAAAACTTGTATTGAACTATCTGGCTAAAGAATGTATAATATGACCCTCAACTCATGATACTGAATAAGCAATCTCCTATAGAAGTTGCAATATTTCTTTTATGCTAAAACGTGAAAGTATATTATCCACTCTCACAAAGAGAACCATTACCATTAGTAATGGTATGATTTTCACCCACAAGAATATTTTTACGCCAGTTTTGAAATATTTAGCAGTAATATCAACTAATAGCCAGACACTTCTATTATACTATTGTCAGGTCAAACATCAGAATTTTCATAAAATGAAGTGGGTGGCAAAGAGGCAATAAAAAGAGTGAAAATGGCCCACAAACCTTAATCCCTGAAAAGAGGTGTGTTACACCAATATGTGACCAATCTCTTCCAACCAAAGGCATGAATTGTCCAAGAACATCAGATCTGTACGACAACAGCATATGTGTTACCTTCTAACTCATCATTCATCCGCATTTAAGCAACAATAAATCCAATTCTTTGAAACCTATTCCATAGTTATCGACTATGAAACATCTGATTTCGAAGTAGATAATATTTACTATTACGGAAACCATTTGGTGCGAGAATCCACACTTGGTGATCTTAATGGCCACTGGGATCATGAGGTATCCATGCTCAAATATCTATATGAATGATTGACTTTGAAAAAGCTAGCAGAATGAAATATTGACATGATTGTCTTGTCCACAAAATTAAGTTGGAAAGGCTCAATCATAAGTAGCACGTTCAGTCGGGTCTTGATTGACAAAAAACGCATAATAGCATCACTTCCAAAAAGAGGGAACGACATAACTTTGTGCTTGAAACACGGAAAACAATTATAAAAAAAGGTAAACAATAGAGGTGGCAATTTATCTCCATCAGGTCAAACTAAAACATTTAGGTAGATAGAACAGGTCAAATGGGCTGGAAACATTACTAGTCAGGTCAAATGGATCAAAAGTCGCCTAGGTCTAATTTAAGTGTGCACGATACCCATAATCACTTTAATCAAAGATGCTTATCATCACCTAAAGAATACATTTAAAAGAAATGGTCTTCTTTCTGAAGATTTTTATTACTTTAAATTCAACTAAAAGTCTAAAACAAGGTGTAACAGATAACAATTGATCATTCATTAAATAAGTACATGCATCCTATTTAAATCGATGGAAATTAAAAAATAATTATGGAGGACTATAAAAAAAAGGCTCTTACTTGGTGATTGTTCCATCAACATCTGAGATCACAATGCGAGTATCCCACCTCCACAGATATATTCTAGCATCCACCTGAGATATATGCAAGTCAGGTAAGCTACACATATACCATAAACAAAAACACATCACATAAAACTAAATAAATAAAAAAAACAAGAAACCACAAATAACCTTTTGAGCCCCTAACACGGATGTTGAAAACGTGAATGTCACTGTGTTTTTCCCTTCTGCAAGATTCAAAGAAGCTAGCTGCTCGGCAGTTGGAGTAAGCGCCCGTGTGTGCATCTTATCCAACTTTGGTGAACTATCTTCTTTTTCAACATCTGTTTCTGTTACAGTGTCACCATCAAGATCCTTTTTAACGTTTTGTTCTTTCTCAGAAGCATTTTTACTTCCCATTCTTCTAAACGGCCACAAGCTCCAGCTTCCGCCAGCGCCATCAACGCCACCTACACAAGGATTTTAACTGTTCAAATATTGATAGCTATATTTTTCTCTATAAATGGTATGATTTAAATGGTATGAATACAATAGTAAGTAATACGAATGCAAGTAAAAAGATAGATTACCACTTGCAATGCCACCATCTTTAAGTTCCTTTGATAGACTATCTCCACTCTGTGATAGTCGTTTCTCTAAGGTTGCCTTTCTCAAACTTGAAGCATCCTCCCTGAGCAAATCCCAATTTGAGGATCTAAATTTGCCAACCGGAGAGTAAAATTGTGGATCCTCGTGATTATCTGGAACATGAACGTTAAATTGGCATCGCATATTGGGCAGGGACTTTGCCTGCCGACGAATTTCTGCTTCTGTGATTTCACAACACCTAGGAGTAGGAATCTCCACATTACTTGAACACCTTCTAATACTTCCTTTCACCCCTTCAAAATCACCTTTGAGGTTATCTTTATAGGTTCTGACTGTAAGTTGATCATGACCTTTAATTGGACCCTTTGACTCACTCTCTAACTGATTGACTTCTTCATCTATCTTGTTTATACTCGGCTTTGATCCATCAAGATCACCAAACATAAATTGTTCTTCCACAATCTGTTCAGACACTTGTTTGATCGAAACAGAATTACCAGAGACATCTTGAAACTCACCATTTGAATCCAAAGGAGGTTTAACTTCATTCATTTCGTTTTGACAAAAAGGTACCATCACAGAACTGCATGAAACAACTTCTAAAGGCGCATCTCCTTGATGAACAGCGCTTGTTTGATCAGATACTTGTTTGATCAAAACAGGATGACCAGGTACATCTTGAAATTCACCATTTGACTCCAAAGGCAGCCTAATTTCAGTTGTTTCAGTTTGACAAAAAGGTACCCCAACAGAACTGCATGAGACATCCCCTAAAGATGCATCTCCTTGATTACATCCACTTTCTGCATAGCTTTCAGGTACAATTTCTAGAGATCCTTGAGCTGTTATTAATCCGACTTCCGGGTCATCAGTATCATCCAACTGAGTTTTTGACCTCTCTTCAGAACCACAGTTTTCATCAACCACTTTATTAGCATTACAAACATCTGCTACAACAGTTTCTTCAACCGCCATTGTGGGAACCTCATTATCAGCACCATTAACAAAATCTGCTACAATAGTTTCTTCAACCGCAATTGCAGGCACCTCATTATCAGCCCCTGAACTCCCCAAATTATTTACAAAGTGTTGTTCGTGCAACACCAAACTACCCTCCAATCTTCCACCAGTAATAGCTCCATTATCTTTTCTCGGTTCTATATCCCCATTCTTATTACTTCTTGATGAAAGGTTGGTCGACCACCTCATTTCCAAGAGATCAGCAGCCATCTCAGCACTTTCTAACGACCCATTTGAATCATTCTCTTCTTTCGTCAAACTATGTTCTTTCATCGATCTTCTCCCCATTACAAACCCTAAAATCCTAGACCTTTTAGAACCACTCCTATTTAAAACGGCACCATTTGTGACATCAGTAACCGTATTACACTGATCAAAGTCATAATTCATACTTTTAGACTTAACTGGCATCTTATCTTGTGGTTTTCCATTTACTTCCCCAGACGCCGACGAAGGTGAAGAACCAACCGTCTCTACTTCCTCCAAATCAACTTCCCTAAGAAAATACGCCTCTCCTCGTGGATCCAAATACATATGAAAATCCGCATCAACCCCATTAACATTTATGTCAACAACTCGCTCTTTCCCCTTCAACACCCCTTGAAACTTACCAAATTTAACATACCAAGGAGACGATTTCAAGCTACCGTCTTCTTGTTGCACCACGACCATATCAACCGCCCCACCAAACGGATGAAACGGACCAGAAACAGTATAAACCCCTTGAGTTATATAACTACCTAGCCTCCACATTTTCCCCTAAATTATATAGCACACCTCACCAAAATCACATCACTGGAATATACATGTATAAATACTACGACTTATTTATAATATTCATAATAACAAGAAAAACAAATCTTGGAAAAACAGTTATATCCACTATCCCAAAGATTGCAAATTCCTAATATATACAATGGGGACCAACCAAACTAAACAAAGATCAAAATTTTCGAAATACCCAATTCGATTCCTACACGCAATGTGTTCGATAATGGATTCTAAACTGTAGACGTTTGAATAAAATCGCCTCCTTCTATTATCCTAAATATACACCTATAGATACAAATAGATATAATAGATAAATAGATACAGATACACAAGTAGGATATATAGATAAAGATTGAATCTTTTTTGCAGCACAACGAATGAAAATAAAGAAAAGAAACAAGGAAGGAAGATTTGGGAATATTATTATTATTATTACACAGTTGGCAAATGGGAAAAAAGCATATTCTTTTCAAATGATTCGATTGTACCACAAACAACAACACATAATGGATTTATGATGTTTTTCTGCACCAGTCAAAGAAAATGACATTCATCATGTGGGCTTTTTTTGGTTTTCTTGATTCTGGTTGCAATTCCTGTTCTTGTTGTTCTTATGAATTTTATTATAGGATTAAAAAAATGGGATTTAAGGGAATAATTAAGGGGAAGAAACTCTGGGTTTTTATATGTGTATAATGAAAATAATGAATTTGGGTTGTGGGTTGGTGGGTGGGTCGGTTGAATATGTCAATGTGAATCATTTCATAGGGAAGGAAACAGAGCAAAATCGTAGTTAATGATGGAGGTTGTGATGTGAATGAGACATGGATACAATGGTCATTCAACATTTCAACACCATGTTTTTCCTATTTCATGTAACACCTTAGTAAATGATGACATCAAACACCATGTTTTGGATAAGTAATAAATATTTTGGCACCTAGATACCAAGAATAAGAAGTTCAATCTTTTTGTCATGTAAAGGCAGGAAGTTTTTTTCGATTATTTAATAGAACCTATAAACAATTTTTCTAGCAGTCTTTTTACTTTAATACAGGTAAAATTTGTATAATTTTAACCTCCTCTTACACCGTCAAAATATTGGGATCCAAAACCCATAAAAAATGAAAACAACCGGTTCTTTTTCGTTTTGCTTTTTTTGTAAGTGGTGACATAAATCATTTCATTTTCTATGTATGTAATATGTATGGAAGCATACGAGTAATATATGACGCAATTATTAATATAACAACTAGCATGGTACTTACGCAAAGCGACGATGGTCGTGGAGATGATTGTTAGTGGTGGAAGCGGCGTCAAGTGGTGTAAATAATTGATGTAAAAGGTTAATAAAAATATTTTAAAAGATAAAAGTAATTCATATTAAAAGGCCAGTATAGGTGAAAATATTTTAAGGGGTGCTAGATGAAAATGTTATACAATTTTTCAATACTTCCAAAAAAGATGGTGGGGGGTGACCGTTGGTGGTAGAGGCGGCGGCGAGTGGTGTAGATAATTGATGTAAAAGTAATTGATGTAACTAGTTAATGGAAATATTTTAAAAGATAAATAACTGATAGTATAATATAGTCATTGAGGATATTTTAGACATTTTTCCTTCATGTAATTTTCAACACTATGATTATTCTTTTTATTTTTTATAATATAATAAGATAAGATAAGAAATATAGATAGATAGTATAAAATCAAGGGATCAACTCGATATGAACTTAATCACCTCAGTTTTCATAATGCCATCAAGATTTTTTTTTAAATTTTCATATATATGCAAGTGCCATATCATGAAATACAACAGAATGGTTAAACTGATATAGATCAGAAGTTACAGCAGATTGAAAGCAGAAAGAAATCCAGGTTATTAATTGACGTTTTTAATAATTAGTTGGTTAATTATAGTAATGTCTTGGTGGACAAGTTAGGTCTTGTTTAGTGGTTTTTTAAATAAGGCTGACAACCAATTGTTTAGGTCGTGGAGATTATTATTAATTGTTTTTATGAATTAGGGTTGCTGGAGCATTATACCAGATTAAGGCTACTAGAGCATCGTACCAGATTATCTTTAATTCAACAGCCGACTTCGGTTGGTTATTGTTTGTGTCATTCATTGTCTTCTCTGTGATTTCTTCTTAATTCTATTAGTATTATCATTATTATTGTTATACATGGCTTATCATATTATCTTTCTATATCTATATTTGTATCTATTTCAATCTATACAATAATATGAAATATTTGGATTAAAATCTTACATTTTAATTTTTTATGAAAAACATAAATAAATAGTAATATAACAACAAAATCAGTTATTTACAATCGTGTTAAAATCTTAAAGAATCACGTTATAATATAATGTTTAAATTTACAATATGTACAAGTACATCAATGGTGCCAAAATTTCCTTTATTGTAATAATATATCATTATTTGCCAACGTAATGAACAATAACCCGCCTATGTGACGGGTTTCAGTTGGCCCACGTCACACCCTATGTTACTCTTCGGATTTTACCATATCACATCTTGATCGGGTTTTCCTTTCGGGTATTTTTTGGTTTTTTTCATACTTTTTTTCCTTTTCGATTTTCAACTAACATATCGAAAACTTTCAGTCAACTTTTTTTGGTCACTCACGGTAACAATATTCAGATTTCGCCACATCGAATCCAGATTGTTTATATTAAAGGAACATTTAGTCCTCTTATCAAAATGGTCACAGTTTGAACTTTATTTATTGATGTACAAAAAAGTTGGCTCATTGAACGAGATGTAAACAATCTTTCGTGGTAATCTTTATAAGGTCTAGATGTATGTTCCGAAAGATTACAAGCACAACCTACCCACAAATACAATTTACAAACTCAACAAATCAATTTATGGTCTCAAACAGGAAACCTGTTAAGCCCAAATACGAAACATGTTAAGAACAAGTCGTGTCATGTCAAAAATGTCGGCCCTAATTATATATCCCCAACACTAATTGCAAGGATTATAACTATATAATTGTGTGATCTGGACACGTTATTCCAAAAAAACCTTGTTTATCAGCATCTATTAAAGCTGGTAAGGCTGAAAAAATAGAAATCTCTCTCATTCGGAAAATAAAAAGGCTACATACATTGTATATTGGTATTATCACAACCACACTTTAAAATGAAGTTAAACTCGTTATTACTTGGATTATTTCAATTTAGGGAAAAAGTTAGCTAGCTATTAGCCTATCAACTATACTCAACTCCGAACTCAAACCTATGTGTTATCCTGTTATATGCTACCAGCAGCTACCTAATTACATATCTACATATAAAATTTGCCGGTGAAAAAATGATAATGAAAAATCATCCAAAAAGAAAAGTGGAAGAACCCTGGTCGGCCAACTTAACTTTAGCAAATCATTTCCACCATCATTGCCTTTCAATTCACCTAGCTTCAACTTTTGCTTCATGATTAGTTTAAGGAAGATTGGGTTCCTTTTGTTATAAAATATATTATACAAGATTTTTTTTTCATTATATATATAGTTTATCTCTACTACGTTATAAAACATTTGTTCCCGTCAAATTTTTCAACTTTTCAACATCTCTATCTCTATCTCTTCTCAAATCTCAACCACTCATTTTTTTCTCTCTCCTCTATAAATCATTTTATTCCTCTAATTCGTTCAAAATCTTTTATCTCAAAAACCGTACATCGATAAATTATAAAAATTATATGAGTGTTCTTAAAATTTCATGCTCTTTCATTAGAGATGTCATTCGATATACTTTCGACGAATTTTTAAATCCGAGGGCGGAGCCCGTACGGCTAAGGTATTTGGCTATCACACTCTATGACCTATCACCCCACCATCTCACCGCCGCAACGCGCGGGTACTTTCTCTCGTATAGTTTTATACGTTTCTAAGAAGAAAAATTAATGTTAACTTTTTTATAAAATTTATTTATAAGTAAATCATATTTACATAATGAACTTTAGTCACCACGCTTCTAAGAAGAAAAATAAACAAAAAAAGTTTGCTTGCTGCTACAAATCAAACCATATCAAAATAAAAACATATTAAGAATATGAAAAATGTATGCAAATAATTTTCTTAAATAAGCATATCGATATGAAGAAAAAAAAAGAACATGGTTATTTTTATGAGAGATAAATTAAACATTGGCACCGAAAAGTGATAAGCAATTCATTTTATTTCCTCCTGACAATATATGAATAATATAGTTAGTTGGCTCCACAAAACACATGATGTTAGTCGTTTATTGGTATAATACAGCAAATTGTATTCTCCAAACAACAAAAACTGGGACCTCCACCTTTCCAATTCCTATGGATATTCGATGAAGCTAGCAAACTCTTTTAGTTATTGCGAATAGAAAACAATATATTAATAGAATATGATGATATCATACGTACATTTTTGAAATTAATATTAAAAATCTTTCTCTAATATCTTTTTATTTTTAATTTTTTAAATATCACATATATGGGTTCTATCTTTAACAATATCTTTAGTGGCCAACACAAATCCCTGAAGCTTACTTTTAATCTAATTTAATTAATTAATAATATCTGGGCATAAATATTATTTACAATCAAAATAAATAAATTTGATTCTATTAATTTGGACTACAATATAATTAAGAACAAAGAAAAAGATACAAAAAATGTATAGCAACAAGATTATTATTAATTACTATCATTTATATACACAAAAAGATTGATTATACTTTGAAAAAACTTGAATAAAATTGGAGAAGCCAATAAATTTCCTCCTATAAAAAGTTTAGTAGAATATATATATATAGTTTTACATATATGTGTGTTGTTTAATTAAGCAGCTTGAATAATTTTAGTATCATCCATTGCAATGGAATTCTTACAATGAGCAATAGCAGATTGAATGGCAGCTTGTAATTCTTCCATAGTACTATCACTTGTGCTGCTTTTTGCTGATGGACTTATTGTTCCTGAAGCAAGTAGCACTCCACTATTAGTTGGAGATGTTCTCATAGATGCTGGAGCGGAAAACTCACCTCGCCTAATTAATGGCAAACTGCTATTCTTTCTAGAGCTCACCATGTTTCCAGAAAACGAATGTGGTTGTTGCCGGTTATATATTTCGGTATTATTATTATTATTATTTGATCTTTTATTTGTTTTTTGAAATGACAACATTGGCCTCACCATTTTCATGTACCTTTTGATGAGTTGAGTCACTTCTAGTTTGAGTTTTTTCTTGGCCTTTGGATCTTCATTATGGTCTCCTTCTTTTTCTTCTTTTTTCGATTTGGGTCGGTTAAAGATTGAAAAAGATTTCGACTTTGGTCTAGGTTGATTATTGACATTATTGTTGTTTGGCAAGTTGAAATCTGAGAAAGTGTTTCTATGATGATAATGGAAACTAGTATTGCCAATAGGGTTATTTTGGTCTTTTAGGATATCTTTCATAGGTAAAGTAAAACTATCCATAGAATTTGTTGATGAACGTGGCGATATAGGAAGATGAGAGAGGAGGTGAAGAGGGAGTAGATGGCCATGAAAGAAGATATCATCAGCCGGAGATAAGTCAATGGCGGTCAACGGTTCGGATGGTGGTGTAGTACTAGTAGTGGTAGTGTTATGGTGTTTGTCTTTGTAAGTATGATCATTATAATACTTGTTGTAATGGCCATCTTGTTGTGTGGATTTTGATGGTGGATTTGGATGGAGAGAGATAGTGAATGAGAAGTCATGCGTTGGAGATGCCGATGCCGAGGGCAAAGATGCGGTGGCCGTTGGTGGTGGAGAGGTGTTGTGGATAGTTGTATCTTCTAATTGTAGTATTGCTTCTTGTTTCTTGATCATGTTATAAGTACTAGTTTGCTCATTTTCAACTTTATCTCTCATATTTACAACTTCCATATGCCTTAAGCTTTTAGTGTTGATTGATGATCTCCTATACACATAAATAAAGAGATAAGGAAGAGATAGAGAGGTGTGTTTGTGTGTGTTGGCAGAGAGAATGAGAACAAGTATAGTTTGGTGCAAAATACTTGAGTTTTTTTTGTCCATATAAGCAAGGTTGGAGAACTCGTGACTCGGACTCGACTCGGCATGGGGAGGAGTCAGGAGTTTTTGAAGACTCGGACTTGACTCGGGGAGAACTCGGATTAGAATTTTATATACAAACATAAGTATTTTAGAAATTATATGTAATAAAACTTTAAAAATATATTCCAAACTTCAAATTTAAACATAATTATTTAAAAACAGTAACATAACAATTCAAAAGTTAAAAATTAAACGTAAGATTAGTTGATAGATTCACACTTTATCATCATTTTGTCCGTATCGAGGTTAGAGAACTCGTGACTCGGACTCGACTCGGAGAGGTGGGGAGTCAGGAGTTTATTTTGGGTACTCGGCCGACTCGGGAGAGTTTTACAACCTTTCATATAAGAGAAGGGTGTGGTGGAATGAAAACCATGAGACAAAGAGATCTAATAATCAAATTGATTATTAGAAAAACATTTTGTGTCCTTTTCAAGTATTATTACAGCTATACTTATAAAGAAAGTCCATGCAAATAATGAATAGTTATTTTTTTCTCTTTTAATTATTCTAGCTAGCTAGTAAACAATATATATATACCAATTGTTTGACTGTAATAAGGCTATGGGTTTGGAAAAAGGTCTATACTATTTGAGTATTTGACTTGTATCATATGTTTATGATTGTTCAAATCAAATGTTTTTGAGAGAACGTTATATGTACTGTGATAAATAGTGCTTGTGTTTGTTTGGTATCTAAAAATGTTTGTCATGAGGAAAAAGTTTATTAAACAGGTTTAGAAGTATTTGTATTAAACAAGGATTCTTAAACATGGTATGTCACGACGGAATATAAAATACGTTACAGTTTTAACAAACTAACGATACAACAAACAAATTAACAAAAAAAAATTTCATAAAAATACATACTATCTGTACACTATTAACAAACTACGACCTATATTCTATATCAATAGTTTTAAATCGATAAAAAAGGACCACAAAAAATAACTCAATATGATGTTCTTAGTTTTGGGCAATATTTTTTCCATATTTTATCATTTTAACGGTAAATTTGAACTAAACTCATACACTCAACTACAATCTAGAGGAAACTCATTTGACAATATTTTTCAGGAGCATTTTACGACACCAAAATCTAAACTTAAGACCCAAAAGTTTCAAATTCCTACAAATACTAATACATATTTAATCATAACTTAGAAATTAACCTCTGGCCTAACTCAATTAGGCCGGTCCTTATAGGGGTGTCCTCTCCGCGTCCGACGCCAAGGAGGGGGATGACGTTATTAGCAGCGGGTGCGTCTTCACGAGCGTCCAGAGAGTTTGTTCTAACATTAGACGTGCGTTTGTGAAGGAAAGTAGGGCCCGAAAAGATGATGTGAGGGAAGAATAGGGAGAAAAGCTGATGAATAGTGGAAGAATAGAGGAAGACGCGGCTCCTTATAAGGAGTGGCCTTAATAAGTGGCGGATCTAGGAATGAAAATCACGTATGTCCAAATTTAGTTAATTTGGGTAAAAAAAAATTTTTTTCCCCGTATTCAATAACGGGTCGGGTCTTCACAAAACATCATATATATCAAAATGAAATTCTTTCACAAAGTACCTATTAACATTTACGCGAAATTCTTATAAGATTTCATAGTTCTACCTTGTCATATCGTTAACTCAACTTCTATTCCGACCACTATCTTAAATACGAAAAAATAGTTTTTATTATTGTACAATTTTTACTATAAGAATTGATTCTTGGTAAATCTTGTTTGGTTTCTCCTTCCTTTCACGACCACTCTTAAATCTTGCAAAATTAGTTGTTGGGTTATTATTATTATTATTATACGATAGGACTACTCGAAAAAATCTTTTGATAATTAAGTTTAGTGTTTTAAATATTAGAGATTTTAAATTAGAAATGAAAGAAAAGTATCACTCTCAAAGTTTGGAGGTATGCTATTAATGAACCATTAAGATTAGAAGAAGAGCCTATGTTTTTTTTGAAATTGTTTTATTTTATAACTAACTGATATAGGAATAGAAGAATATGTATATCTAATTATAATTTATTTACTTCAAATGATTCAAAAGACTTACTTTATAATTTACCTAGGTCCGCATCCTTGAATAACATGTGTCAATTATAATTTTCTATACGCTTGTTATAAAAATTTCCGATGTAACGTTGGTCCGTGGACCTAGTTGACTAACACATGGAACCGCCCCCGCCTTATAGGTCTCTTTTAAAATTATGAGAACACGAAATATTTGTGAGTTGTGACGAGGCTATCGGGGTGTATCCCCCCTCCTCTCCTCGTTCTTATTTCATGTGCCTTTTTGCATTAGTATTTTCCCATAATAAGTTTATGTGATAGATGCCTATATGTCATATCCATGTCGGATTATAAGGAAGTGAATACAACATCAATTGTCCCAACACTAGTAAATGGTCTTGATATATATAGAATTTTGTATCTTTCCACATTTAATCATAGCCTAGCAATTAAACATTTTTTTAAATATATAATAACAACAAATTATGGTATTGGATTGTTTCTTCATATACTCATCTTTAATTTCAATAGAAACCTGATTATTTTTTGGGTTTTGCTTTAGTGCATTAAATAGCTGTACACTTACCATAAAATTCAGGGGTGGGCTTTTGATATGAAAAAGTACAATTATTTTTATGCACGTTAAGTGAAACCCTAAATGCTTCATTTAGCATTTTCCTTATTTTTTATCTATTCATAGTTGGTTAGCAATTAACCTCAATATCAATTTATCTATTCATAGTTGGTTAGCAATTAACCTCTTATATCAATATCAATTATAAGTTCTTTAGAGGTCCCCTTTCTAATTATGAAAAAATGTTTGTGAGTTGCGACTAGGCTATCGTGGTGTGATTTATTTTCCTTTTCTTATTTCATGTGGCTTTTATATGTCATATATCCATGTCGGATTATAAGGAAATGATTCAACATCAAAGAAATCAAATTAATCTATACATTAAGATATGTAAAAATGAAACTCCATCAGTGTACAATTAAAATTTAAAACAAGCTAGTCATAATGTATTTGGAAATTTCCAATTTATACATTAAAACTAGCTAATTTAATTAAAATTTAAAACCACAAAATATTTTTATTTTTTGTTATTGATATATCATAACTTGATATTAAAAGTGAATAAAGTAGCATACTAATTTATAAAAAAAAGTGTAACTATTCTATTAAAAATAATAAAAATATTATGTAAGAAATAATTTTGTTTCCAATATAAAATTATGATTTTTATTAACATTTAAGGGCTATTTTGCTGAAAAAGTATTACTTCATACTTGGTTTGATCTCCAATGTTGCATCAAATTTGATGTAAAATTTCTAAAAAATTGACGTTACATCAAATTTGATGTAAAATTTCTAAAAAATTGACGTTACATCAAATTTGATATCTTTGCTGGAATTGAATTTCTTACATTAAAACATTGAATTTATTATTTTGACGTATACCATATATTGGAGATGGTTTTATGAAAAAAAGTTTAATTTTATTTTGTGGTTTAGTATTTATCGGAAATGATTTACTTCTAATTAATATTATTTATTCACGGGTAAATTGATAAATTTGATGTAAAATTTCTAAAAAATTGACGTTACATCAAATTTGATATCTTTGCTGGAATTGAATTTCTTACATTAAAACATTGAATTTATTATTTTGACGTATACCATATATTGGAGATGGTTTTATGAAAAAAAGTTTAATTTTATTTTGTGGTTTAGTATTTATCGGAAATGATTTACTTCTAATTAATATTATTTATTCACGGGTAAATTGATAAATTTGATGTACTTTAACTATAACAGATATGTCATATGTTTTATAAGGTGTAAATAGACGACAAAAGATGTGAACTGAAAATTGGCTCAGATTTTCAGATAAGGGGTCGAATACAGATACTTTTGAAGACCCATATATATTTGTGTAGTGGAAGGACATTGATATGGGAAACTTATCGACACTAATTAACGGACCCGTTAAAGAGGGATTACCGTTGCAACTGAAACTTGTCTTCAGGGATCACCATTACTAAAAAAATCAAGAGTATTGTCGTTGCAAAGTGTGATAAACCACAGGGACCATTCTTGCATTTAACTATATAAAAAAACACCTCATTTGTTGAAAGTTACATGGGTGAACTGTTTGGTCATTCATGATTAAATTACACTATTATCTCCACTAATCCTTTACATCAATTACTTTTATTTCAATTATCTACATCAATCGGTGACGCCTCTACCACCAACAATCGCCCCCACCACCACACGGTCACGCCATAAGCACACCACATTGCACAGGTACTGTGCTAGTCATTCTAAATGAAATTCATATTAGTATCTATATCATCAGCAAAGTGGAGGGTCATGCTAATCTCGTTTATCATCAAAAGTATAGATATGAGTTGGTAGCCCACTGGTAAGGTCTTAGAACTTGAGGAAATTCACCAGTATTCGAATCTCACTTTCTATATTTGTAAGAGTAAACTATTTTATTTTTTATTTTTTTTTGGGGGGGGGGGGGGGGGGGGGGGGGGGGAGGGGAGGGGTTGAGAGTCCTGGGTTTCATTCCAGGCATGCGTGGTTCGAGCTGCGCATACTACCCAATTGGATGTCACTGTGGTGTCTCGAATGCTAACTACTAACTACTAACTCGTTGTTCAAAAAAAGGTATAGATAATAATAGATAGATATATAATATATCTATATACGGGTATTAACTAAACAATGACATGTACTTCCCATTATAACTCAATGATTGAGTACCAGCTTTACATGCGGGTGTCTCGAGTTCGAGACATGGAAAAGACATTTCAAGTAATTTCACAAATAAAGTTCTCTAGTGAAGCATGTTTGAGTCCTGTAGAGGATGCTGATCGTTGTCGTTGGACCGATCAAAAATATAAACTAAATACCACTATTTAGCAAGGGTAAGTCGAGTATCGTATCCTCAGGGAATCATGGGAAAGTGTTGAACAATTTACAAAGTTGATTAAACTAGACATAAACTTAAAATTGATTTGATTGATTTGATTAACAACTAAAAATGATTGTAAACTTAACAACAAAATTCAATAATAAAAAGGGTAGACCATTCTCATGATCCCAATTATGCTTTCAAAAGTATAACCTAACTTATATTCAATTATCTACATCAATCGGTGACGTCTCTACCACCAACAATCGCCCCCACCACCACACGGTCACGCCATAAGCACACCACATTGCACAGGTACTGTGCTAGTCATTCTAAATGAAATTCATATTAGTATCTATATCATCAGCAAAGTGGAGGGTCATGCTAATCTCGTTTATCATCAAAAGTATAGATATGAGTTGGTAGCCCACTGGTAAGGTCTTAGAACTTGAGGAAATTCACCAGTATTCGAATCTCACTTTCTATATTTGTAAGAGTAAACTATTTTATTTTTTATTTTTTTTGTAGGAGTGGATTATTAGGGGGGGTTTCGAGAGTCTTGGGTTTCATTCCAGGCATGCGTGGTTCGAGCACCGCATACTACCCAATTGGATGTCACTGTGGTGTCTCGAATGCTAACTACTAACTACTAACTCGTTGTTCAAAAAAAGGTATAGATAATAATAGATAGATATATAATATATCTATATACGGGTATTAACTAAACAATGACATGTACTTCCCATTATAACTCAATGATTGAGTACCAGCTTTACATGCGGGTGTCTCGAGTTCGAGACATGGAAAAGACATTTCAAGTAATTTCACAAATAAAGTTCTCTAGTGAAGCATGTTTGAGTCCTGTAGAGGATGCTGATCGTTGTCGTTGGACCGATCAAAAATATAAACTAAATACCACTATTTAGCAAGGGTAAGTCGAGTATCGTATCCTCAGGGAATCATGGGAAAGTGTTGAACAATTTACAAAGTTGATTAAACTAGACATAAACTTAAAATTGATTTGATTGATTTGATTAACAACTAAAAATGATTGTAAACTTAACAAAATAATTCAATAATAAAAAGGGTAGACCATTCTCATGATCCCAATTATGTTTTCAAAAGTATAACCTAACTTATATTCATTGGAAATCACATAGACATGATTCGTTATAAAGCTTGGAATGAATGAACGTTAAGAACGAATTGATTAGGTTGTGATGATTCACGATAATGAAAACTGTTAGGTCCAGTTTTCCTGGACACGCTCCAGACTCGACTACTGGAGCTTACTGAAGATCTGTCCAGAAACTGACCCTACTCCAGACTTGGAATCTGGAGTCCCTCTGAAGATTTGTCCAGAAATAATTGAAGACCAGTGAGCAAATACTTGTATAGGAAATCTGGAGTATTCTCCAGATGAGCTCACTGGACTTCACCCCAGTCCAGATCATCTCTACTGAAGACGTTCTCACTGAAGTCAGAATAAAGAAGACTTACAAATGGCGGAGTCCACTGGAAGTCTTACCAGATCTGTACACTGGAGGATTGTCAGTGTTCTAGACCTTACAAGTCTGAACACTGATATCGAGGATTTGACTTTAAGCCTTTACACACTTTCCAAAGAACAACCCACTTGTTCTTTACCAAAGTATACGTGTGTTAAGGTGGTTGGATAAAAGGATACACTTGCACTTGATGTGAATTTATCCTTATTCCTTATCCAATACATTTAATGTTCTTGTCGGATCATTAAATGTATGCAACCATATTTGTACGACACAAAATTCACTGGTGAATTTTATTGCCTATAAATACAAAGTCATTTCTTTGAGAAAATTCTTTTTAGCAAATTGGTGAACTTGCTTAAATACTCTCGATCTAAACAGTTATACTTCACAACTCTAAGTATATCGATCAAAGGAGTTTATTTAGCAAGTATAGATCACTTGTAATTCAAAGATTGTTTAGATACTTACATACGTGTAATATCTAGGTTCCGCAACGATCTTGTATTTTGTTTATACATCTATAAAGAAAATACACTTGAAAACTACATTTGTGTTCCACCATTTATTTACTTGTTTAAATATTGCTTAAGTCATTTATTACTTTGTTTATATTCTTGCTTATTTATATTGAAGTAATACTAGTCCGAATCTAGTTCATACTTGTCTTGTATTTTACACTCGTAGGGTTAAACCATCGTGTGAGGGACTTTACAATTGGTATCAAAGCAGAAGGTTAATACACTTACCTAGATCTGTTTCGCGATGGCAATCCCAGAAAATCTACAAGAAACTCATGAAACTATTTTTAATGAACCACCCACTGGAAATAACAATCCACCACCTCCTCCTCCTGCTTCTCCACATGTGCATGTGCATTACTCGAATAATCCTGTTCCTAAATTCAATGGGAGCAGTGATGAATTTGGTACGTGGAAAGCTAGGATAATATTGCATGTTACTGGTATTGAAAGGAATATGATGAAAATTTTAAACGAAGGACCCTATGTGCCAAGACTTCCTATCAATGCACTCCTTGACCCTACAGGATCAAGAAGTGGGAGGGAAAAGAGAGAGGAACACTGGTCCGAAGAGGAGAAAAGATTAGTAAATCTTGATACACTTCTTAAAAATATGATCCTCGGGGCTGTTCCAGAAACTCTTATTCCCACACTAGTTCTCTATCCCAATGCCAAAAGCATGTGGGATGAACTAGTGAACCAGCATGAGGGAGGTGATGATACTGTTGTTACCAGAAAAGTCTCCTTAAACAAAAAGTATGAGTCATTTTTTGCTCTCCCCAATGAGTCCCTTACTGGTACTTACACCAGATTTATGAGCATCATAAACCAGTTAAGAGGACTAGGGGTAGAAAAAGACAAGGATATACTTTTGGAGAAATTTTATGATATTCTTCCAACAAAATGGTCTCACATGATTCTGGTCTTGAGGCAAGGTAAAACCTTGCATTCCCATACTTTGTCAACATTGTATGGAGCCTTCAGATTCACTGAAGAAAATCAAGCCCAGAGGATTGAGGCAAAAAAAGATTCTTTTAATCATGCTTCCAGTAGTTCCACAGTGGTCACTAATACTGCACCACCTTGTGCGGCATTAATATCTTCTGAGAATGTATTTTCTATGAAGAAGATGATGTCTGAACTAATGGATTCTGGAGCTTGTAATGATATCTCTCCAGACTGTGATGAAACTGACAGTGATGACCTGGTTGCAATGATGGCCAAAACGTTTAACCGTTTTAAGGCCAGAGCAAATAGGCCCACTGGACAACATGCACCCAGTTCTTCCACTGACAAGACCAATCTGACATGCTTTAAGTGTGGCAGAAAAGGTCATTTCATGAAAGAGTGCAGGTCCAGTCAGTTTGTCTCTCAGTCTGGTCCAACTGCTTCTTATAACAAGCCTGATGATAGCTATAAGTTGAAATACAAAAAGCTTAAGGCTCAGATTGCTCTCTTGTCTAAACAGATGGAAGACAATAACAAATGCATGATAGCAACTACTGAAGAAGCATGGGTTCCCTCTGATGATTCATCAGTCGATGAAGAAGAGGAAAGAGATTGTTGTTTTATGGCTCTGGCAGATCAAGAGCATCTGGTGAGGGATGATGTCACATCTGGTCGTTGGGTCGACATTGTTATTAAAAAGGTTAGTGAGTATGATCTTGAAACTAATCCTGAACTTAAATTGGACATCGCTGAAGCTCTAAATTCTGATTTAATTTTTGTGGAAACTGTTAGATTTGACAGTCTAAATGGTCTAGAAACAGATTCTTCTGAGAATGTATTTTCTATGAAGAAGATGATGTCTGAACTAATGGATTCTGGAGCTTGTAATGATATCTCTCCAGACTGTGATGAAACTGACAGTGATGACCTGGTTGCAATGATGGCCAAAACGTTTAACCGTTTTAAGGCCAGAGCAAATAGGCCCACTGGACAACATGCACCCAGTTCTTCCACTGACAAGACCAATCTGACATGCTTTAAGTGTGGCAGAAAAGGTCATTTCATGAAAGAGTGCAGGTCCAGTCAGTTTGTCTCTCAGTCTGGTCCAACTGCTTCTTATAACAAGCCTGATGATAGCTATAAGTTGAAATACAAAAAGCTTAAGGCTCAGATTGCTCTCTTGTCTAAACAGATGGAAGACAATAACAAATGCATGATAGCAACTACTGAAGAAGCATGGGTTCCCTCTGATGATTCATCAGTCGATGAAGAAGAGGAAAGAGATTGTTGTTTTATGGCTCTGGCAGATCAAGAGCATCTGGTGAGGGATGATGTCACATCTGGTCGTTGGGTCGACATTGTTATTAAAAAGGTTAGTGAGTATGATCTTGAAACTAATCCTGAACTTAAATTGGACATCGCTGAAGCTCTAAATTCTGATTTAATTTTTGTGGAAACTGTTAGATTTGACAGTCTAAATGGTCTAGAAACAGATTCTTCTGAGAATGTATTTTCTATGAAGAAGATGATGTCTGAACTAATGGATTCTGGAGCTTGTAATGATATCTCTCCAGACTGTGATGAAACTGACAGTGATGACCTGGTTGCAATGATGGCCAAAACGTTTAACCGTTTTAAGGCCAGAGCAAATAGGCCCACTGGACAACATGCACCCAGTTCTTCCACTGACAAGACCAATCTGACATGCTTTAAGTGTGGCAGAAAAGGTCATTTCATGAAAGAGTGCAGGTCCAGTCAGTTTGTCTCTCAGTCTGGTCCAACTGCTTCTTATAACAAGCCTGATGATAGCTATAAGTTGAAATACAAAAAGCTTAAGGCTCAGATTGCTCTCTTGTCTAAACAGATGGAAGACAATAACAAATGCATGATAGCAACTACTGAAGAAGCATGGGTTCCCTCTGATGATTCATCAGTCGATGGGTTCCCAAATCTAACTAATCAATATCTGGTGTATGTATAGGGCGATCGAAAGAAGCTTATCTGGTATCTTGACAGTGCAGCTGGCAGGACTATGACCGGATGTAAGACCCTACTGGAGGAGTTCACCATTTCTGATGGACCCTCCATCACTTTTGGAAATGATGGTTGTGGAAAGACTGGGGGATATGGTGTTCTGAACAATGGACAAGTCAAGTTTACACGTGTTGCATTTGTGAATGGTTTGAAATACAACTTGATCAGTGTAAGCCAACTGTGTGACGATGGCTATCAAGTCTTATTCAATGTTGCTCAGGGCATCGTATTCAACAAGGACTGGAAGGTAGTGTTGATTGCTCCCAGAAAAGGGAACGTGTATGTGATGGATATGGAAAGCTCTTCTTCAGAGCAATGTTTCTACACTCAAGCTGATGAAGACACAAACTGGTTATGGCACAAAAGGTTATCCCATTTAAATTTCAAAAATATTAACAAGTTGTCCAGAAAACAACTTGCAGATGGGATACCTTCAGTTTCCTTCAAAAAGGAAAGACCATGTCCAGGATGTGAGATGGGAAAGCAGAAACGTGCCAGTTTCAAGACCAAACAGAATTTCAGCATTACTGAACCACTTCACATGCTTCATATGGATCTCTTTGGTCCAGTGAATGTTCAGACTCGTGCTGGTAAAAGATACACCCTGGTGATCGTAGATGAATTCTCCAGATATTGTTGGGTGATCTTTCTTAGGTCTAAAAATGAAGCTGCTGCTGAAATCATCTCTCTTATCAAGCAGATTGAACTGAAGCATAAGCGAAAAGTGTGTCAGTTAAGAAGCGACAATGGAACAGAATTCCAGAATGCAACTCTGGAGAAATTCTGTACTGACACTGGCGTCTCCCAGAACTTCTCATCAGCACACATTCCAGAGCAGAATGGAGTGGTAGAAAGGAAAAATCGAACGCTGATAGAAGCTGCCAGGAGTATGCTAGCTGAATCTGGTCTTCCTACCAGTTTCTGGGCTGAAGCAATTGCAACTGCTTGCCACACCCAGAATCGATCAGTGTACGTGAAGCGACACAAGAAGACTTCTTATGAAATATTGAGAAATAGAAAACCAAATATTGGTTATTTTCACGTTTTTGGATGTCCAGTTTACATCCTGAACGACTCCAGTCAGTTAGGCAAATTTGATGCCAAAGCTGATGAAGACACAAACTGGTTATGGCACAAAAGGTTATCCCATTTAAATTTCAAAAATATTAACAAGTTGTCCAGAAAACAACTTGCAGATGGGATACCTTCAGTTTCCTTCAAAAAGGAAAGACCATGTCCAGGATGTGAGATGGGAAAGCAGAAACGTGCCAGTTTCAAGACCAAACAGAATTTCAGCATTACTGAACCACTTCACATGCTTCATATGGATCTCTTTGGTCCAGTGAATGTTCAGACTCGTGCTGGTAAAAGATACACCCTGGTGATCGTAGATGAATTCTCCAGATATTGTTGGGTGATCTTTCTTAGGTCTAAAAATGAAGCTGCTGCTGAAATCATCTCTCTTATCAAGCAGATTGAACTGAAGCATAAGCGAAAAGTGTGTCAGTTAAGAAGCGACAATGGAACAGAATTCCAGAATGCAACTCTGGAGAAATTCTGTACTGACACTGGCGTCTCCCAGAACTTCTCATCAGCACACATTCCAGAGCAGAATGGAGTGGTAGAAAGGAAAAATCGAACGCTGATAGAAGCTGCCAGGAGTATGCTAGCTGAATCTGGTCTTCCTACCAGTTTCTGGGCTGAAGCAATTGCAACTGCTTGCCACACCCAGAATCGATCAGTGTACGTGAAGCGACACAAGAAGACTTCTTATGAAATATTGAGAAATAGAAAACCAAATATTGGTTATTTTCACGTTTTTGGATGTCCAGTTTACATCCTGAACGACTCCAGTCAGTTAGGCAAATTTGATGCCAAAGCTGATGAAGACACAAACTGGTTATGGCACAAAAGGTTATCCCATTTAAATTTCAAAAATATTAACAAGTTGTCCAGAAAACAACTTGCAGATGGGATACCTTCAGTTTCCTTCAAAAAGGAAAGACCATGTCCAGGATGTGAGATGGGAAAGCAGAAACGTGCCAGTTTCAAGACCAAACAGAATTTCAGCATTACTGAACCACTTCACATGCTTCATATGGATCTCTTTGGTCCAGTGAATGTTCAGACTCGTGCTGGTAAAAGATACACCCTGGTGATCGTAGATGAATTCTCCAGATATTGTTGGGTGATCTTTCTTAGGTCTAAAAATGAAGCTGCTGCTGAAATCATCTCTCTTATCAAGCAGATTGAACTGAAGCATAAGCGAAAAGTGTGTCAGTTAAGAAGCGACAATGGAACAGAATTCCAGAATGCAACTCTGGAGAAATTCTGTACTGACACTGGCGTCTCCCAGAACTTCTCATCAGCACACATTCCAGAGCAGAATGGAGTGGTAGAAAGGAAAAATCGAACGCTGATAGAAGCTGCCAGGAGTATGCTAGCTGAATCTGGTCTTCCTACCAGTTTCTGGGCTGAAGCAATTGCAACTGCTTGCCACACCCAGAATCGATCAGTGTACGTGAAGCGACACAAGAAGACTTCTTATGAAATATTGAGAAATAGAAAACCAAATATTGGTTATTTTCACGTTTTTGGATGTCCAGTTTACATCCTGAACGACTCCAGTCAGTTAGGCAAATTTGATGCCAAAGCTGATGAAGGATATTTCTTAGGATATTCAGCCATTCGCAAAGCCTTCAGAGTTTACAACAAGAGACTGGAGATAGTGAAAGAATCCATACATGTTACTTTCGATGAATCAAATGCTGCAATCAACAAACCAGCCCTTGACACTCCCCCAGTAACTCCAATTGTCTTCTGTGAATCTGATCTTATCAACTACAATAAAGAAGATTCAGAAGATAAAGTTTCCAGTCATCCTGACCTGGAACCTTGTTCAGAAAAAGAAACTTTCCAGTAGTACTCCATTCTATCCTTCTATTAATTTCAAACTACCCTCTGAAATTAATATTGGTTCAGATGTTCGTGCTACTCCCCCAGTATCAGTGTCAGTTGAGAGCATACCAGAATTGTGTTCAAATGAAGTAATTCAAACTGAACCTATACTACAAGAAATGCCTTCATATGAAGAATTTCATGATGCAAATCGTGATTTAAATGAATCAGATGAAGATGTTGAAGTAGTTTATGAAGAACCTCCTCCTGAAGCAACTTCAGAGGAGACTCAACTGAATTCTTGCACTGATATTGTTGTCAGTAACAATCCTGGTAAATACTCCAGATGGACAAAAGCTCACCCTATTGATCAGATCATAGGTGACTCCAGTCGTGGAGTTCAGACCAGAAGAGCCTCCAGTGATCAATGCTTATATGTCAGTTTCTTATCACTGAATGAACCAAAGAAGATTGACGAGGCTATGGAAGATCCAAGCTGGGTGACTGCTATGCAAGAAGAGCTTCACCAGTTTGAAAGGAACAAGGTCTGGTATCTGGTTCCTTTCCCAGTTGGAAAGAAAGAACCAATTGGAACAAGATGGGTCTTCAGAAACAAAGTAGATGAAGATGGCCACGTAATCAGAAACAAGGCCAGACTGGTAGCACAAGGCTACTGCCAGTCAGATGTCGACTTTGATGAATCATTTGCTCCAGTGGCTAGACTTGAAGCGATCAGAATATTTTTAGCATTCGCTGCTCATCATCAGTTCAAGGTCTACCAGATGGATGTAAAGAGTGCTTTCTTGAATGGAAAGCTTGAAGAAGAAGTTTATGTCAGACAACCTCCAGGTTTCGTTGATGAAAAGCATCCACATTGGGTATATCGTCTGGACAAAGCACTATATGGCCTCAGACAAGCCCCACGTGCCTGGTATGACACTCTGACTAAACATTTATTGAAAAATGGTTTTAAACGAGGTGCAATTGACAATACCTTATTTATTCTTCATGAACGAGGTAATCTGTTAATGGTACAAATTTATGTTGATGATATTATTTTTGGGTCTACTGATGAAAACATGTGCAAGAAATTTTCGAAAATAATGTCCACTGAATATGAAATGAGTTTGATGGGTGAATTAACATATTTTCTTGGACTCCAGATTAAACAAAACAAAGATGGCATCTTTATTAATCAGGAAAAATATGTTAGAGATCTTTTAAAGAAATATGATATGAACTCTTCACCATCTAAACCAACTCCAATTTCTGCACCACTGACACTGGACTCTGATCCAGATGGTAAACCAGTGAACACCACTGTCTTTAGAGGCATGGTTGGTTCACTGATGTATTTAACTGCCAGTAGACCAGATATTATGTTTTCAACATGTTTATGTGCCAGATATCAGTCTAATCCAAAGGAATCTCGTATGCTTGCTGTAAAGCGCATACTGAAGTACCTTAAAGGTGTCCCCAGTCTAGGTCTTTGGTATCCCAAAGGCTCAGGCATGGATCTAATGGGTTATTCAGATTCAGATCATGCAGGTTGTAAGATAGACAGGAAATCCACTACTGGTGGATGTCATTTCCTTGGTGGCAAACTGGTCAGTTGGACCAGTAAAAAGCAAACTTCAGTTTCATTGTCCACTGCTGAAGCTGAATACGTGTCTGCAGCCAGTTGTTGTGCTCAGATACTCTGGATGAAGAACCAGTTGCTTGATTATGGTATTAAGTATTCAAAGACTCCAATCTTTTGTGATAATACCAGTGCCATTGCTATCTCAAACAATCCAGTCATGCACTCCAAAACCAAGCACATTGATCTCAGGTATCACTTCATTCGTGATAATATTGTGAAAGGAAACATTGAACTCCATTTTATCCCCACTGACAAACAACTCGCTGACATTTTTACGAAACCACTGGATGTCAAAACATTGAACTCCATTTTATCCCCACTGACAAACAACTCGCTGACATTTTTACGAAACCACTGGATGTCAAAACATTTGAATATCTTGTTGGTGAGTTGGGAATGTTAAACCCTTAAATCTGGAACCTTAGTATTGAACGCCATTGTGTACTACTAAGGATCTTTGATTTAAAGATTCATAAATTTATTTCTGGATCAACATTCCAGGGGGAAGACTTTGAAAGATATATTTTTCTTAAAAAATGTTTAAAGTTCAAAGGGAATTTATTAATTTATTTTCTCACTGGACAAAATTTTCTTACTGGACGAATTGTCCAGAAAATATTACTGGTGCTTTGTAAATGTGTCCCTCTCACTGGTAATTGGACAGGTTGAAGTGCGTGTTTGAGGAGACTTTTGTCTTCTTGTAAATGTGTCCCTCTCATTTGTCTGTATTAGTTGACGTGCATGTTTGAAGTTACCAGTCTTTCAAAATGGTTTTCACTGGTACTTTACTGGAGTGTCCCTCCAGTGTACCATCAGTACATGCTTCACTGGACTAATCCACCAGTGATACTGGAGTGTCTAGTCAACCTTCAGATGGACTGAATTGAGTCACAATATTTTTTTTTAAATACTTGGTCATTGTGTGTGCCACGTAAGCAAACTTTTTCAAAGATATTTATCTTATAAATCCTACGTGGCATGTAATTTTTCAAACGAAATGATGGTATTTTTACCTTGGGAAGACAAAAAGAACAAGTTGTTAGTTTTTGTGGGCGGTGAACCATCACACATTAATGTGTGATGTGATGTACTTAATGCGGATCTCAAAACACGATCAAAATTATATTTGATAATTTCAAATTAACCTGTTTGAAGTTCCACATTATCTCTCCTATATATACCCACTTTCACTTTCACTTTACATTTACTTCGAACATTTACTCCCAAATTCCTTCATTCAATTCCTTCATTCTTTTCCTATCATTAAATCTCTCATATTAACTGCAAATTCATTAATTTCTTCATAAACCCTAAATTTATTCAATTTCATCTTCATCTTTCAATCATAAATGGCACCCAAAAACCTTTTATCTGCCGAATATGCTCCGGTTGATGATGTTACTAAACCTAGACACATCACTCTTGAAGCAAAAGCTATTCGAATCAACATGAATAATTGGATGGCCAAGCTTTCCAGTGCTCATCCTGCTCAATCTATCATTGGGAGATTGAATACTTTCTTTCTCTCATCTCCTCTGTATGGTGCATTAACCTTAAATCCAGGGAGAATGTACCATGATTATTTATGTGAATTCTGGTACTCCGCATTTTACAATGAAGAAACCTCATCAATTTCTTATACTCTAAGGGGTGGTACCAGATCTTTCAATTTCTCGGTGAATTTACTCAGGTCAGTTTTACAGTTGAATTATCTTGACCAGAATGAGTTGCCCGTCGAACTTCCCACTGGCATAAATTACAGGGAAGTGTGCAGGTTGATGGGGCACACCGAAATACTTGATGACCATGGCCAGTTATTAAGAAAGGGGACTATTTATATGAGCAGATTGACAGACTCGTGGAGATTTTTCTTCACACACCTGGTTGAATGTCTGGGAGGTAGCTCTGGGGGTCTTGATCAGATAAATCAAACCCAGCTCCAGATTGCCTATTGTTTGTGGTTCGGAATAAGAGTAGATTTTGCTCAGATATTATTCAATGATTTGGTGGATCGATTGAAAGCTAAAGGGAGAAAACCCCATGTTCCATTCATTCGTTTTCTTTCCCTTATGTTTAGAAGTGCCCTAGGAGACCAGTATGACTATGATACTACTCACTTTTCTGTGAGTGAGTATATGAGGGACTTGAACAACCTTCAATCAAGAACTGGAGAGGTAGATATTCCTCCAGCAATGTTGGCTTTTCAAAGGGAACAAGTAGAGGCACCAGGAAGAGTACAAGTTGTTGATAGTCCTGGTGATGACCAAGATGTTCAGGTTGTCGAGATGGTACAACCAATAAGGCAAGTTGCTCCAGAAGAAGGTATGCAACCAGAAAATGTTGATCTCACCAGACGACCTAGATCTAGTAGGCGTCTGATGAGAGGTGGAATCCAGGTAAACCCAGCAAGACAGGCTGGTGATGTAATGGATCTGGATGGGTCTCCCATTTTTGAAGAGGAGAATGTAGAAGTTGTTGGCCAGTTTGATGAACAGGTTGGTGAACAGGTTGAACAGGTAGAACAGGTTGTCCAGGTGAAAGTTGTTGCCAGTTTGATAAACAGGTTGGTGAACAGGTTGAACAGGTTGAACAGGTTGTCCAGACTGATGAGCAAGAGGCTCATATTGATTTGAATATTCAGGCTGGTGATCAGGCTGGTACATCTGCTGGTGATGCTAATACTGGTGATATGTTTTGGGATGGGGCTGATTCTCCCATTTCTGAAGGTCAGAATTTTGATATAGATATGAATTTTCTGGGTGAAGAAGTTGAGCAAGTTGAAAGTCTTTCAGAAATGCCACCACCTCCACCACCTTCTATTCCACAATCCACTCCATACTTCACTCCTTTCATTCAAACTTCACAATCACAACCACCACCAGTTGAATCTCCAGTCAACCCTTCTGAACAAGGTGTGCCAGACTCTACAGTTATAAATGCTGAAACTGTTGAAACTGAAGAGGTCTGGGCACAAGTACCAGTAATGGAGAGAATGACCTCTCATCTGGAACCACCCAGTGGTCTCTCCACTTCATCTTCAACCGAGGTCCAAGGCCTTCTTAGTAAGGTGGCGGACCTGGAGAGATCACTCCAGAGCTCTTCCCAGGTTATTTCTGATTTTAAATCCCTATTGTCAAATAACTTAGCATCAGAAATGAACCTGTTTGCTGGGAATGAGAAATTGGTGTTTGAGAAGTTAAATGAACTGGTTCTGGCCACCAATCGCAATTCTGAGAACATCAAAGTGGCAGTCCAGGGTTTGGAACAAAAGATTGTTAATTCTGTTCAGACTGCAGTGGAAAGTAAGGTTGTTCATCCACTGGCAGGTCTAAAAGAAGAGGTTGAGAAGCTGGTTACAAGGGTCAGTTCACTGGAAAGCAGACCCACTCTTGATCAAACTACTGTGGCAAGTACAATTTCTGATGAATGTACAAGAAAGTTCAGATCAGATATGCTTAAAGAAATTACTGAAGAAATTTCTGGATCTGTCCTTCGTTCAATTCAAGATGTTATGTTGCCAGAAATTGTGAAGATGATAGAGGTTGAGCTGCCAAAGGACTTGCCAAAAGAAGTCGAAAATGTTAAAAAGGAAGTACTGGCACTCAAGAAGATTGTGACTGATGCAAATCCAGTGACTGGAAGAACCTTTGGTTCACTGGACAGACATATGGTAGAAGAATTATGGAATGATTTCAAGTCCAGGACTGGAGATCCTTCCAAGGGGGAAAGGTTGTCTGTTGACCAAACTGAAAGAGCATATGGCACTGAAGCCGGGCTCCAAACTGAAAGAGCATATGGCACTGAAGCCGGGCTCCAAACTGAAGAAGCTACTGGTACTGAAGCCAGTGAGCCCCAATTTGAGTCCTTCCCAGATATTCCATCAACTCTGAAAGCAGTTAAAGGAAAAGAAAAAGTGGTATCTGGTGAAGAAGAAGCTACTGGTACTGAAGCCAGTGAGCCCCAATTTGAGTCCTTCCCAGATATTCCATCAACTCTGAAAGCAGTTAAAGGAAAAGAAAAAGTGGTATCTGGTGAAGAAGAAGAGCAGACTGAAGATGTTGATGATGACACCTCGAAGAAACTGCAACAACAATGCATCATGATTGAAATTTTCAAGACAAACCAAAGAGATGAACTGCTGGCCCATCATAGGGATATGGCTAATCATGGGACTCTGGACTCTTACAATGCTGGAAGGTTAGGCATTAACATTGAAGTGTTCAAGAAGATGAAGGATGATCCCAGAGTTCATCAATGTCTAGATGCATTGGATGATGTTCATATACGCTCGTTCTACGCTGAAGAAGAACAGGTATATGATTCATTAATTTATGGTGTTACTATTCCAGAGTTGATAAGGCAGAGAAGGGAGGAACTGGTGAGCCTCCAGAGAAAGATAAGGAAAAACGCTGGTGCTCTAGAGGTAGAGTACAGAAAGAGATTGACTGGTCTGCCAAAGCTTACTGCCAAACAACTCAAGGCAATAAAGGATGCTGATGTGAGCACCTTCATTCCCCTGGATACCTCTCTGAGAATCAATCGCCAACAACTCCAGTCCACTGAAGGACAACAGAGTGGTGTATCCAAGGAAACTGAATATATGGTCCAGATGGCAAAGCAGAAGGCATCTTATGATCAAATGATGAATTTCAGGGCAAATGCTAGAAAGATTGTTGATGCTGAAATCAAGTTGGCTGAAAATCATCAAGGAATGACCAGATTTCATGTAAAGTTGACCAGGGAGGGTAACTTTAAAGATGAAAGGAAAGATACAACAGTCCAAGCTTTTGGATGGACTGAACTGAAGGAGATAGGATTGACTTTTAAAGGTAAAACTGATTTATCTCCAGATGTCAAGGCCTTTATGAAAAGAATTGAGAAGGTCTGGAGAAGAATACAACAAATGGAAGCTGTGTTGGGTTTGAGACCACCAGTGTCTGTTCCATCATCTCCATCACCAAAGAGGAAGGCTACTGAAGATGCACCAGGGCATTCATCAAGAAGAAGGGCCTGAATCTTTTATCATGTACTTATTGTATTTAATAGTTTGATGAAAGTTGTTATTATTTTCCAGTTGATGAAAGTAAATTTTAGTTGCAATTTTCAAATTCATATAAGTAAATGATCAGATTTAGTCTAAGTTAGAACTTAAAGAATGAAACTGAAAACACTCATGATCTATAAAGTGTTGTTCAGTAACTTAGATTTTTTAGACTTAAATCGACTAAGTGTTTTCCAGGCATACAAATATGTATATCTATAAACCTGAAAAACACTTGCATTATTTCTAAACAAATAGGGGGAATTTGTTAGGTCCAGTTTTCCTGGACACGCTCCAGACTCGACTACTGGAGCTTACTGAAGATCTGTCCAGAAACTGACCCTACTCCAGACTTGGAATCTGGAGTCCCTCTGAAGATTTGTCCAGAAATAATTGAAGACCAGTGAGCAAATACTTGTATAGGAAATCTGGAGTATTCTCCAGATGAGCTCACTGGACTTCACCCCAGTCCAGATCAACTCTACTGAAGACGTTCTCACTGAAGTCAAAGACTGAAGTCAGAATAAAGAAGACTTACAAATGGCGGAGTCCACTGGAAGTCTTACCAGATCTGTACACTGGAGGATTGTCAGTGTTCTAGACCTTACAAGTCTGAACACTGATATCGAGGATTTGACTTTAAGCCTTTACACACTTTCCAAAGAACAACCCACTTGTTCTTTACCAAAGTATACGTGTGTTAAGGTGGTTGGATAAAAGGATACACTTGCACTTGATGTGACTTTATCCTTATTCCTTATCCAATACATTTAATGTTCTTGTCGGATCATTAAATGTATGCAACCATATTTGTACGGCACAAAATTCACTGGTGAATTTTATTGCCTATAAATACAAAGTCATTTCTTTGAGAAAATCACTTTTTAGCAAATTGGTGAACTTGCTTAAATACTCTCGATCTAAACAGTTATACTTCACAACTCTAAGTATATCGATCAAAGGAGTTTATTTAGCAAGTATAGATCACTTGTAATTCAAAGATTGTTTAGATACTTACATACGTGTAATATCTAGGTTCCGCAACGATCTTGTATTTTGTTTATACATCTATAAAGAAAATACACTTGAAAACTACATTTGTGTTCCACCATTTATTTACTTGTTTAAATATTGCTTAAGTCATTTATTACTTTGTTTATATTCTTGCTTATTTATATTGAAGTAATACTAGTCCGAATCTAGTTCATACTTGTCTTGTATTTTACACTCGTAGGGTTAAACCATCGTGTGAGGGACTTTACAAAAACCGAGGAATTGACACAACTAAATTATCTATTCATTAACAAGATTACACTTTCATAAGAGATTCTTCCAATAATTAATGATTAACAATAAATTGAAATCAAAAGATAGATGGAATTCATTTAAGGTTATAAACAAGTAAACATTCATTCAAACCAAACAACATTAGATGCAAAACACAATTAAGAATTAAACATCTAATCCAACTTGAATATAAGAAATGTTGAATACAATTGTCTTACATAATTGTTCACATGAGAATGATCTAAAGAGGATTTAGCCTATCATCTTCATCAATGAATCTTCAATTTGGATTGTCATCTCCATGGATTTGTGATTTGATGATGATTGATAATGATATTAGGGCTTGAGAAAGGTAGGTTGCTGCTCCAGAGATGAGAAATTAGGGTGTAATTAAGTCTAAGTTCGTATGTGAAAAATATATCTCAAAATACAATTAAAACCCCTAAATTCGTAAACTGTTTAAACCAACCACCGTCTGGGACGGTGGCGTGTACCATCTCAGACGGTCATCCATTTCCTTCCAGAATCCTTTACGGTGGCTTTAACGTCTCACACGCTGCTTGGTGTGGCCCACCGTCTCAGACGGTGGGTTGTACCGTTCCAGACGGTCAAGATGATTGGCCCACCGTCCCAGACGGTGGGTATTGGCGTCTCAGACGGTGGTTTCGTTCCAGACGGTCAAGATGATTGGCCCACCGTCCCAGACGGTGGGTATTGGCGTCTCAGACGGTGGTCAATTTTCCAGAATTCCAGAGTTGACTTTCTTTGACTTCAAGCTTTAATTGACCTTCTTCTTGACCCGATTAGTCCAAATTACCACTTAGAGCCTGAAACACTTAAACAAACATAAAAACGCCCTACTCGTCTATTAACAAGCACAAAACAATCCAATTTTACCCATTAAGATAATGCATTTTAGGCGTTTATCAGATGCATAGTTTAGCAAATAGAAATATATAAATGTGCAATTAAACCTAATAAACCTCAAGTTTGCCACAATACATGCATCACACTCTCACAATGTGCACTCCCCTCGGTTCATATTTTTGAGTGAATTAGCAAAAGATGTGCTAATATGTATATATGAAGCTCTCAACCATTATTGCACACTAAAAGTCATAGGCTAGTACACAAATCGAACCAAGACCTCATAACACCAAATTATCACTTCGGCATTCATACAAGATTGGTGGAAATATGGAATGAAACACGGTAATGATTCTCATTTGGGCAATTTACTAGAATGATTTCGGGAACATTTCATTTGGTTCTTTTTGATCAACTTACATGGATAATTGAATTGATTTTCGCTTATGACCATATACTTTGACTTTTTCAACCGGATATTGCAATTTTGACTTTGACTTTGTTCTTTCTTTCAATTCATCATAAACAACACAATTTTGAACAATTAACGAATTTCATGACGAAGTGAGGTGGAATATGGAGTGGATTGTATGATTGTTTTCATCATTTTAAGCACATAATCCGGGTTAGAGGTCTCGACACGGTAAGTGCACTAGTTCTAACCTAATGTACAATAATGGTTCACACAATATAGTTATCACGAGAATTCAAGCTACGCTAACAATCTAATCAATCATCGACGAGGCTTTTTCTCTCATGAAATTGACGGTTATAACGGATATAAAGTGTGATACATGCATTGTAGCTCACAATTGGCATATTACCCTTATTTGCACACTTCTATGTTTTTACTTGCTAGCAACTCTATCAAGACGCTCATAAGTCAACCATGTCATGCAATCTAATCTACACTACCTAGCCCCACTTACATGTACAAATCCAATCACAAGAAAATCTCATTTTACAAACATGTATAGCTAATATAACTCGAATATTTTGCCCCTAAGGGTCAATTTCATATTACAAGAAAGTAAATCAACATCTAAACTAAAAACATAAATGAAATTAACAAGAAAATTGAAATCTACCTACGAAATTAAAAATGCAAAAACACAAAATAAACACATAGAATCACATAGTCACACAAGAAGAACAGAAACATAAGTAGAAGGTACCGATCACTGTCGTGGACCTTGCGGTCCAAAGATCGACTCCATTAAACCCTGATATAGAGATTGGGCCTCAAATGGATCAGAGGCTGCTGGTGGAGTACCCGAGGTATCCTCAACTCGACCGACACAAGAATGTCTGGGAAACCACTCAGAATCGTGGCTCTGAGGATAAGCTGGATGGGATGTAGGAACATACGGCTGCCTGTAATCATATGAAGGAGGAGTCTCCACATAGTCAAGTCCCACAATGTGGTCCTGGTGATGGCGTACTCGCTCTGAGTACTCAAACTGCCTCCTCACATTATGCTCATGAGCGTATGCCATACCTAACTCATAACTCCTCCGCTGCACACCCTGCTGAGCAGTCATATCCCACATATTCCTCTCATAGGATGTCCACTGATTATAATCACTAGGTTGCTCAAAGCCAAAGCTCGGCCCAGTACCTCCAAATCCAGAACCTAATAAACCATCCCTCCTTGGTGGCTCTCTTTCCTCCTCAACCTCTCTAGCACCACTTGCTTCTCCTCTCTCATTTCCACCCATGGGCTCCAGCTGAGCCATCGCCTCCTCTCTAGTAAACCCTTCCTTAGGAGCTATCAACAACCCCTTTGACTTCACATCCCTCAAAATTCTACATTGGGGTCTTTCCTCTAACTTAAACTCTTAACTTTGCAACAACCGCTTCATGTTAAACACCACCTGATTAACCCTAATTGTTGGTGTGTCACGAGTAGCGGCTTTTTGGCTCAAAATGAGGCGAGAAATCAGCCTCGGGTAAGGAAGGATTGTCTTTAACCTCTTATTCCGGGTATCCCACACATTGGTCATAATAATCTGCCTAAGTGACAAGGCTAGCCTATCCGTTATCAATGCATACAAAACTACAACTTCTTGAAATCTAACAGCCGCCTTATCACTACTTCTCGGACAAACATTCCAATTCAACATATTTATGATCAATCTAGGAAGTGGTTTCAAATAAAAACGCTCTAACTTGAGGTTCAAGTTCAAAGCGTCTCTAGGGTAAGTGAACAACTCGGCTAACATCTCTATCCAATTCTCACCCTTTTTCACCCAGTCAAAATGTCTTCCGGTAAATAATCAAATCCCCTTCCCGAACTAGCACCCGAATCAAACTTGATAATCCTATCTAAGGTAACAAACGACATAGTTACCTTTTTACCATCAACAGTTCCTACTAACTTAGTGCTCTCAGGAGGGTTATTACCAACATGCCTTTCCAAAGTACCCATCCATTCAACAATTCCTTCTAAATTAACATCAACCTCATCATTATTGTTCCAAACCAACGCATTTTTCCATCCCATATTTTCAAATGCCTCAACAAAACCAAACCCTCTAAATTCCTGCCAAGCGGTTTTCCTTTCACCCAATAATTGTTTTTTTCATATTTTCCACCCCCCCATTTTATCTCTAAACAATTCTAATTGCCATTTACGGGGTAAAGAGTTTAAAGGAGTACCGTGTTTCCATTCGGGTTTTTCTTCTTCATCAACTTCCATCTCTTCCTGTTGAGATGCTATTTCCTCTTCTTCTTCCTCTTCAATAATCAATTGTCTTTTCTTTCTTTTTGGTTGACTAGAAGATGAAGGCTCGGTTGACTTGGACAACTTCTTCATCAACTTTCCGGCTGCTTTCTTCATCCTATTAACAAAAACTAACCAAAAGTAACAAACCTTATCAATGGTTAGTAATTAAAAGCAAAAAGAAAGAAAAAAATTAAAAAAAATTCGTTTTTGAATTTACCCAAATCTCACAAACAAGGCTGAAATTGAACAAACAAAGATAGGGGTTTTGTAGCCCTTGAAAAATTATGCACTTTAGCCTCAAGAATCGTTAAATTTGGTGAAGAATTGAAGAAGTTATGGTTGATTGAAGATTTAGGGTTTTATGGAAAATAATTGGGGAAGAAAATTGAGAGAGAAAGAAGGAGATAGATAGATGTTCAGATATGTGGTGAAATAAGAGTCATGGTCTTTTGTGGCTGTACATAAAAAAAATATTTTTCGATTTTTAAAAATAAATAAAAATGATTCTGAAATTACGACCCACCGTGTCACACGGTACACTTCACCGTACCAGACGGTAACCCAAATTCAACCACCGTCTTGCACGCTAACTGCCACCGTCTCAGACGGTGGCTTGGAAAATGAGTTTTCACCGTCTTGTGCACCGTAAAACAGAAGGTTTTACCGTCTAGCTACCGTAAAGCTTTTTTGAGCAATTCCGTGGCACCGTCTGAGACGGTAGGCCACCGTCTGACACGGTACAACTGAAATTTTTTGTTTTATTATTATTTTTTTTTTTAAACACAGCCACAAAACACAACCTTAATTAGTCCCAATACTTGCAATTAACTTAAAATTAAGCTCCCTTCCCCAACTTAAAGGTACATTGTCCCCAATGTACACCCGAAATTAGAAATGAGTTAATCGGCTCGATTAATTGCAAAAACGACTCACTTTTTCACCCAAACCGACCTTCCCCAACTTAATTCTCAAGCATAGGTGCTGAGAATTATCCAACTTGTGTGATTATGCGACAAAAACAAGAACAACTAAACAAAATTGAAACGAAAATGAAAAACATACCGAAATTGAAGCTATAAAACAAACAAACAACGGGTTGCCTCCCGTTTAGCGCTAAGTTTATTGTCCTCAGCCCGACATTACCTCAAATGCTTCAAGCAACCTCATAGGATGGTGGACTTGAGATGAAGTTTACCATTTCCTTTGTAGCTCCATTGATGTCGGTTGCATCCAAGTATGGCTTCAATCGGTGTCCATTGACCATTTGCTTCACACCATCTTTTGGATCTTCAATTTCAATCTCACCAAAGTTTCCAACCCTTGTGATGACATATGGACCCATCCATTTGCTCTTGAGCTTTCCGGGAAAGAACTTGAGTCTTGAATTGTAAAGCCAAACCTTTTGGCCAACTTCGAACACCTTCTTTTTCAACTTGGCATCATGAACCGCCTTCATCTTGTCCTTGTAAGTTGATGCACATTCATATGCCTCATTCCTCAGTTCTTCCAACTCACATAGTTGCAATTTCCTTTCCTTGCCTGCATTCTCAAAATCCATGTTAACGGTCTTAACGACCCATAATGCCCTATGTGCTAATTCCATTGGAAGATGACAACCCTTCCCATAAACCAACCGGTAAGGAGTAGTGCCAATAGGTGTCTTAAAAGCGGTACGGTAAGCCCATAAAGCATCATTAAGTTTTGTTGACCAATCTTTCCTATCGGGTCTTACCGTCTTTTGCAAAATCTCTTTAATTTGCCTATTAGACACTTCTACTTGCCCACTTGTTTGTGGGTGATATGGGGTAGCAATCCGGTGGTTTATGCCATACCGTTTGAGAAGTTTTCCAAACTGAAATTTTTTGAAATGAGATCCCCCATCGCTTATGATCACACGAGGGATTCCAAATCTTGAGAAAATGTTGCTTTGGACAAACTTACACACAACGGTATGGTCATTGGTCTTAGTGGCAATGGCTTCTACCCATTTAGACACATAATCTACCGCCACTAAGATATAGTAATTACCAAAAGAATTAGGAAAAGGACCCATAAAATCAATGCCCCAAACATCAAATATATTTACAACTAAAATGGGTTGCATGGGCATCTCATTTCTCTTAGTAATACTACCTAGTTGTTGACATCTAACACATTTCTTAACAAATTCAGCGGCATCCTTAAAAATACTAGACCAAAACAACCCACACATAAGAACCTTATAACCTGTCTTTTGGCCGCTGAAATGACCTCCACATGAAAATGAGTGTGCATGAGTCAACACCTCCTGAATTTCCTCTTCCGGAACACATCTTCTCACCAATTGATCCGGGTCAACTTTGAACAAATCCGGCTCATCCCAAATGTATTGCTTTGCTTGTGCCAAGAATTGTTGCTTCTTTCTTTTAGCCCAATGCTCCGGTAGCTTACCTGCAGACAGAAAATTCACAATATTTGCATACCAAGGAACAACAGAAACGGTTAGTAAATATTCATCCGGAAATGTCTCGTTGATCTCCTTGGTTGAATCATCATCCATAGCTTGAATTCTTGACAAGTGGTCTGCCACCACATTCTCACTTCCCTTCTTGTCTCGGATTTCCAAGTCAAACTCTTGTAGTAGCAAGACCCATCTAATTAGCCTTGGCATTGCATCCTTCTTTCCCATCAAATGCTTAACCGCGCTATGATCTGTGTACACAATCACTTTGCTACCACAAATATAAGAACGAAACTTGTCAAGAGCATAAACAACCGCAAGCAATTCCTTTTCGACGGTGGTATAATTCAATTGGGCATCCGATAAAGTCTTGCTTGCATAATAAATCACAACGGGTTTCTTGTCCACCCGTTGTCCCAAAACAGCCCCATTGGCAAAGTCACTTGCATCACACATGATTTCAAATGGCATGGACCAATTAGGTGATTGCAAAATGGAGGCTTCAACCAATTTTTCTTTCAAGGTTTCAAAAGCTTTTAAACATTCATTATCAAACACAAATGGCACATCTTTCAACAACAAATTACACAATGGTTTGGTAATGACACTAAATCCTTTTATGAACCTTCTATAGAACCCGGCGTGTCCAAGAAAAGAACGGGCACCCTTAACATTGGTCGGGGGAGGTAAAGTAGAAATAACTTTGATTTTGGCCCGGTCAACTTCCATGCCTTTCTTTGAAATCACATGACCAAAACCGTCCCCTCTTGAACCATAAAGTGGCTCTTTTCCCAACTTAAGACCAAATTCGTTTCAACACATCTTTTCAAAACTTTGGTTAGCTCATTAAGACAATTATCAAAGGTTTGACCAAAAATTGAAAAGTCATCCATAAAAATCTCTAAGGAATCACCGACCATATCCGAAAAGATACTCATCATGCACCTTTGGAAGGTGGCTGGAGCATTACATAACCCGAATGGCATTCGCCTAAAGGCAAAAGTTCCATAGGGACATGTAAATGTGGTCTTATGTTGGTCATCGGGATGAATAGCAATTTGGTTGTAACCTGAATAACCATCTAGAAAACAATAAAATTGCTGACCTGCAAGCTTTTCGATGATTTGGTCTATGAATGGAAGTGGGAAATGATCCTTAGAAGTAGCGGTGTTCAACTTCCGGTAGTCAATGCATACCCTCCAACCGGTGATGGTTCGGGTCGCAATTTGCTCGCCACTATCTCCTTTCACCACTTGAATTCCAGCTTTCTTAGGTACCGTTTGTGTTGGACTTACCCATGTACTATCTGAAATAGGGTAAATGATTCCAGCATCCAACCACTTAAGTACCTCCTTCTTCACAACTTCACGCATATGAGGATTCAATCTCCTTTGAGCATCACGTGAAGGTTTTGCTTCAGAATCGGTAATAATCTTGTGCATCACAATTGATGGACTAATTCCTTTCAAATCGGCAATTGTCCATCCAATAGCTGCTTTGTATTCCTTGAGCACTTTTAGTAATGCTCTTTCTTGAATTTCTTCCAACTTTGATGCAATAATCACCGGCAAAGTTTGCTTATCTCCCAAAAATGCATACTTCAAGTGTGATGGGAGTTCTTTCAATTCCACTTGTGGTGGACTTTCAATGGATGGCTTGAGGTGGGTGTCAATATGATCCGGTAGACTTTCCACTAAATGAGTCCAAGGTGGTCTACCTTCTTGAATTGCCATAATCTCCCATTCCTTCTCTTCAGCCTTCAATGCCTCACTATGCTCCACAATCAACCTGTCAACCAAAGCACACGTCTCCCGTGTGTCTTCCTCATTTTCATGAGGTATACACTCATCAATGATGTCCGCCATACAGCATTCATCACTAACTACGGGGTGAGAAACACTAGAAAACACATTTAATCTCAACTTACGGTTGCCAAAAGTCATTTTAACTGTACCCCTCCTACAATCAATCAAGGCATTAGCGGTTGCCAAAAAGGATCTACCCATGATGACATTGGGTTGCCTAAAGTTATCAATTGATGCATAATCAAGCACCAAGAAGTCAACGGGGTAGTAGAAGTCCTCAACCTTAACAATCACATCTTTGACAATTCCTCTAGGAAGTTTAAGGGACAAATCAGCCATCACCAAGGTGGTGTCGACTTTTTCCAACGGTCCAAAGTCATATTGGTCATACAAACTTCCCGGAAGAATGCTCACACCCGCCCCCATATCCAAAAGTGCCTTATTCATTTTGAAATCACCAACTTGAATAGTAATTAAAGGCGCTTCCGGATCTTGGAGTTTAGGTGGGAGTATACCCATCACAACGGCACTAACTTCCTCATTTAAAACAATTTTCTTTGGAAGCTTATGATGCCGTTTTTGGGTACACAACTCCTTAAGATACTTAGCATAAGCCGGAACTTGCTTGATTATGTCAATAAGAGGTATATTGATTTTGACTTGTTTGAAAATTTCCCACATTTCTTTCTCATAGGGACCTCTTTTCTTAAGTGTAGGTCTAAGCTTCGGATCAATTAAAGCCAAAAGAAAAGGAATGGTATTACCCTCCATATCCTTTCCTTGTTTTTCAGAAAAATCGCCATTAGACCTATTGTTTCCTACCTCTTTGAAAGACACTTTTTTATTTGGTTTGGTAAAACAATTTTCGGTTCATGCTCACTATCTTCATTCTAATCAACATCCTCCACCACACCATCAACAAATGGTGGTGGAGGGACAACATGATTATCATAAGTCTTACCACTATGAAGAGTACTTACATTGTTGATCTCCACGTTCTTGACATTCTTGGAACCGCCACTTTGATGTTGTGGATTGATCTTGGTATCACTTGGTAGCTTTCCCGGCTCTTTTCTCATTGATGCCACATCCTCCGCCAATTGCCCAACTTGCTTTTGCAAAGACGCAACCGTCTTCTCCTGAATCTCATTCTTTCTATCCATCTCTTTCAAGTAATCCATAATCTCCCGAGTTGACACATCATTACCTCCCGAAGACCCACCTTGGTTATTACCTTGTTGGTAGTTCCTTGAGTAGCCTCTATTGAATCTTCCCTGATTTTGACCACCTTGGTAACTCACTTGGTTGTAATTTTGGCCTTGAAATGGTTGAGATGGTGCCCCACTGTTTTGGTTATTTCCTTGAAAGTTCGGGTTGAGTTGGTTTGAAGAATTCCCATATCTAAAGTTTGGATGATTTCTCATCCCTGGATGATAAGTGTTGGAGTTCATGTCATATTGCTTCTTCTCTCCATACACTTGATTCACTTCTTCAACTTGATCCAAGCTTAATGGGCATTGCAAAGCCGAATGTCCCAACTCATCACACCTTTCACAAATCGGATAGTCTTGAGATACTTGATAAACACCCCGATTTTCAGCCTTCCCCAACTTAGCAAACTTTTGCTCCAATGCTTCAAGTCTATCTTTTGTAGCTTCATCACTAGTTGATGAAGAGGCTATTGGACGTCTTGCTCTCCTATTCGATTGTGCTTGCCTTTTTGAGTTTACACTCATCTTTTCTAAGAACTCCCAATCAACATCTTCGGGATTAGTCAAGAAAGTGCCATTGCTAATCGAATTCACATCCCTCTTTTCTTCCGATAGCAAACCATCATAGAAAGCCGTAATCAACTCCCATTTGGCAATCCCATGATGAGGACATACTCTCAATAACTCATTAAACCTCTTGAAAGCTTCATAGAATGTTTTACCCGATTGTTGCTGAAAAGTCCTTATTGAATTCCTTGCATCACTCGTCTTTTGCATGGTGTAGTACTCATCCAAAAATTGTTGTTGCATTTCAGCCCATGAAAAGATACTACCCGATGGCAATGTCAAGAACCATTGCTTTGCCTTATCCTTCAAAGTGAACTGAAAAAGAACTAGTTTAACCTCATCCGGTGAAAATCCTTGGCCTCCAATAGTACCACAAATCGCCTCAAACTCCGACAAGTGCAAATAAGGCTTTTCTGCCGCCATCCCATGAAAACTTGGCAAAATACTCAAACATTGAGGTCTAACCTCAAATGCTCTACCTCTCAAAACTGGTGGAACTATGGGTGAAGCATTAACGTCTATGGCGGGTCGGAAATGACTATCAACTCCTTGTGGTGGAGCTTGATAGTTCATATGTTGATTTACACGGTTATTTGGTTGGTAATTTGGCTGTCCTTGGTAATTTGGTTGAGCTACACGATGGTTAAGGCGAGGTGGTGGACCTTGAGGAAGAACTCTTGGTCTGTGGTTTATGTATTGAGGTTGGTTATATTGGGGTTGGTTGTATTGAGGATATTGAAGGTTTTGTGGTTGCTCATAATCTCCCCCATGGTTCCAATCATACCCATCCGAATTATTATCAAACCTCCCGTCATCCCAATGATTCACCCTATCATGGAGCCTATCATAAAATGACCCATCCGCATCCCGTGATGCATCTCCAATATGAGTTGGTGTTCTAGGTCGGTTTGGAGTTGTGTAAGCACTCCTTATTGATCGGGGTGGGTTTTGTGGTGGAGTTTGATTTTGGTCATTTGGTTCAGGGTTGGTTTCTTGTGGAGTTATGGTGGGTTGGATGATTGGTTGTGGATCTGGTTGATCACTCATGTTTGCACGATGAAGTATCCGATTCCTTCTAGCTGTTTTCTCAATTTCCGGATCAAACAACAAAGGTGACTTCTTCTTGGAATACCTCGTATGCATACACTACTTGAAATCTGCACAATCAACACACCTCGTGTAATACTGAACTACAAGAATGAAAAATGAAACAAACAAGAACTGAAACAAAACTAAACTAAACTAAATATTTTTGGATTTTTCTGAAAATTTTAAGTAAACTAATTGAAAACAAAATTTCAACACTTTGCACACCGATTCCCCGACAGCGGCGCCAAAATTTTGATCGTTGTCATTGGACCGATCAAAAATATAAACTAAATACCACTATTTAGCAAGGGTAAGTCAAGTATCGTATCCTCAGGGAATCATGGGAAAGTGTTGAACAATTTACAAAGTTGATTAAACTAGACATAAACTTAAAATTGATTTGATTAACAACTAAAAATGATTGTAAACTTAACAAAATAATTCAATAATAAAAAGGGTAGACCATTCTCATGATCACAATTATGCTTTCAAAAGTATAACCTAACTTATATTCGTTGGAAATCACATAGACATGATTCGTTATAAAGCTTGGAATGAATGAACGTTAAGAACGAATTGATTAGGTTGTGATGATTCACGATAATGAAAACCGAGGAATTGACACAACTAAATTATCTATTCATTAACAAGATTACACTTTCATAAGAGATTCTTCCAATAATTAATGATTAACAATAAATTGAAATCAAAAGATAGATGGAATTCATTTAAGGTTATAAACAAGTAATCATTCATTCAAACCAAACAACATTAGATGCAAAACACAATTAAGAATTAAACATCTAATACAACTTGAATATAAGAAATGTTGAATACAATTGTCTTACATAATTGTTCACATGAGAATGATCTAAAGAGGATTTAGCCTATCATCTTCATCAATGAATCTTCAATTTGGATTGTCATCTCCATGGATTTGTGATTTGATGATGATTGATAATGATATTAGGGCTTGAGAAAGGTAGGTTGCTGCTCCAGAGATGAGAAATTAGGGTGTAATTAAGTCTAAGTTCGTATGTGAAAAATATATCTCAAAATACAATTAAAACCCCTAAATTCGTAAACTGTTTAAACCAACCACCGTCTGGGATGGTGGCATGTACCATCTCAGACGGTAATCCATTTCCTTCCAGAATCCTTTACGGTGGCTTTAACGTCTCACACGCTGCTTGGTTTGGCCCACCGTCTCAGACGGTGGGTTGTACCGTTCCAGACGGTAGTACAAATCTGTGCAGAGAACCTTTACGCTGAAGAAGCGTTCCAGACGGTCAAGATGATTGGCCCACCGTCCCAGACGGTGGGTATTGGCGTCTCAGACGGTGGTCAATTTTCCAGAATTCCAGAGTTGACTTTCTTTGACTTCAAGCTTCAATTGACCTTCTTCTTGACCCGATTAGTCCAAATTACCACTTAGAGCCTCAAACACTTAAACAAACATAAAAACGCACTACTCGTCTATTAACAAGCACAAAACAATCCGCGTTTATCAAATGCATAGTTTTTTCCTAATTAAATGTCATGCCTTCAGACGGTTTAGTTGGGGGTTTCTCCTCCTACTAGGTATTAAGGGTGAGAGAGCTCTCTAACGCGGAGCAAGTTAAAACAACGTAAGCTAGATACATGTTGCGAGCAAATGATCCACAACTTAAAAAAAAAAAACAACCTAAAATAGAACCGAATCTCATACGTATGTACACTATTTCGATAGTGATGGTGCTCAAATTTTTAAATGGGAAGCAAAAGAAAAACAGACACGCACGTAAACAATAAAGACATATTTTACATGGCTTGCGATAAAAATCTTTGTCACCATTAAGTTTCTATTTTTCAACTTCTATTTTTGCACGAAACGACCACTTTGAGAAGAGTGTGAATCTTGTTTTCATTCTGTTTTATTTATTCTTCAATCTGCATAGAAGTTCGAGCAGTCCAACCTTCTGACACCAATTCATTTTTTATTTTGAGAGAACGAATCTAACTTTTTTTTTTATCATTAAACTAATGATATTTTTATGAGAAATTATTAATACTCCTAAAAAAATCTCCTAAAAATCCTCCTAAGAATATGATTATGACATTTGGCAAAATCAATGAAATGAGATTAGGAGAGAAAATTAGTGGAGTACAATTACATATACTTGTAATATTAGGAGGATTATTAGGAGGATTTTTGGAGAATATATCATTTCTCTATTTTTATATATGGACTATGCAATTTCCGCTGAAGGATTTTTCATAAGGGTTAATCAAAAATTCAAAAGTCTATTTCACGATAGGAGATCTTTAACACGGATCCGACTAAAATAACATATGTTAAACCTCCCGATATCCGTTATTATTTCACATATTTCAATATATATATATATATATTATATATAAAAAGATTATACACCCTTGTTGAAAAAAAGAGTTACGAAATGATTTATCTACCCTAATGAATTAATTTACATCATGAGTCTCTTATCTTCTAAAATATCTCAACTACCTCATTAAATCAATTACCTTTACATCAATTAGTTCCACTGCTCGCCACCCCTGCCATCACCACTCGCCGCCACCACCATATCACCGTTGAATTGCGCGTGTATCCTTCCATCTTCTAAAATATTTCTACCACCACTTTTACATCAGTTACATTTACATTAACCTACACCACTCGACCAGTGACGGATACAGGAATTTTTAAGATAGGGGGCCTAAAATTTTTTGTTAAACATTTCCATAGTGAACGTATTTTCTATACAGATGATAAATACTCATCTTATTTATTCAAAGTTATAGCTGAAATGATAAATTAAAAATATTGCACATCGCAAAACAACCATTTTTCACATAAATTAAATATTTATATATTAAGTTAGTTTTTAATTCAATAATATATACATAATATCAGTTTCCCTTAAATTAAAAAACATGAATATTTCCCATTTAAAAAAGAGAAAAAGTCATTAATATACAAAACTGAGGGGTCAAACTTTGACTCTTTAGCAATAAACATGCCATGAACTGAAAATACTACGAGTACTAAATAAGTAAATATCGTCTTCCTCAAAAGATCAGAATGTAACTTTCCCATGCTTTTTCCTTCTCACGCTAACTTCCATTAAAGCACATATAAGCTTTGTTTGAGATCTGCCTACGATAGATAATCCTAGGGGCCTAATGGATTGATAAGACTCAAATTGATAAAAAAAAGAAAAAATCATTGTTAAAATTCGGTTGAGGATGGGGCGGTAATGTTGGAATAAACATGGTTTGATTCAAGGGAAAATACTCACCAGATGATCCTGTGGAACTTGTAAGAGCATTAAACATAATTGCCATTGATTTCGGGTTCCCAAAACAAGGTGATTGATTAATGATGAGATGAGTAATTCGGCTGGAGGCTTATGCACGAATTGAGAGAGGAGAGGCACACGAATTTAGTGAGGGAATTAGTGAAGTGATTAACCTAAACTTAGGGTTAATGACTCTCTATTTATAAGGAGAGTATTTACACATTCAGCCCCTTTGGTGTTTAATGTGTGCACCATTAGTCCTCTTAGTTACAATCACCTAATGGGAAACCCTATACTACGTCTTTAAGAGTAAATACACCCATCATATATTTACTTAGACATAAGGGATTTCAGTTATCGTCAATCATCATATCAGGAATGATAAACGATCAGTGACGGTCACACTAACGTGGTTGCAACATTCTCCCAATACGAGTACTCAAAGTGTAATTAATAGAAAAACAAAATCTGAATAAGGAGGAAAAATTTCATTTAATAATAATGACCAATAAGTACAACATGCTATCATAATGATCAGATGTAACTTTCCCATGCTTTTTCCTTCTCACGCTAACTTCCATTAAAGCACATATAAGCTTTGTTTGAGATCTGCCTACGATAGATAATCCTAGGGGCCTAATGGATTGATAAGACTCAAATTGATAAAAAAAAGAAAAAATCATTGTTAAAATTCGGTTGAGGATGGGGCGGTAATGTTGGAATAAACATGGTTTGATTCAAGGGAAAATACTCACCAGATGATCCTGTGGAACCTGTAAGAGCATTAAACATAATTGCCATTGATTTCGGGTTCCCAAAACAAGGTGATTGATTAATGATGAGATGAGTAATTCGGCTGGAGGCTTATGCACGAATTGAGAGAGGAGAGGCACACGAATTTAGTGAGGGAATTAGTGAAGTGATTAACCTAAACTTAGGGTTAATGACTCTCTATTTATAAGGAGAGTATTTACACATTCAGCCCCTTTGGTGTTTAATGTGTGCACCATTAGTCCTCTTAGTTACAATCACCTAATGGGAAACCCTATACTACGTCTTTAAGAGTAAATACACCCATCATATATTTACTTAGACATAAGGGATTTCAGTTATCGTCAATCATCATATCAGGAATGATAAACGATCAGTGACGGTCACACTAACGTGGTTGCAACATTCTCCCAATACGAGTACTCAAAGTGTAATTAATAGAAAAACAAAATCTGAATAAGGAGGAAAAATTTCATTTAATAATAATGACCAATAAGTACAACATGCTATCATAATAGGTCTTTAAGTAAGCCTCATCTTCGACACGTGTCCTACGAAGATTTTAGGAGGAAGGCCTTCGGTCATTGGATCCACTAGCATATTATGTGTACTTATGTACTTAATACAAAGAACATTTTCCTCAATCCGTTCGCGTACAAACAGATACTTTGTATCGAGATACATCTCAGCGCCAGTTGAACTGTTACTGTTCAAGCAAGTTACGGTAGCTGAGTTATCACAGTAAAGCTTCAATGGTCTAAAAAAGGTTGACGACTTTGAGTCCACTGACCAGGTTCTTTAACAACATCTCATGACATGAAATTATGAACGTTCAGCCATCATGGTAGACGTTGCAGCCAGTATTTATTTATGACTCCGTCAAGAGATAGGTTTGCCAGCTAATCATAAATATATATCTATATATTCAGAAGTAGATTTCTTATAGGAATTAGAACATCCTACTACTTCTAAGTTGTCACTTCTTCTATAAGTTAATGTGTAGTCTGTGGTCCTTAGCAGATATCGTAGAACCTTTTAGCCGTTTTCCAATATGCTAATCCAGGATTAGATACTTAATTCCCAAGCATACCGGCGATATAAGTGATATATGAATGAGTACAGACTTGAGCGTACATAATGCTCTCAACTACTTATGAGTAAGGTATCATCCTCATTTGCTCCATTTTAATCTCAATGTTCGGACTATGGAAACAATTACATACGTCTCCTTTTACTACTAGAGCTATAGTGGGTGTGCAGTGTTCCATGTTATGGCGTTCTAAGATGTGTTCAATATAAGCCTTTTAAGAAAGACTTAGAACATCATTACGCCTGTCCCGATGTATTTCGATACCTTTGACATAAGAGGCATCACCGAGATCTTTTATGTCGACATTATGCGAAAAATAAACGCTTCGACTCATGCAACATATCCAAGTTCTTACTTGCAAGTATAATATCATCCACGTGCAAAACAAGGATTGTAAATTTACTCCCACTGATCTTGAGATAGGTGCATTAATCCACTTGATTCTTTAGGAAGTCTTTTCCTTTTATGACTTCATTAAACTTAAGGTACCATTTTAGTGATGCTTGCTTCAACCCATATATGGACTTATTTAACTTGCAGACCATGTGCTATTTACCTTCTGGAATTTCAGGTTCACATGTATACGTCTTATTGCAAGTTTCCATTCAGGAAAGTGGTCTTGACATCCATATGATGTAACTCTAAATCATAATGAGCTACAAATGTCATGACGATCCTTAAGGAATCTTTATGAGACAGGAGAAAGCCTCTTGATAATCGATTCCTTCATTTTGAGTAAAGCCTTTCGCAACCAGTTTGGCCTTATAGCGTTTGACGTTTCCATTCGGGTCTAATTTGGTTTTGAAGATTCATTTACAACTTACAGGTTTGGATTCTTCAAGAAATTCAACCAAGTCCCAAACGTCATTATGCTATATGGAATTGAGCTTTCAAATTATGGCTTCATTCCACTAAGTGGCCCGATCGCTATTAATGGCTTCTTAATAAGAGGTAGGATCAGTAAGCTTTTCAATGTCCTCAACTTCAGTTAAATAAGTTATGAAATCATCAAAAAAAATTAGGAGGATTAGGATTCTGATTTGGAGAAGGTGGATCAGTGATATTAGGAGCAGCGTTGAGTACAAGAGGAGTTATCGGAGGAGTAATAATAACCGACGAGTGGTTCCCCCCGCTTCTTGTACTTCTTGCAAATCTTAAGTTATGATTTGTCGTGCTCCCACTGATCTCTTAGTTCTTCAAGAAACGTGTAAATAATGCTAGTAGTGTAGGAAAGACATTAAGACTAATAACCGATAAAGAAACATGTAAGGGATTTAGGATCCAGTTTCTTTAAGTTAGGGTTATAGAGTTATGCTTTGGCAGAACAGCCTCATACGTTCATATATTTTAGACTCAGTTTCCTACCTGTCTAGGAGTCTTAGGGACAGATTCTTATGGAACTTTTATTGAGTATATGAACGGCTATTTTAAAGCCTTAGTCCAAAATAAAATAGGTAAGTTAGTGTTGGCAAGCATACTTTTCACCATGTCCATTAAGGTTCCATTTCTCCTTTTAGCAACATGATTTCGTTGAGGAGAACCTGACATGGTGTATTGGTTTATCATGCCATGTTCCTTTCAAAAATAATGGAAAGAACCAGGAGCTTGACCAATATCAGTATGTCTACCATAATACTTACCTTCTTTATCTGATCTCACAACTTTTATTTTACGATCAAGTTGGTTTAAAACCAAGGTTTTAAGATCAATAAAAGTCTCTAAGGGTTTAGATCAGATATAGGTGCATATAACATGAATAATCGTTAATGAATGTAATAAATGATGTATTTCTTGTAATGGATGCGGGATAGGGGCTACTAACATCAAAGTGAATTATCTCCAACATGTTGGAACTTCTAGTGGCTCCTTTCTTAATCCCTTAAGCCATTTTTGCCTTTGAGGCACTAAATACATGCTTCGAAATCACTAAAGTCAAGAGAATGTAATATTCCATATATCCTTTATGAGTCGTATCATGCGAACTCGTGAGATGTGGCTAAGATATTTATGCCACAACATGGAAGAATTCTCTAATTATTTAGGTGATTTTGTCTTTGTTTTAGTTATGTCATCAATTTTAAGAGACAACAAAGACCGTGAGAAATTATGATCTAGTTCTAACTCATAGAGTAATCCATCCAAGAAACTAGGACCAAGGAATTCATTATTATGAGTTATGGCAATCTCGCCGCAACCATGAATTATTACATAACCTTCAAGGTCTTAGACTAGAAAAATACACAAGGTTCCGAGAAATTCTCGATACACATAAGGTATCTACTAGTCTAATACACTTTCTAGTGTTTATATGTAAATCATAAGTCTCCATGGTTTCGACATATAAGAGATCAACCCTTCTAACTCTAAGCTTTCTCTGGTCATTTGATAGCTTCTGGATTGTATGGAACTCTCGTATAGAGTTGATGACATGAACCATATAACTAGAATCACTCACACATGTATTAAAAGATACATCAAACATAAAAGAATCAAATATTACAGGAAATAAGTTACCTTTCTTAGCTAGCTACTCCTTGATTTTAGGGCAATCTGGGCACAATCAGAATTTGCAGTTAGGATTGCTCGTCAAGGACTTAAAGCTAGAGGCAACAGCACCATGATTATCCTTTTGAAATTTATTTGCAGTCTTATTACTGTTATATCTTTCCTCTTAATGGAATTAGCAGTGGCAGTAAGGTGAACAACTTTAGGTTGGCCCAACTTAAGGCGACCATTTTCTTGCACGCACATTGCGATTAGTTCACTCATCGACCATTAATCCTTCATAGCGCTATAGTTAATTTTGAAGGAGTCAAAATGAGCAGGCAATGAGGTCATTAAAATGCACAAGAAAATTGTCAAAGACTTCCATTTTAGGACTCTTAAACTTATGAGTCATGTCAGTCATCTTCATTATGTGTTCACATCTACTGCTATTTCCTTTGTATTTAAGCTACTTGCATACGCCTTATACATTCCCTCGGATACTATGATTGATGAAGTTCCTGACCATCATTAGTGACGAGTGATTCGCCCTATCCCACTTTCTTAAAATTCGCTTTCTGACCTGCAGAAGAGTTAGCAGTAATAGCAGTAGGTTCATTATGGCGAATTACATAATCAAGGTCTAGCATCTCCAAAGTTAGAGGTAAATTAATCTATTCATGAAGCAAAGTTTGCATCAGTAAGTGGCTCAATGCCTAAGTTAGGTACTATAGTGGAAATAAGGAGGATATTAATTTATGATACAAGCAATAGAAGATTATTATAGTAATGCCTAAAATAAGTAGGCTCAATAGTAATGAAGTTACAGTGACATGATTAGCTATCTAAGGCAAACTAGGTAATGTCCTTTAATAGTAATGGAACTAGAGTAACGCCTAAAATAAGTAGGCCTAATAATAGTGTTCCTCATAATGACATAATTAGATAACTAAGCCAGACTAAGTAATGTCTCTTAAAGTAATGGAACTAAAGTAATGCCTAAAATACGTAAGGGCTAATAATAATGTTCCTAAAAGTAATGAGACTAAGACCATTATTATAGTAATGAAGCTAGTGATAGGTAAGCCTATTGTAAACACCAAAACAATAAGCTAAAATAAGGCTCTACTTAGAATTTACATCACCTTTGGGCAGAAATAACTAATATCTAAGTACACATGAGCATTAGGGTCATGCAACACAACGCTTATCTTTTGACCTTTGGGCACAAAATTAAGAATCGTGTATATTATGCATGAAAATGTTCCTTTTAGCACACAAAATATATTAAATCACCTTTGGGCAGAATCAATACACTAAGTGTTCGTTATGCAAAAGGAAAAGAACGCAACATGAGAATCACATTTGACCTTTGGGCACAAATGATAAAATCATGTACATTAGTGCGAAGCCCCCACACATTACGGGGGTCCGGGGGCAGCGCCCCTGGAAGCGGGGTCCAAGGGGCGGCAGCCCCTGGTGGGGTCCAAGGGGCAGAGCCCCTGGCTATGATAAAAATGTCTTAGAAAAAATTATTTTTTTGAAAATTAAGAGACAAATTTGGCCACAAAATTATAAGGTAAAATAGTAAGCACGAACACATTCATCAGCTAAGATCATCTTCAGTATAACACGAACTTAAGTAATAAATCGTGAGTCAGTAAGCACGAAAATAACAGTAAGTCGTGATAACATAAGCACGAAGGTATTATAAGTCGTGATGACGTCAACACGAAGAGATCGTTAGTTCGCGATGACGTAAGCGTGAAGGCAACTGAAGTTCGTGGATGACGTAAGCGCGAAACTGGGCAGAGATCGTGATGACGTCAGCGCGAGGTTGACTTGAGTCCGTGATGACGTCAGCACGAAGTTCGTGATGCCGTCAGCACGAGTTCTTATTCTGCAGTTTTTTAATTTCGCGAAAAAACCCTCGAAATCGAACCAAAAAACATGATAGGTCGTTCGTAACGTGGCTCTGATACCACATGTTGGAATAAACATGGTTTGATTCAAGGGAAAATACTCACCAGATGATCCTGTGGAACCTGTAAGAGCATTAAACATAATTGCCATTGATTTCGGGTTCCCAAAACAAGGTGATTGATTAATGATGAGATGAGTAATTCGGCTGGAGGCTTATGCACGAATTGAGAGAGGAGAGGCACACGAATTTAGTGAGGGAATTAGTGAAGTGATTAACCTAAACTTAGGGTTAATGACTCTCTATTTATAAGGAGAGTATTTACACATTCAGCCCCTTTGGTGTTTAATGTGTGCACCATTAGTCCTCTTAGTTACAATCACCTAATGGGAAACCCTATACTACGTCTTTAAGAGTAAATACACCCATCATATATTTACTTAGACATAAGGGATTTCAGTTATCGTCAATCATCATATCAGGAATGATAAACGATCAGTGACGGTCACACTAACGTGGGTCCAACAGGTAACCCCTTTGTTATACGTTGGCTCCGCCCTGCACTCGACAACGTCACCACCAATAGTCGTCGCTATCACCCTCAGTCGCCTACACCACACGACCGTCATTGCAGCCACCACCGCCGCATTACGTGGGTACCGTGCTAGTATATATTATATATATTTTTTGAAAAGTACATATATATATATAAATATATATATATAGTATATATATATATATATATATATATATATATATATATAATATATATATATATATATATTATATGGATATCAAATCTGAAATTGAAATATATATATATATATATATATATATTATATATATAAATCCTAATATATCTTTATATATAACACGTAATATTATATATATTATATATATTATTATATTATAAATTATATATATATAAATATATATATATAGTATTGGTTCATATCGGATGATATGATTAATAAGGGGTGTGTATTTAATTTACTTTTTACATAACTTCAAATCTATTTTAAATCATTTATGGTTTAGGAGTTTACTTCTTTCATTAAATAAAAGGTTTCATTGCCTCATCAAAAAGTTTGTAAGATATTAATGGAGAAGAGGTTTTCAAATGTAGATGAGCTAATCTCGACATTCCTCTTGATCACCCAAAATGTTTGCATACTTGAATTTGAAACATCACATACAACTTAATGTTAACTAGACAGATGCCTATGTGACACGGCGGCGTTGGTTGTGTTAACGATGACGATGTGGTGGTGGTGGTGGCGGCGGGTGGTGAAGTGGTGGTGTGGTTATTAATGTAAAAGTAATTAATGTAAAAGTAATTAATGTAAAAAAGGTAGGATAATTATTTTAAAAGTTAAGAAATATATATTGTAACATACATCATTAAAGGTGAAGGGAAATATAGTCATTTCATGTCTCTTTTATAGGAAAAAGGGGGGAGGTTCCCCCTCGATTAAGTATTATAGATGTGGGATTAATCAAGGCCCTCTCCCAGAATGGGAAAATATTCTTTTTGGGCCTAAGACAATCAATATGCCCCAAATTATAGAGGTTTAACCTCATCTTTGTTGATTTTTCAATTACATATCTTCGTTGATCAAACTCTCACTTACTGTGCCATTGAGTTTTTTGTTTGGGATTTAAATAATAAAGATCATAAATCCTAAAGCTACAAAACTTATTTTTTGAGCCTCTACAGAAATAGGGCTCTAGGCTTGTGTCCTTTTTGCCACACCTCGAAAATGCCACTAGGATTAATTAAGGCACAGGGTAACACGACCAGAAAAAGGTCAACCCCACCAGAGCATTAGCGGCGACGTCGCCGCTAATGCTCCCACCGACATGCCACCGACATGCCTGCAATAATGACTGACAACGTTCGATTCCAAGATGCCGCGTGTCATGCATTAGCGGCGACGTCGCCGCTAATGCTCCGACATGGATACTGTTCAGTACCTTTACGTTTAATCATATAATTGGGAGTAAATCGTTATATATCGCAATCTACATTCTCAAACGAACCAGAAAATTTTTCATTTTGAAACGAAGTTCTTTCATTTTCCATATATATCGCAATCTGCATCAACATGTATATATTTTATGTATATATATATTATGAATATAGATATAGATATTATACTTATGTGTAATTATATATATAGTTATTGTACTAACTATATATATAGTATATGGATACCATCGATAGTTAGTAACTAGATGTTGACTTGTTTACTTTAATTGTTTCAGATGGATAGTTTGGAGGATATTTGGGCAGACCCAGAAAACGTACGTATCGAAGTGCCGGATGATGAGTTTGAGACACCTGATGCAAGACGGTGTTTTTGACTGCGAAGCTGGAGACTTAGAAACGGAGGAGGTATTCGCTTCCTTCGAAGAATTGACAGAGTGGGCTCAAAGAACAGCACTGGAGTTGGGTTATGTTCTAGTCAGACGGCGAATGAACACCAACTCGTTAAAGGTGGTCAATAAAGTGACACTAATATGTCAGCACGGTGGAAAACGCGATAAAAGGTTAACTGGGGCCGTTAAACGGTCCACCAAGATAGGCTGCCCCTTTACTCTGGTAGGCCGCCCCGGGTATGATGGTGGGTGGAGGGTCACTGTCAAGGACTGGAAACACAATCATGATCCAGCTACCGATCTGCAGGGGTATGCATACGCGAGACGGATGACGGAAGAAGAAAAGGAATTTGTGGGAAACCAATCGGATCGCGGTTTGTACCCTCGCCAGATCCTGGTAAACCTCAAAAGAGAATTTACAGGAAACCGGACTCGAAGAGGAGACATTACCAACTTTCTGAAATCGAGACGGAAGGCGGGCCAAGCAGGGCATACTCCAATGCAGGTACAAACATCATATTAGTGATTATGTACTACGTTGTTGGAAGTGACTTATTTACTATATTTTGTTCACCTGTCGCAGGTTATGTTCTCACTGCTGCAGGAGAAAAATTACATTTACCAGTTTACTACAAATAGTCAAAATGGACGGTTGGTGAACCTCTTTTTCATGCATCCAACATCAATGACCCTATGGCGCGCATTTCCCTGGGTTATTGAAATAGACGCCACGTACAAAACCAACGTGTACAACATGCCGCTTGTTGAGATTGTCGGTGTGACTTCAACGGGCAGGACCTTCAGTTTAGCCTATGCTTTTATCGTAAACGAGCAAGAGGCGAATTATGAATGGGTGTTACAATCTCTCAAGTCCACCCTTGTTGAAGGCTTTGCCGTGCATGTCGTTCTAACTGACAGGGAGCAGGCCCTGATGAGAGCATTGAAGGTTGTTATGCCGGAAGCGAAACACCTGCTATGTAGGTTCCACATATGGCAAAACATAATCAAACACTGCGAACCGGCGTTGCGGCTGAAAGATATGAACATTGAAAAGCTTCGCTTCTACTAGAGAACAGTCTATGATTCTGACAATTGACGAGTTTAAGGACAACGAGAAATGGTTAAAGAAAAAATTGGCAGATTTTCCTGGTGTCTACAGGTACCTGAACGAGAATCGGTTGTCCCTGTACCGAGAACAGTTTGTGTCATGTTGGGTCGACGAACATCTCAACTATCATAACCACACCACAAACAGAGTCGAGGCCGAGCACCACCTGCTGAAGGATGAGCTGAAGGGGAAATGTACATTTACTAGAATCCTCCATATTGTTGATTCTGTCATGATCGGTCAAGAGACAGAAATAAGGGGGCAACTGGGGTATAGCAAGGGAACCCTATTGGGTAGACACAACTACAACTGTATGAAGGCCCTGCTTGGAAAGGTTTCACATAAAGCTTTGGACATCATGGCTGATGAAATCGTTCGCTTAGACAAAAAACTTAAAAAACAGGTGAAAAAGTGCGGGTGCAAGGTTCAGTTTAGTTGTGGGCTACCATGTGCCTGCAAGATTGCCGAGTACATGCAGCGCGGTAAGTATGTTTTAATACCTTTTTTTTAACATAAAGACATAATGTCGTATACTTATTGATATCCAAAAATGCAGGGACTCGTATTCAGCCGGAAGTGATAGACCCGTTTTGGAGAAAGCTTGATTTAACACCGCCGACATGCCTACCAGGAAATGACCACTTAAAAGACGGAGACGATATAGAAGCTATCCATGAAGTCGTAGGTGACCTTAAGAGTTTCTTGGTTGAGCAACCCAAGGCAACACACAAGTTAAAGATCCTCTCGTTCAGAAGAGCACACGCGGAAGACCAGTCGGGTCGAAACAAAAGACGCCAAAGGTAGACCAAATACATCAACTTTTATATTGCTGATTAAAGAAAAAATATATAACAACCTGATTTTAAGTAACTATTTTTTATTAATGGTGTAGGTGCCCGATCTGAACAAAAACCCACCTGGGCTTCGGAAATCCAAGTCCAGTCGACCGAGGGCTGAAGAGGTCCCCATGACTCCTCCCTTCACCGACCCTTCCTCCGGAGCCTCCACATACGGAGAGGCGCAACCAATGAACGCCAGCGGTGTCCCGATCTTACGTATGGGCACTACCAGAGCTACCCGAGTACATTCGACCTTACGTTGTCGGCGCACAGGATGTATTAGGAGATGGTAGTTGTGGATTTCGAGCTACCGCTGTTGCTTTGGGGCTAGATGAGAACCACGGTTCAGAGTGGGTTCGTATGCAGATGCTCGAGGAGTTTGAATCTGACCTCGAGGGGTACATGCGAATGTATGGGGATGAGGGCCCACGCATATTGGAGGCGCTGCGAACCTCTTATTATAAAAAATGGCGAGACAAAAACATTGGATGAGTAAAGTGTGGTTCCATATCCTCCTGGCCAATAAGCTGGGTATAATAATCAACTGCATAAGCCTACGTGACCCCCGCACAGTATTCCCGATGCAACATGGCTTGGATCAATTAAAGTTGACTCAACCGATATCTATTGCTCTTGTAAATCACGAAGGCCATTTTATTGCTGTGGAATTAGCAGGTGATTACCCAATGCCTTACAAGAATCCAGAATGGACTCACTACGCAACCCCGACTGCACGTGCAGTGGCATCAATGTACGAAGATCGAGAACAAGCGTTTCAAGAATGGATGTATGCAAACTGCCCAATAATACCACCTGGGCCTCCTATTGTTATAAATGATTAAATTGATTACATGTTGTATATATTTTGGGTATAATAAACATTTTATGTTGTATTATGAATGGTCAAAGATAGATTGTATTATGTTTTTTTTGTATGTTTTTTTTTAATAAATATTTGTTTTCCAATAAGATAAATATTATCTTTTTATATTATCTTATTTAATCGATATTTTTTTAATAAATATTTGTTTTCCAATAAGATAAATATAAACTTACATTACAATAATACATATTCAAAATAATACATAGAAAACTTAGATAAAAATTATACATATTCAAAAGAGTAAATTACACTTTTGGTCCCTGAACTTGACACGTTTTTCACTTTTAGTCACTAAACTTCAAAAATTGCAAATTATACACTAAACTTGCCACTTTTTTTCACTTTTGGTCACCGCGTCAACTTTGTTACCTTTCCTCCGTTAACTTGCCCAGATTCGTTAGTTTTTTTTCTCCAGTTTTCGTCCTTTTCATATATTTCATTTTTTTCAGTTCAGGGACCAAAAGTGTAATTTACTCTTAAAAAAAAGGAAGTGACAGAAGTCTCCACCTTGAAATGAACCATTTCAAAAGCATAAAACCATAAACCCTAAAATTCATTTCACATTTCACTGTTTCCAATTATGATAATAATGTGACAAATTACAAGCTTCAAATCAAGGTATGTTAATTCGCACTACCCACAAAATCTCATCTTATATCAACACACCCAAAACCCAAATTAGGGTTTGGATTCAATTCACACAATCAATTTCAAGCTTAAAAGTAGTTTGGCGAAAAGATTTGTTGACGAATTTGGTTCCGAGGTATCCTGAGCATTTTAAGTTAGTTGGGAGTAATGAGGAAGGGAAGTTGTTTTTAGAGTTGGTTTCTTGGAACCCTGTGTTTGCAAGATCGGTTATTGAGCAACGGGCTGATGAGGAAACAGAGTTGACGGGGATAAAGCTTAGGTCGTCGTTTGATTGGAAGTTGCCGTCGGGTTTTTTTATTAGGAAGGAAATGAGGGAGTGGATTAGGGATTGGATGGAACGGCCTTATGTATCTCCGTATGAGGATGTATCGAATTTGGACCAGGCGTCTTTAGAAATGGAGAAGAGGACGGTGGGTGTTTTTCATGAGTTGTTGTCGCTTTCGTTGTATAAGAGGATGCCGGTGCCCATTTTGGGGAAGTTTAGTGAAGAGTATAGGTTTTCAAATGCGTTCTCGAGTGTGTTTACCAGGCATTCAGGGTTATTTTATATGTCGTTGAAAGGTGGGATTAAGACTGCAATGTTGAGAGAAGCTTATAAGGGTGACAGGTTGATTTACCGGGATCCATTACTAGAAATTAATGAGAATTTTATCGAATTATTGGCTGAAGGACATAAGCAGAGGCAAGAGCAACAAAAGCTTCAGAAACAAGCAGTTCAGAATGATATGGAAATGATGGCAATGAGAAACAGTACATTGACTGATGATGAAATTACCGAAAGTGACGAGCTTTATAGCTCTTGAAATGTTCTGCTGCTAGCATTAAAACAATTTGGCTTCTCTTTTAATAATGAAATATATGGAAAGGACGAAAAGTGGAAAAAAATTAACGAATCTGGGCAAGTTAACGGAGGAAAGGTAACAAAGTTGACGCAGTGACCAAAAGTGAAAAAAAGTGGTAAGTTTAGTGTATAATTTGCAATTTTTGAAGTTTAATGACTAAAAGTGAAAAACGTGCCAAGTTCAGGGACCAAACGTGTAATTTACCCTATTCAAAATAACGATATAAAACTTAGATAAAAAAACTACATATTCAAAATATTACATAATTTTTCTAACGGAAACCGTCTTCAGCTAGCTCTTTATAATATGTCGCAAAGTCGATTTTTTTTTCAACCAACTTTATCAGTTTCTCAAGTTCAGAAGTTATTTCGTCGATACTTGGTAATGTCGTTTCAAGATATTCGCTATGCTGCTCTTCACTTATAATGATTCTGCTGCTACTTTTCCTTAATTCTTTTATTTTCTTCTTATGTTCTAGCTTCCTTTGTTTCATAAGAAGCTTACAATCATTAATTTTGTGGTAAAGTTCATACCCGTCGTCTATATCCTCTATACATTGCGCTTTCAATGCATGAAATGTTACCGTAGGAGGTGATGATGGGTTAGATGACGATGAAGAAGCCATAACCTTTGTTAAACCTCGCCTGGCCGGAAAATAGGTTGATGGCCGGAATATAGAGAGAAAATGGTTGATGTGGGTTTTTGTTGTTTCAGTCGTCTGGCTTAAATGACTGGTATAAAAAGAAAATTAAGTTTAAGCATTAGCGGCGACGTCGCCGCTAATGCTTGGGCCCGACATGCTGCAACTGCAATGATAACTGACAATGTCGGATCCCCACATCACAAACATTAGCGGCGACGTCGCCGCTAATGCTCTGGTCGGGTTTGACCTTTTTTGCCCTGGTCGTGTTAGCCTTCTGGTTAATGAATCCATTTAGTAGAGGTTTCTACTTTTTGAGATGAGGAACATGGTTCAAATCTTGACATATAATAGAGTAATATAGAGTAATATAGTACTCGTATTAATTAGTATAGTTTAGTTGTACTATCAAGAGAAAAGAGAAAAAATATGTACTTTCTAGCGCACAAGTAATTATTCTAAGAAAAAGTTGTTGATAAACCGTTACCATCAATAAAATCATGGGCGGGATCAAAAGTCATGAAAGCCATCAACTATCACTGCACGTACGCATAAAGAATGATTTACAGTGTGCAAAACAATGTTTTAAAGACATGTAATTCGGATATACGGCTGATGTTCTGAAGCACATCCATCCATCCATCTTAAACATTATCTGAATGTTTGATGTGCAAGTTTTTGGTAATGATTGCTCATATGATTTGGAAGTACATTTAATTTAAACAACAATTAACAAAGATATTAAAAAAAAGTAAGATTGAAGGAATCTAATCAATTACTATTTAGTTGATACATATCTCTCTATCAAATCTATCAAATTAACAAGCTTTGCCAAAAGTACTTTTCACTAGTGACCCCTAAAAATATCTAACCTATAATTTCCTTTTCAAAAATAAAAAACATATAAAATAAAATAAAATAAAAAAATCTAATCTATAATTTCACTTTTTGCTGTTGGTAAACATAGAACCTCTGGTGTACATTGTGTACACGTTCATGTAAACTTTTGAGAGTTAGCTCACGAAATTTCTGACAATAATTTTCCTTCGGATTTTCTAGTAGTGGACCGACCATTTTCTTGATTTGCATTTGTATTATACAACTAGCAAGATGCCATTTCATAACGTTAGAATGTAGTGTATATTTGGATGTGGATTAAAGGGCTAATCAATCCAGTTACTATTTACAATTTTCATCCGAACTTAAGGAGTTCAGTTTTAATGTCCTCACATGTATAAGACATCGAGACTTTCAATCTTTTCTAAGCAAAGCTTCTTCAAAAATGTGAAAAAAGACCCTGGCTCCGAGTATATAAAACGAGCCCTTAAAAGAATTTCAATTCCATAACAATGTTGTTAAAGCCGGATATAGTCAAATTTGAAAAGAAGATAACTTTTTTACATACAACTATACTATTAATGTAATACACATTTACCTAATTAAAAAATTACATCTTTATAACTTTTTTTTTCCCATTAAAAATCAAATAGCTCAAGTATTTTACTCTATTAATGAAGAATATATGTCAAAACTAATGTTTTCAAGACCAGTGACTTTCAAAGGAAAAACCGTATGACAATAAAGGTGACATTTGTCAACACTGCCCCCACCGTGGATCCGTCCATGTATACCAGCCACTTCTACAACATAGACCATAACCAAGACAATTATCTCTAAGAATGAAAATAATATGTGCACATCCAAAAGTTCAAATCCTGGGGTTAGTCTCAGGTCGGATTCAATTCTAAGGTTAACAAAAAACAAAGATAGACCATAAAGTGTCACAAATAGCATTTTGAACTCTGGGAGAAGAAAAAAAAACATGCAATTAGCTTCCCACCAGCCAAGAAAAGTAGGGAATCACTATTCATTTCGAAATACTTTGTTAATTGATATAATTAAGGAGATGATAAAAACAGTCTTTGTGCTCAAAGTAGGCAGTTGTGACTTGTGACATTTGCATGTTGGTCAAAAAGAAAGAAAGCTATTTTAGAAGCCGGGCCAATTTAGGCCATGCGTCCATGCTTACACTCACCCCACTTCATGTGATCGATGAGATGTACATAGCTAATAAGTAATGGTAGGTTCTAACTAGCTAGTTGACCATCGTTTTAATTAGTACACCAATTATATAGAGGTACATGTTTTTAGCCACAAAAGTATAAACACAAAAGGAACACGTATATGTGTGTCTTACAATATGCACTGAATCCACTGATCATGATGTCAATATCAACATCTAAGTTCTGTAACTCTATATGTCTGGATTTTATAGCAAGAATTATGAAAAAAACATATTCGGTTTTGCTACCATAGTCCATATATGTAATATGTTTATCTTTCATCAACTAGATTTTCTTGTAAATTAAACCAAATACCAATAAACAAAAAGAGTTACACGATAATATTCGAATTGGAGAAATTATCCATACCATGAATTGCACCAAAGTCCAATTTAACGGTTAAAACAGAGTTTGTAAAATAGAAAAGATAAGACACATTTGGTAAGATATATACATATATAAATATAGTGTGGGACTACTCACACGTGTGATAAGTGGTCCATTTGAGTTTATGCAGAGGAAGTTTTGTTTGGTAGAGCCAATGTCAACATCATAATCATAATCATAATCATAGATACATTATATATTCTACGCTTGTACTTAGACCACCCAAAGATCAATATATATATAAAACCAGATGCATGGACGTGGAAAGACTCAATTTATGTAAAAACATTTGTTCAAACGGCCTCAAACATTGACTTCTTGTATATACATACATCAAGTCTCACGTGATTTCTTTCCATACTGACATTTGATATAACTATTACAAATAACGTTGTATAAATTAATCTGTATGCTACACAAGATCATAAACTAGATAATATTATATAGTATATAGTATAGATAGATATATAATATAATATATATATAATGATGATAGAAAGGAACAGGAAGTAGGAAAGTATGGTGAATTTTGTCTTTAATAGGCAAATCATGCTAACTTTTTTCCTTCACTACATGTCTAGATGACCCCAGTGATCAACTTTTTTACATTTTTATATAAAGAATAATAATGAATTTGAGTGGTGATTGACACATGTATGAAAGAAAAAAGTTTCTATAACATCATCGTTGCCTTGTGGATGATGGCGAAGTTTTTGTTCTATGCCATGTTTGATTCCTTTCTTTCTTCACACACTCTCGATCTTCATTTGCCTTTAGCTAGATTATATGTCCCATCTAATCCATAGAAAAATTTCATCCATTTTGAACTGTATTAATTATGTCGGTTTTTATATATATGATCAAATACTTTGTTAATTCAAAGTGTATATTGATATCTGTTATCTAAGAAACATGGGCCTATATGGAAAGTTGATATAAACAATCTCTATATAAAGACTTTTTTATCAAGACAACTCCATGGTTTTATCCGCCTTTTGGTATAGAATGCAGAGTCGTCGTGTCTCATCTACACCCCAGTAAACTATGCCGAGGGTCACGTAGTCTTCAGGCGCGCACGTGTAGATTTCTAGTATATATATCAAATAAATAGTGTCGTTGACAGGTGGCACAAAATGATTGGATGCTAGATATATAGATAGTTGATATATTGTAGGGCACCATATATATAATAGAAGCTCGAAAGATGCAATGTACACGATAGAAAAGGCAAACAAAACAGTTGTCTACTTTTGACTTCTACATAGTTATCAATTAGACATGAAGACCAGGCCGGGTACGGAGTAGTACGTACTTTACGTATGCAATCTATATACATATATATATATATATATATGGATGGTGGGTGAACAGTTGCATATATACTTACTTATCACACGCTTTGGATTCTCCTTCACACAAAAGTTCTATTGTATTCGTGGTGTATTTTCAGCCTTTGTAAAAGTCATCTCTCCTTATTCTTGAAAAAAAGAAAAAAAAAAATACTAGATTGGATCCACTATGATATACGGATCGATCGAACTCATTGATATCAATCTGCTTTTTAGGGGGTTATTGATTAACAAATGAACATTTAGATAGTGCTATAAATCATGGTTTAAGATGTCAACTTGCTAGTCCAAGAGATCATTTCTCTCTAAAGATCATACAAGATATACTACAATGTGAAATATTTGTTACCTGACAAGCGGCAAAGTGGAGAACGAAAGAAATTAGTTAAACCGGTAACAAGTCGTCCAAAGTGTATCTATTGTAATACTTTCGATGTCCTAAATCATTAAGTTATCCCTACCGCTCATCAGTCATCATACAATTTTACTTGCACACATGAGGATAAGCGTACATCCAACATCAATTAGATCAATTAAAATGCGGAACATGACTCCCTCCTACCAAAAGAATGTATACATTGTATTTGGCCTTTGTGAATTTTCAAACATGACAACCAGAATTGATCATGTTCTGGCTTTCCTAAAAGAAAAAATCAAATAACATTCAGTACAACGACCATGAACATAGACATGGAGGCCAGGAATCACAAATGTGACAAGGGCAAACATACAAAAACACGATCAGCATCCTATGTAGTCAAAATGTCAAATCTTATAACTACAACGAACATGGATCCTCCAATGTAGCAAAAGATATTTTTAACAAACATGACCATGATAGCACACTCAAAAAGGGTATGATAATTAAACTCATCTTAGACACACAACTTTAAGTTTCTTTAGTTATCATGAAATAATGATTATCATGCAAAAGTGCTTACTATTATAGCAAGTGATTTTGCTAATGTACAAAAAACTAAATACATTATGTAATACAAATATTAACCCAAGAACCTTAGTCAAACTTTCTTTAGAACTGTCCAATGGGAGGGCTGGTTTATACAAACATATAACCTCCGACTCTATTCAATGGATCCTTAAGTAATATTTAGCCGAGCCTAGCACATTTGTGGGCAAAAGACGTAGGCTTTCTTGTTATATGAACATGGAGTTAGGAAAAGATTAGAAGTACAGATGGATTGAGGGCTCAACTTGAGCAGATGAAAGAATTAGAAAAGAATTATTAGTAAAAGCTCAAGGATCGGGCCAATTTAGTTAGGAAGGAACGTATCTTTAAATCAAGCTGCACGTTTTCACATTGTACTTGGGTCGTAAGCAAATGTGCATGCTTCTCACTTTCATTACTGTGTAGCTCGCCTGCGTTCTGACATATATAAGATGAAGTAAATAGCATTTACTACAAAGAAAAAAAAAAGATATATGAGAGAAGCAATATGGTAAATGTAGAGATGGCTAATAGGCGAGTTGGGTAGGTTTAATTAAAACGGGCAATATTGTAAACATGCCAAATGAGGCAAGGGTCAAACAGGTTGGTTTGCTCTGGTTGACCCGTTTACTTTTTAGCTTTTAAATTTTCATTGATAAACCAACATATGGATCATAATTGTAGAAGTTATTATTAACTAATGAAATACATATATGATTCTATAGACACCCGTGTTCACGAAAAATTATTACCCTCCGTCCCACTAGAAGTGTCATGTTTTAAATTTTCAAAGTCTAGCTTTTCCAAGTTTGACATTAAACGATTTTCTTGATGAAAGTTATGTGAATTGATTGTGTTTTAGAAGTGTTTTCAAGTGTATAATTTTCATCAAGTTTTATACAACACAAAAAACAATATCTAAGGTCAAAGTTTAATAATAAAGACTTTGAAAATCCAAAATAAGACACTTCTAATGGGACGAAGGGAGTATTCACCAGTCAAGTAAACAACTACTAATAATTTGTGGACAATATACAATTGAAAGGTTATAGATACAGAAATATAACAATTTCATTTTTGTTAAAAAAAACACTGAGTTAAAAACTAGAGAATTGGAAGACCAAAATTCAACTCCAAACCTTGGCCAGTGCAAAAAATCAAAATAATGACAACTCTTGTGTGGCCAGGACAGTTTCCCTTTGGGAGAGCTTTACAGGTTTGAGTTTGTGTGGTAGTGGACTTGACCTTGTGAATTAGTCAGAGTGTCAGACTGATTACAAAAAAAAAATACTGTTTTATGACAGCTTTATTACATGTTTCAAATAGGAGATTATCACCGCAACTTCAACTATATCCATATGCAACACCCAATTGTCCAATTCTTACCATTTGGACCTGTTTACATTCACGCATCGGTTTAAGTAGGAGCCACTTCAATAGGTAAAGCATTTTCTTATAGCCCTAATTTACAATTACACATAATGGATTATTCGGGCTATTTATAACGTGCTCTAGTTGGTATTGCAGGGCCTAAGTAAAAGAAAAATTATGTCTGAGGTACCTTAAGGTCTTTTGCCTTCCATGGCCTCTCTTTTCTCATGGCAGCTTAAGCAAAGAAAAGGACCATCCCACGGCCTTGGTTTCACCGAACTAGACAGTCCTGCAAGTACTGAAATACCCTCCCTCGGATTCATTTCTTTTTGACAAACCGCACAACTAAACAGCTTGAACAAGTTGGAAAGTGGGTATTTAGTGAGTAACCTGCAAAAGAATGAGATATATCGGCTGTTAGAAACACAACCTGAGGGAATCCAAATGCAGTTTCGGTACAGATTTAACTAGAGGTGGCAATTTTGACCAATTTACTTACAAGTGGATTAATTAGGTTTATGTTTTACCTCTAAAATATAAAGTTAAAAAGTTTCTTAAAAGAAAACAGGTCCATACCCGAAGTTTTATTTTTAATGCAAAAAACCTTCTATACCATCTTAAAATGAAATGATGTATTTTTTTAATCACATTAACACACTAACTATTTAATAAACATCAAAAACTTTGAAAATGTAATTCGGGTCAACCAATCTTCTTTGACCCACACCAAAAGATGACCCGTTTTGACCTGTTACCCAACCCATCCAGCTCTGCTATTTAGCCACGTCTACCTCCAACATTACAAACCTTTCTGAAAGCAAAGCTGGTCCTTCCTCTATTAGCTCCTCCACCACATCTAACTGAAGATATCCGCCATCAACCTGAGGCGCTGACCCCGAACTCTTTCTCCTAAACATGGACTTTAATACCCCTTTGCCAGTCTTCTTAGCATGCGGCACATGAGAGTTTGTCTTCTCTGGAGGTAGTATATCCACAACAATGCAGGTTGTATCATCTCGCAATCCTTTGAATTCTACAGCTTCCTATCAACAAGAATAAAGGACTTAAAATGAAAGTTTAAAGACAGCTGAACATAAAGTAAACTATAAATGTACTCATATACTTTAACAATTTGTGCAGCAGCTGTATCTGGTGGCAGTCCACGGCAGCAAACTAGAGCTGCTTCTGCAGACATAGCATCCCAAACACCATCACTTGCTATAATCATCCTTCCACCAGCAGAGGAAAGCTGCAAATGACAGATCACAGAATCGTAGTATATTAGTCATTGTCAAAATTACCAAAACAGATAACTCTCACTGTCTCACATAATATTACATCATAGTAGCACAATTTAACACTGACCTTCACTTGTTTCACATATGGAACAGGAACAATGAACTCTCCAACATCCAGATCTCCAATCGATCGTGACACACAAGCCACCAGGCCAACATCTCAAACGACCAATCTACCCAAAAAAAAGTCCATGAGTAAGCAAAAATATTTATACATACTAAATGCTGTGTATCAGCAATTTCAAAACAAAAACTTTTATTCATCAAGATCTCTTTCAGTAAATCCAACTTCCATAAGAACATGCTGGCTTCCAAAAGAAAAAGCATTTTATCCATTAATGGTTCAACGAAGTAGCATACTATAGAAGATACCTGTGTGCCACCACCAGCATTAAGTCGACCAACCTCACCGCCACTTGCAGTGACACGTTCCCTTCTACCAGATAAGAAAACATGAAATTAACGTTAATATCATAATATAGAACCAGGTTGTATTCGCTAAATCAGCTCAAAAGAAAAGGAAATGCATCATATGAGACTTGTTGACTTACTCTTCTTCACTGCAATCAAGTCTGTGATCTGCTGACAGATAATATAAGCCTCCGTCTGCTGACTCAAGTATGCAGCGTGAATCGCCTACTGAAGCTACAGTTACGACTGATCCTTCAATAATTACGAAAGTGACTGTTGTTCCGGACGATTGAACTGAAACATCGCAAAGTATAAATACAAGATTTGCACAACTGATGACAAGCTTTAAATGTAAAAAGACACAAGCCCATGTGCCACATGGGCACAGAGCACACTCACAGATTTATGACCATCAACCAAGTACCCTTGATGCTCAAAGATTTGCATCTCAAATCTAATTGCACGTGGAAGTTCTATTATTACATAAATTAACTTTAGAACAAAATCTGCCTGGACCAAAATGCATCCTAACTCCAATTACAACAATCATGGCGTTCAATGAGTAAGTTTAGCAAGATATATCATAATAGAGTGTGTGACAATATTGTGCAACCAAAAAATTTCTTTCTTCAATCCTAATGAGCCTAATGACCTGTCATAACAAAATAATGTGTCAATATTCTCACTTTTGAATGTGCTGAAAGTGTGTTTCGAGGCACAATCAACCTCTCTGAGTAAACATTTTCACTAATTCAGTTCATTCTTTTGTTATAACCAAACAAATATACATATTTTGTCAAAAAGCAGAGTTCTTTCCTTTGTGATCAGCTTTTTGTGTAACTTTTATATCGTTAGTTCGTTACAGAAAAGGAGAAAGGAAATAGGCTCAACATGTTAGACTCTAGAGAGGCACTAATCAACCTGAACCATGATCATGCTGATCGTAAACGTTCGTAAAACCATGGTGATCTTAAGTCTCAAGACATGCCAAGAGTCGTACAATGCCTTACAATGAAGATCATGACATTTTCTGGCCACTTCTTTCACATCTTATAATTCTTTTTTTTAGTGGTTCACCAATACAACACAAGTTTAACAAGGATAATATTAGATTCCATGAATGGAAATTTCACAATTTGGCAATCTTAATCTTATTAGCACTAATATTACCGACTTATATGATACTTATATACACGTGTTCAAACATAAAACTTGACATAAGTATTAAGGTGGTGACCTTCACTTGTTTAACATAAGGAACAGGAACAATGTGGTACATTTATCAAATGCGGTGGTACGAGTATCACCACTCCAAGTATTAGTACTTAAGATCCAACACAAAGCCGCTTTATAAAGTTATAACATTCCCTATCTTCTAATGCCTAATTAGATAAAAACTAGAAGAAAGCAAGTTGATAAATAAATACCTTGTTCTTGGAAATCCTTATCGGTTTTCACAAACCCGGCAACCAAAGCCCTAGGCAAGACGTTAATCCATTCTTCTCGGTTAAGGTCTCTAGGAATTGCACCCAAAACATTATTCAAAAGATTCTCTTTAGTATATATAGCCGCAGCAGACCCATTATGACCATCAAATATCTACAAAACCAAGTCCAATTATAAAACCTCACCATCTCATACAACACATTCTAATCAATCAAACAAACAATATATATATATATATATAGACACAAATAAATATATATATATATATATAGACACAAAAATTACCCCGAAAACAGAATAAGTAGTGACACCATCACCCAGCACACGTTGGCATTCGGATTTAAGCAAAGTGAAATCCTCCCCTTTCTTAGAGTGGTTACATTGCCCACTGGTGATCTCGGGTCTTTCGATTTTCTCACTTGCAACTTCACGTTTTAATAACACTGATAACGGGATCGCAGCGTGATGATGATTATCAGTCTTTACACCCGACATTTTCTCAAACTTAATTTATAACATCATCATCATTCTTTTTCTCATATCTATATATATCTAACTATATATTTCCTTATAAAGAATCAATCCTAAAAACATCATCAAAAACAATCAAACATTATATAAAAATTTTATATATAACAAATGAGGATAAGTAAAATAAATAATAATATGTACTTACTTGATAAACAAATAAATAAATAGAGGGAATTTAGGAACGGGAGATTGGATTCATTCGTTCGCGCGAGAGAAAAAGAAGTGAAATATGGAGGTCTGATGGTCTCTTTTATATATTCCCTTTCGTTATTATTATTTATAAATTTTAAACTATTTTTTCGGTTTTTTTGTCATGTGCAAGCAAGTGTCCATAAACATAAAACGCGCACCGCTTTTCTGTTTTTCTTTTTCATTCATTTAAAAATAAGGAAAAATGAAAAGCCAGACTTAGAGAGATGAGAATTAATGAGCTGTAACTGAATAATGAGTTGTTTAAACGAAATGCTTGGAAAGAAACTCCTGTAAACTTTTCATCATCTACCAGTACAATGACATAGTGAAAATAATTAGATGGAGGATTTTTTTCAGATTATTTAGAAATATAGATTCTTAATGAACATATACTTTTACGATCATTTTCTGTTATTTTAAAATATTTGTCTACGAAAGTATGAACTCAAGTCTCTTCTCGTATTCTTAGAACATTTTATAACTAGGTATACTTTGAGAATTTTTTAACCATTAAATAACTGAATTGATAAAATGTAATGTCTGTACAAATTAAGTTAATAAAAACACACACTTTTAATGATTTAATGGATTAACTATTTTTGATTTAGTCACAAATTTTTAAAATTAAGAAACTAAATAAACATTACCCAAAAAAAATGACTAACTTATAAACTTTGCAAACACTCACTTAGTCACATTATACAATTACTTTATACAATTATGCAACTTTAGTTGCATGTGGTAATTAAGTAGAGTGTATGTGTGTGGGGTCCTTCTAATTAGTGTGTTAATTAATTAAACTGAAGATCAAGCCGACTTGAGTCGGCCTCGAAAAATCTTTTATGCCTTGGAAGGTTATAGCTTAACTTTTACTTGGCAGAAAAGCACAAATCTTGTTGTTAATTATATAGATATAAATAAATAAAATATATAAGAAATAGGCAGCACCAAGACAACTCATCTACACGTTTTTCCGGTCACTACGGAGAGACATATGTTGATTGATTGGTACTACTTCTCATCTTTAACCCATATGAACATTATACAGTATAAATTAAACAGAAAAATAAAATATCTTATATATAAGATTGAACAATAATTAATGGGGGATACTAAGTTATAAGTTTGGCTTTGTTTTGATCATCATTAATTTTTATAAATAAAATGCATCAAGTTTTCAGAAAGAGACTTTTATTCTAGATAAATATAAATATGTATGGTAATGAACATGCATGCTACAGAATTTTGCAAATTTTATAAGTATAATAAATAGAGGAATTTTAGAAAAAAAACTTATCAATAATAGTTTCAAAATGAAAACCTGAAGTCTTTTTCTACCATTTAGGTAAAACCTGTAAGCAGTCTCTCTATACATAGTAGAGGTAAGGCAGTCTACATCTTAACCTCTCCCATACACCGTCGAGATATTGGGGTCCAAAACCCACAAAAAACGGCAGTGGACAATTCTTTTTCTTTTATTCTTTTTCGTTAGAAACTAGTAACTAGAATGTGACCAAAGGGTTAATAAAATTAGAGAAAATTTTATTACATCACCTTGTGGTTTGCCATTTTATCAATTTCCGCCCCTGTACTTTTTTTTTATTATTACATCACCTTGTGGTGACTTTTTGCTTCATTAGGCACCCCTCTCTCTAACAGACGTTAGTGACACTCCGTTAAGCCCCTCATGTGCAATGCACATGAGGGCATTTTCGTCCATTAGCTTTTAATAACCACTAATAACACCCATTTCTTCCACCCATTCCAAACACACAGATCAAACACACTTATCCCCAAAAATCATCCTCTTCTTCATCCTTTCTTCTTAATAAATTTAAGGTTTTACAACTAAAAAACAACAAACATTCATCCTTCACTCCACCTCTAAAGTCCAGATCTAAAATCATGAATATCTTCATCAAACTCTCTAAAACTCAAAATCATACGCATAAAAGTCCAGATCTAAATCTATCTTATTATATTCAACCACAGATCTAAATCAATGGCTAAAAGTCAAAAAAGTGACCAAAGCTTTTGACTTTCTACCTTCTAATCACATTTTTCATTTCTTGATCCAATTGTAGTACATTCCCATTACATTATTCATATCAAATTCGTTTGTTGAAGAAAGCCCAAAAAGCTTACTTTTATCACTTTTGTGAACTATTGTAACATCTCAATCCTTTTATTTAACGGTTGACTAGAGTCGTTAAGTCAACATATTGTGCCGTTAAGTCTTTGATAGATTTTAATGCTTAAATGTAGTTAACGTGTTATACGTGCGAGACTTGAATATCTTATTAATTGATGTAGTAATGTTGTTAAGACGTAGTTAAATGCCTTTTTGAGGTGTTCAAGGTGTTTAATGAGTTGTATATAGTCCATAGAGGTGTTTTGGGCTATTAGTATGACGTTATGAAGCTTAGGGACCAATTTTGACATAGTGTGAAAGTCAAAAACGGGATTAGGGTCTTTGAGGGAGTCATTAGTTCCTTTTTGCTGATCAAATAACCTTTCTCCCAAGCCCTAGCCACCCCTTTGATCCCCTATCAAAATTCTAAGCCGAAAATCCTTCAAACGTGCGATTTAGGAGTGATTGATCGAGTATTTTGCATTCCCATTGTGATCTCCAGGTATTAGTGGTATATTGACTTTGATTTTATGTCTTTTTGATCATATGAGTCATTAGAAATCAGATCTAGACCATTGGAGGGTCAATTGATGTCGAAATAACGTTTGTTTTAATAATGCAAATCATGTGTGGTTTAATAAAGGAGTTTATTGCATTTTAGTGGTCAAAAAATGAAGGATTTTGATGTATGAAAGTCATGTATTTGATTTGGAGTCGTTTGGATCTGGTTTGGAGTATTATCGGTCGAAGTTGTGCAGAATCGGGGCAAGTTGCGGCGCAACTAGTTTCCAGAAGGATAAGTTGCGGCGCAACGTATTGGTTGCGGCGCAACTGGGGAGGTTTGAATTGCGGCGCAACGAGTGGGTTGCTGCGTAATTGTAAAGCAGAGAGTTAGGTTGCGGCGCAATGGAGTCGTTGCGGCGCAACAGGGTCTTTTACTGAACTTTTTAAAATGAACCTCCAATGCGTATGCCGTTGTCGTGAGTCATGTTTGTAGGTGTTTAGGTCTGGGTAAGGACCTTATTAACGTGAGTATTAGCGTGTCTAATGGACGTTTACTAATTATAGGTAGACGGGACTATTTGCTTTGCACGGTAACGTAGTTATCTACTGTCGTGCGCTTCTTTGAGGTAAGATACACTACTTTTGACAAGCTGAGGGTTCAACAAATGATGGTTTCATAATTATAACTTCCCAATTGGTAACTTATGTTGTTTATGGGTATTTGGGTTGCACGGGAGGTAATATGGGTTATGTAGTTGACCTTTGAGACCTGAAATGCAGTCCCTCATGATATGTATTGTAGTGCATGTTATGGTATGACGTAGGATGTAGTGTTATGTATGAAGTATAATGTAGTGTTATGATATGCAGTAACTTGTGATGTTATGAGATGCAGTATATGTTGTTATTGATTGATGTTGTGCATGTTTGTATGGCTTGCTCATCTAGTTCACTAGACTTGCTAAGTTGCCATGTCACATGCACGTTTAAGGGCCCAAAACGTAAAAGCAGTTAACGTAGTAAATGTTTAGGTAATGTAGTCACCTAAACTAAATAATGCAATTTCGAGCTCGTAAAACTTTGATGCAGGAAAGTGTTAAGCTTAACCCGTACTTGCCCTAGCCCGGCTAAGTGCGTTGATGCAGGTTGCTTGGGTGGCTCCTTGCAACATGGTCATTGAGATGCAGTTGAGTAATACGAGGGGTCTGACCCGCCCTCATTTGTCTTGTACATACGGATTACTCGGGGATTGGCTTGCCATTCCTTAACGATGTTTGATGTTCAACTGAATGTTTGTCATCTAGTCGGGTGTAACTTATGTTACACATTGACGTAGTTAAAATGTGGTAAAGAAGTTAAAAGTAGTAAAGCAGTTAATGTAGAAAGCAGTTATGTGGTTATATGTGTGTAATGAAGTAAAGCAGGATGGGCACATTTAGGGTGGTTCATCCTAATATGAAGTATTGTATGTTTGATGTGTGTTGTGCCTTAATGAAGTATATAAATCCATAATGTTGGAAATGGACAATTGTTTTATTAACTTAAGTGTTATCTTACTTAGCTAATTCGTTAGCTAACACTTGTCTTTTGAAATGTGTTGCTCCCTCAGGTTTAGCGTAGCTGGGGTAGTTGATGAAGAAGAGCGAGGAATGGGTAGATAGCTTGCGATTGACCTTAGCTACCCATAGATGCTGAATTTTTATAGACATTTGTTTATGTTTGTCTTTTATGAAGTTTGCATGTTATGTAGTCGGTTGTTTTGTGTTGGGCAGCCGACGGGTTTCTATTTAGACTTGTTTTGATGGTACTAATAAGTAACACCAATGAATAAGGAAACCAAACAGATTTTAATTGGTTTGGACTTTTAATGTCTCTTCCGCTTTCTTTTAACGCCGTTAGGCGAAAATTTTTGGAAACCCGTATTTTTAAATGAAGGGTGTTACAAGTTGGTATCAAAGAAATGGTTTAAGTGAACCAAAGTTCGACCATGACCGTAGGATTTTGGACTTAAACCAATGGAGGATAAGTTAGGCTTATGTAGGTATGCCTAGCTTGAGATGAAGTGCTTTAGGACGGGTTGGGAATGAGTGAGAGTGTAGGTTGAGGCTTGTTTGTGGTTCTATATGCAGCTTATGTAGATGTCGTGTAGCCTTAATCACCTGGTTCTCACTTTAATCCTTGCTAACTGTCGTCATTGCATTGTAGACAACATGGTTAACACACGTGCTAACAGTCAACGGAATGGGACTAATGCTAGTGGTGCTCCGCCTAATGGGAGTGGGGCTGGAAATGGTGTTAACCAAAGGCCTCCGCGAAGGCCACTTCCGGGTGCTCAGCCCACAAGGTCGGAAATTGATAGGGCAAACCCGGTGATTGAACAGGTTCCCAATCAAGCAGAATTACATGAAGAGTTGAGAGCTATCCGAGCTCTTTTGATGAGAAATGAAGAGGAGTTAGCACAATTGAGGGCAGAAAGGGATGCTAGTTTGCACCGGAATGAGCATACCAATGGAAACTATTCAAACCGCTCAAACCATGCTGAGCCATCGAATGTAAGGTCATTGGTTGCTCCTAAGGAAGTAGTTGATGAGATGAATGGTATAGAAAATATGGTGGAACCTCGAGTCGTGGTTGCCCCTCGTGGTAACAACTTTAAGTATGAGAGTTTTCAGAAATGTGGTGCTAAAGACTTTGATGGTACTCAGAATGCAGTGGGTGCCATGGAGTGGTTAGAAGACATTGAGGTGGTCTTTGCTTCATGTTATTGTCCTGATGACATGAAAGTTTTGTGTGCAACTCGTATGTTGAAAAAGAATGCCCGTAATTGGTGGAGGGCTACTACAGTTTCCATAGCTCCCGAGGTGTTTGCTGTGATGCCTTGGGGTACTTTTAAGAAGAAGTTGTTGGAGGAGTATGTTGGAACTCGAGAGTTGAGGCTGATTGAGAAGGAGTTTAGGGCCTTGACTGCTAAGCCCGGTGCTATAATGGAGTATGTCCATTCGTTCATGGAGAAACTCAAGTTTGTGGGTCATATGGTCCGTAGGGAGGTGGACCAGATTGAGGCCTATTGTGATGGACTCCCGGTTAGTTATCGTGGTCTATGTAGGCAGCACACTACCCTGTCTGCAGCTATTAAGGAGTCTAAGAGGTTAGATGATGACCTCAAAACTGAAAAAGTGGTGGAGAAAGCCGATGATAAGAAGTCGAGATTCAAGAGGATATCTAATTGGTCTTCGGGTTCTAATAAGAAGTTCAAAGGTGGCTCTACCTTGAATGGAGGTAAAGACAAGAAGAAGAGTGACACGTGGTGCCCCATTTGCAAGACTACCCATGATGGCCAATGTTCAGACAAGACCAAAAGGTGTCATAAGTGTGGTTCATTGGGGCATATTGCAGCTGATTGTAGGGATAGGATGCGTTGCTACAAGTGTCAAGAAACAGGTCATCTCATTGCAGATTGTCCACAAATGAAGAATGACGGAAAGAAGGCAGCCTCTCCAAAGACAAGAGTTCAAGCACTTCAAATGACGGTGGAAGCTGCTAAGGACAACGATGAAGTGGTAAGCGGTACTTTCCTTGTTAATTCAAAACCTGCTTCTGTTCTTTTTGATTCGGGTGTAAATAGGTCCTTTGTGTCTACCTTGTTTGCTCCTAAGCTTGAAAGAGTCACTACTCCCTTAGATTGTTCTGTAGAGGTAGAGATTGCCAATGGTACTATTAGTGACATACGTGTGGGCTATGATGATTGTGACATTGAGATAGAAGGTCGCTCTTTTCCGGTCCAAATATTACCTACTACTCTTGCTGGTTTTGATATAGTGATAGGTATAGATTGGTTGTCTCAAAATGATGCCACAATTATATGTTCTCAAAAGGTAGTTCGTTTCACTACCCCGGATGGTGTAGTCATCTCTGTTTATGGAGATAAGAGGAAGGGGGGCTTGAAGATCATTAATTTAATGAAGGCTTTAAATTGCATTCGGCATAATAAGAATCACTTTCTTGCTTATGTGATTGATACACGAAAGGGAAGTCTTCTATTTCTAACGTTGATGTAGTTTCGGAATTTTCTGATGTCTTTCCGGATGATCTTCCCGGTATTCCTCCCGATCGAGATGTTACTTTTCAGATTGATCTTGTTCCCGGTGCTACTCCAGTTGCAAAGG
>CM067168.1:7273081-7290810 GCA_034093135.1 Erigeron breviscapus | reverse complement strand
AGTACCTTCCCATATCAACCCAACCACATTATAGGTTATACATTACCGTTATGGAGGTTAAAGTTATGAAACCATTTATGTTGCACCCTCAGCGTGACAAAGTAGTGTATCTTACCTCGTAGTAGTGTATGCGCGTAAACAACAGCTAGTAGTGCTTAACAGTATTCCCCGACACCTATCGTACATTAACATATAGGGTATAAGTCATTAGGGACCTTAAAACAACTCTCGTATGACCTTAGGACTGACTACGTAAAAGTCCAGATTATACCTTACGAATTTAAGTTTCCAAAAACGAATTTAGGCTTCAAACGAAGTTCATCTTCGTTTGATCAAACGAACATAGATTTCAGAAAACGAATTTGAGCATCAAACGAACTTAGCCTTCGTTATTAGCTTCGAACGAAGATGATCTTCGTTTTGTCAAACGAAGATGGTTTCCAGAAAACGAGTTTATGCTTTACGAAGATGGCTCAAACGAATTTAAGCCTAACTTCGTCCAGAATTCGAAAACGACTCTGTTCTTCATTTTTTCCAGAAATCGATCGACAATGGCTTCTTCCAAAACACGTTTTTGACATAATTAAACATCTTTCGATCATCAAGATCGTTTATACACCCGTTAAACACCATTATGAACATCAATTAACCAAAACATCTTTCAAACTCTAATTAATTGCAAAACCTTTTAAAATCAGTTTTGAATCAATATTACAACATCTTTTAGAACTGAAAATATGTATAACACCCATTGATTACCTGATTGCTTTGATAGCCAATTGAAAGTAACCCAAAATACTCAATCAATTCAACCAAAACTTGATCAATTGCTTTCGAATTTAGTTAAGGAATCGAAGAGGCTGTACAGGTGTGGTTAATTAGGTTAATTACTCCAAAATGATCCTAGATTAGGTTAATCTTAACCTAATCCCGTTTTTAACTTACACCTTTGGCAAAACTAGTCCCTCGACTTCATATTGACTTTATTTCGCATTAAAACACCTATTGGGGATACATACAACACACTAAAGCACTTTCGCACACTACATAGGCCTTTTACACATCATTAAATTTACTTTATTGTCACTCATTAAAGATAATTAAATCTTACATATAGGGCACATAAACATATAAACACGTATTTCCACGTAAACATATCACGGACTTATAATTTGACCTAACGACGTCAGTCAACATATACGTTTAAGTTTTGGGATGAGATTCCGGGGACGGAATCCTCTTAAGGGGGAGGTAATTGTAACATCCCAATCCTTTTATTTAACGGTTGACTAGAGTCGTTAAGTCAACATATTGTGCCGTTAAGTCTTTGATAGATTTTAATGCTTAAATGTAGTTAACGTGTTATACGTGCGAGACTTGAATGTCTTATTAATTGATGTAGTAATGTGGTTAAGACGTAGTTAAATGCCTTTTTGAGGTGTTCAAGGTGTTTAATGGGTTGTATATAGTCCATAGAGGTGTTTTGGGCTATTAGTATGACGTTATGAAGCTTAGGGACCAATTTTGACATAGTGTGAAAGTCAAAAACGGGATTAGGGTCTTTGAGGGAGTCATTAGTTCCTTTTTGTTGATCAAATAACCTTTCTCCCAAGCCCTAGCCACCCCTTTGATCCCCTATCAAAATTCTAAGCCGAAAATCCTTCAAACGTGCGATTTAGGAGTGATTGATCGAGTATTTTGCATTCCCATTGTGATCTCCAAGTATTAGTGGTATATTGACTTTGATTTTATGTCTTTTTGATCATATGAGTCATTAGAAATCAGATCTAGACCATTGGAGGGTCAATTGATGTCGAAATAACGTTTGTTTTAATAATGCAAATCATGTGTGGTTTAATAAAGGAGTTTATTGCATTTTAGTGGTCAAAAAATGAAGGATTTTGATGTATGAAAGTAATGTATTTGATTTGGAGTCGTTTGGATCTGGTTTGGAGTATTATCGGTCGAAGTTGTGCAGAATCGGGGCAAGTTGCGGCGCAACTAGTTTCCAGAAGGATAAGTTGCGGCGCAACGTATTGGTTGCGGCGCAACTGGGGAGGTTTGAATTGCGGCGCAACGAGTGGGTTGCGGCGCAATTGTAAAGCAGAGAGTTAGGTTGCGGCGCAATGGAGTCATTGCGGCGCAACAGGGTCTTTTACTGAACTTTTTAAAATGAACCTCCAATGCGTATGCCGTTGTCGTGAGTCATGTTTGTAGGTGTTTAGGTCTGGGTAAGGACCTTATTAACGTGAGTATTAGCGTGTCTAATGGACGTTTACTAATTATAGGTAGACGGGACTATTTGCTTTGCACGGTAACGTAGTTATCTACTGTCGTGCGCTTCTTTGAGGTAAGATACACTACTTTTGACAAGCTGAGGGTTCAACAAATGATGGTTTCATAATTATAACTTCCCAATTGGTAACTTATGTTGTTTATGGGTATTTGGGTTGCACGGGAGGTAATATGGGTTATGTAGTTGACCTTTGAGACCTGAAATGCAGTCCCTCATGATATGTATTGTAGTGCATGTTATGGTATGACGTAGGATGTAGTGTTATGTATGAAGTATAATGTAGTGTTATGATATGCAGTAACTTGTGATGTTATGAGATGCAGTATATGTTGTTATTGATTGATATTGTGCATGTTTGTATGGCTTGCTCATCTAGTTCACTAGACTTGCTAAGTTGCCATGTCACGTGCACGTTTAAGGGCCCAAAACGTAAAAGCAGTTAACGTAGTAAATGTTTAGGTAATGTAGTCACCTAAACTAAATAATGCAGTTTCGAGCTCGTAAAACTTTGATGCAGGAAAGTGTTAAGCTTAACCCGTACTTGCCCTAGCCCGGCTAAGTGCGTTGATGCAGGTTGCTTGGGTGGCTCCTTGCAACATGGTCATTGAGATGCAGTTGAGTAATACGAGGGGTCTGACCCGCCCTCGTTTGTCTTGTACATACGGATTACTCGGGGATTGGCTTGCCATTCCTTAACGACGTTTGATGTTCAACTGAATGGTTGTCATTTAGTCAGGTGTAACTTATGTTACACATTGACGCATTTAAAATGTGGTAAAGCAGTTAAAAGTAGTAAAGCAGTTAATGTAGAAAGCAGTTATGTGGTTATATGTGTGTAATGAAGTAAAGTAGGATAGGCACATTTAGGGTGGTTCATCCTAATATGAAGTATTGTATGTTTGATGTGTGTTGTGCCTTAATGAAGTATATAAATCCATAATGTTGGAAATGGACAATTGTTTTATTAACTTAAGTGTTATCTTACTTAGCTAATTCGTTAGCTAACACTTGTCTTTTGAAATGTGTTGCTCCCTCAGGTTTAGCGTAGCTGAGGTAGTTGATGAAGAAGAGCGAGGAATGGGTAGATAGCTTGCGGTTGACCTTAGCTACCCATAGATGCTGAATTTTTATAGACATTTGTTTATGTTTGTCTTTTATGAAGTTTGCATGTTATGTAGTCGGTTGTTTTGTGTTGGGCAGCCGACGGGTTTCTATTTAGACTTGTTTTGATGGTACGAATAAGTAACACCAATGAATAAGGAAACCAAACAGATTTTAATTGGTTTGGACTTGTAATGTCTCTTCCGCTTTCTTTTAACGCCGTTAGGCAAAAATTTTTGGAAACCCGTATTTTTAAATGAAGGGTGTTACAACTATATTGAGTATTCTTGACATCCGAGGTTGAGCTGAAATATTGATAACATGGCAAAAGAAACTTCATTTATATTTTTATTTTACAAACCTTAAATACTTCCTAGTTTTTTCCTTTTTTTCTTCCAACTATAAGAATTCCGGTGTATGTATATTTTGATGAGAATTGTGATTGGGAAGATTAAAAAGATATATGGGATTTGCAAGAAAGACAAGGAGAGTCATTTGGTTTTTGAGTACTAAGAATCTTTTTCTTGGACTAGATCGGAACCTACGGAGGATTGGGGTTGCTTAGTCGCCCCAGATGATGGCCTGAAGTGACTTTTAAGTGGTAATAATAATAATAATAATAATAATAATAATAATAATAATAATAATAATAATAATAAAGAAGCGGAATAATGGCAGATCTCATTTTCCGACAAGGGTTGTTGTGGTGTTGATGTTTCATTTTCCGCGCGAGAGTTGCTGTGGTGTTGGCCTCCTGTATGAGTTTTACGAATCTTAATATGGTTTAACTATAACTTTTTATTGGAGCAAGTGTTAAACCCCATTCTAATTCCTTTACAATAAACTCGCTGCTAACCACAACCAGAAACAACCACCGCCATCCACCTTAGCCAGAAACAACCCATGGTTTTTTTCTTTCTTCTTCTTTTTCTTGGTAGAGATACATGGCGGTGGTGGTGTTGGGTTTTATTGAACGGATTTGCTAAAGTCAACAAATTGTTCATTAGATTTATGTTTATTATATATGATAAATCATATTGTTTATTCTGATTTTTTTTTGTACTTTCCGGGAAAGAAGAAGACAGATAATTTGTGGGTTTTAAGTATTGGATTTATGGGAAAAGGTGTAAGGAAATGAAGGGAATGGAGATGGTGTAACATTTGTGAATTTTGACTTGTAATTAACGTAATTAAACGTAATTTAACTATGTTGACCCGTTGACTCGAACGTGCTAAATGATTAATTGTTCTAGCTAATTTAGATAATTCATTTATTTATTTATGGATTAGAGACGTGTATTTATGCTAGACAAAGCTACGTGGACGCGTTGATCGGTTTAGGACGTAAGACGACTTATAATTTAACTAGAAACGTAATCGGGTGATCCATGGGTCGACCCATGACCCATGAACCACCCTTGACCTAATCCTATCCTAAACACCCAATCAACTCCCTCCACCCTCATCCATTCATTCAATTCCTCATCTAACTCTCTCCCTCTCATTCATTGCAAAAATACTTACACTCTCTCACTAAATTCTTACTTCATTAAATGTGTTTCAAGCTAAATTAATACTAGAATAATAATCTTCTTCATCATCTAATCATCATATCGAAAATTGGAAGCTTAAAGTGCAAGAAAACTTAATTTATAGCTCAATTTCGGATTTTAGGCATGTTGGAAAGTTTTGGTAAGTTAAACTTGTCACAATATCCTCATTTCATATTGGTAAACTCACTTCTAATCATATATAAGCATTCTTGAGTCATTTTGCAAGTCAAACCTTTAATGGGTCGTTTTTAGGGTTTTTATGGGCAAAACGGGTCAAAAACCGAATCCTTCATTTGTTCGATGTTTCGGGTCGAATCTTTGAGTGGGTTATGATTATAAACATGTTCTTAAACTTGTGTAAATGAATCTTGGTCGAATTTCGAGTCAAAATCAATTAAAATCGAAAATTAGGGTTTTGGATAATAAAATATGGTCAAAACAATTTAATCATAAAAGTGATGAGATTTCGATCGATCTGATAGAGGGTTTAGAATTATTAACGTCCACCTAGATTACTAAAGCTTAAAACAAGTCGGAATTATCATCAAATCGAGTGTTAGAGCTCCAATTAGGGTTTATGGCTTGAAGGTCAAAGTTTGACTAAAAAGTCAAACCTGTGTTCTTCTTCATGTTGCCCAGATTTCGACCCTTTCTGTCCCACCATACCTTACGCCGTTTCTGGCGCCCTTTACGCCGGCTTGTGCTCTGTTGGCGTCTGCTACGGTCCCCTGGCCGTAGCTTACGGTGGCTTGCATCTCCATTTTGGTCCTTACGCTCGAAATTGTCTGTTTACGCTGGAAATGGTTGCATCAGACGCTGAAACCTCAACTTCCAGACCACCGTACATTACGGTGGTCACCACCGTCTCTTACGCCAGGCTCGGTTTGAACCAGCATCTCTTACGCCCTCTCTTGCCGTCTCTTACGCTCCACCATTTCAGCCTACCGTAATCTTACGCCACCACCACCGTAATTTACGGTGGTGTGGTTTCTTGATATTTTCCTGAAATTCTTGTTTAGGGTTTTTGAATACAAAATTTGTTCCAAGCTTTCACATAAACCAGTTCTATGACTTTTCTTGTGTCTTGTACGAGGCCCACTTGTCGTCTAAATCATAAGGTCTCATTTAGGGTTTGACTTGTGGGGGTGATGACTTAAATTAGTATAAATAAGTATAAATATATATATATGCATATACGTAAATACTTGTATTGATACATACGTTGTATATGTATATATTAATAGGTCGTGACCATTGAAGAATCCTAAATATTCGTAGCTACTTGGATACTTATAACACGATTGTAATTCATTTTCACTCGGCAAAGGTGAGTCTCGTAGCCCCTACGTTTATTTTATTTTGGGTTGGAAAGTGTACTTGTTGTTAAACGATTGTCGGTAGATTCACTTCGTTATGGTATGGAACGAGACGTTAAATGCCTACTTGTTTGTTGCTTACGTGTTTGTATGTGATTATGTTCGCGCATTATTTATTATGTAAGTCGTGCCAGAAACGTATATCGCGCATTATTTATTATGTAAGACGTGCCAGAAACGTATTTCGCGCATTATTCATTATGTAAGTCGTGCCGTTATGTTGCGCATTATTCATTATGTAAGTCGTGCCGTTATAACGATTATTTAACGTAAATGTTGACTTGTGTTGTTTTGTGCAAACGTAATCCCTATTAGGTTTCCCTTGGACGTGGTTAGGTATTCTAATCCTCGTATATCGTTAACGGTTGCTATCCCGACACTTGATTTTCATTACTTAAACCTACGAACTCACCAACTTTATGTTGACACGTTTTAGTACACTTTTCAGGTGAACAGGTTAATGCAAGACGTATTGGATGATTTATTGCTTGATTATGCTAGGATTGGACTTGGACTTGGACTTCATGGATCCGTGATTCATAGTTCCCGAATTTGGGTTATGCTTAGTGTCATTTACCATCGTTTGAACTATTCTTTTGTAAACGTTTGATGGGCATGCTCCTTATGCATTTTTGTATGATCCGGTACTTGTAATTGAATGATTTGTATGGATTGTCCAATCCATTTAATGCATTTAGACTTATCTCTACTTAATTTCCATGTCGTGCTGTGCTTAGTATGTAACCCTCATGATTCCACCTTGTTGGGGTGTTACATAATGGTATCAGAGCCGTGGTTGTAGAGAATTAGGTGGATCGACCTAGCCTATAGCCATTGCACCCACATTTCATATTAGCATGCATGATAGGAAATTTTGTGTGCAACGTGAATTGTATGACGCATAAAACTTGTTTAAACGGGGTTCGTAGGTTTTCCATGACTTGTGATCTGATTTTTATGTGATATCCTGATGGACGTATGTGTTAGTGTCGGGATACACCGTGACTTGCCGAATGAACGTTGACGTATATTCTTATAGTTTTTATTGTTTAACCCTAGCAAAGTGAAATGATGGCATTAACGGAGTATGACACTCGGTAACCCTAGAGGCACCTGATCAACAAATCTATGGTTACCCTATGTCATATAAAGTTAATGACCTCGTGGATTGCGCATTGTGGATAAAGTATAGTAAGTAACCTGGTATGTTTGATGAGTGTTGGTTAGGTGGAGGGTTAGCAGCTGGTACACCCTGTATACATACCCGACCAATACTTGGAGGACATAACGGAACCGAATCCCGACATCCATTCAATATATTAACGGTGTGGAGGGAAAGCCGCTGGTATCACCTGTATACATACACCTTTAATGTATTGAATGTTGAAGTTAAGATTCGGACTATGCTTTACCCGCCTTGTTATGACTTGACCCCTTTTATATTGTGTTGAATGGTTCGTGATTGTATTGTTGATTGTGAATTGCATGAAACGATGATGCCTTAGATTATTGCCATGATAATATCCCCATAGAATTATATGTTCTTGTAACGGTTTAGAAGGGATTAAGTATATATTGTTTGTTATATGACGGACGGTTTCGATTATTCGTGTGTGAATTGTGAGAATTAACTTGCTAATCTAACACGTGTGTTCAGGAAAGAATGGTTAGACCGAAAAGAGTTGTTCGCCGCCCTCGTGCTCAAGAAGAAGTTGTAGGCGGGCGTGGGGGTAGAGGTGGTCGAGGTGGTAGAGGAAACCGTGGAGGCCGTGGTGGCCGGGATGGTGCCAATCCTCGGGTATCAACCGAGGCTATCACTTAAGCCTTAAATGATCTCATGCCAGATCTAGTGGCCCGAATCTCGGCGGCCATGGAAGCTAGGGGTGATCAAGAAGAACCGGAAGATGAAGCGGTTCATAATGAAAATGAGAACGAAAATGAAAATGAAAATGAAAATGAAGATGTGAATGTGAATGGCGGTGAGAATGGAGGAGAAGGTTTTGTTCAACAAAGAGGTTATAATGCTTACAACCAAGGGTGTTTGTTTAAAGATTTCAAAGCTTGTGGGGCTCCGGAGTTTGGTGGAGAAGGTGGTGCCACGGGTTGTTTAGAGTGGCTAGAGAGAATTGAATCAATTATTGCTCGTAGTGGTTGCTCCTTTGCGCAACGAATTACCTATGCCACCCGTATGTTAAAGGGTGATGCTCATGAATGGTGGAACTTGGAGGTGGATGAATTGGGAATTGATTGGGCTAACAATCTAATTTGGGGAGACTTCAAAGAAATGATAATTGCTAAGTATTGCCCGGCACATGAAATGAGAAACTTGCAAGAAGAATTTTCTAGGCTTACCATGAAGGGAGGAGACTATGAGGGTTACACTCGCTGTTTTGGCCAACTCTCTAGGCTCATTCCCCGTTATGTGAGGCCCAAAAATGTGAAGGTTGAGAAGTATGTTGCGGGATTTGAAGGATATCAAGCTTGAATTCTCACACTCAAACTCACTATTTATGTAATATCAAATGAAAGAACAAAGTGATATATAAAACTTGTGAAAGTGAAAAGCTACTGCTACTGCATTCATTAAACAAAAGTGGCTATTTATAGCCTTACATGACACTTACCCACTACTAGAAAAAAACGGATAATACAACTACTTCTCCTAAAGAATTGGTTAAACCCATGACTCCATCTTTTACCCCACGTTCACAATCCTAAACGTTCACCTCAAGATTCGGTCAAACTAAAACTACCAACTCTATCGTAATAAAACATTAAATAAACCATAATATATAAAATAGTAAATGCCTAAGTCTTCAAATAGTCCAAGCCATGCTAACGTGACATATGAAGATTGAGCTTATTCCATGCAAACAAACGAACAACTAGAAATCTGTGACCCGCGACCAACGAACAAACCCGAGTAAACCCAACAATCACCCCCTTAATCGGTGTTTGTTCGTACCGCTTTCTTCACATCAAAGTCGGTTCATCATCTTCAAATTTGTTCAAGTTGAGCTCTTCTTTTTCCTGCCACTTTGGACACTCCGATATGTAATGTCCAACCTCATTGCACTTGTAACACTTTATGTGGCTCCTGTCCCGTTGTACTCGACTGTCACCTCGACCTCTCCCGGACCCCCGGCCTCCACCTCGGCCACGCCCATAGTCGTCACGGTTCGAGTTACTACAACCGCAATGCTCACACTTATACTCCTTTTCTTTTCCCTTTACTTCAGAACTTGCAAGTAAAAGTTGATTTTGCTCAGCTTGTGTCTCCTCAGCCTTGACCCTTTCCTCATATGCCTTAAGCCTACCTACAACATCATCATAGGTGATGGTCTTCAAGTCTACAACCTGTTCTAAAGAAGCCACCATATAAATGAAACGTTTAGGCAACCCGTTAAGAAATCTCTTAACCAATGTTGTCACTTCTATAGCCGAGCCAAGTGAGGCGGCTCGAGAAGCATACTCGGACAACTTATCAGCAAAATCATCAATAACTTCATGATCTTTCATCTTGAGGTTTTCAAACTCTCCCATCAGAGTTTGGAGTCTTGCCTCTCGGATTCGCTCCGCACCTAAATGGCGGGTTTTGAGAGCCTCCCACATCTCCTTTGCGGTTTTGAGACTCCCTATTTGCAATGTTTGTTCTTCGGGTATGCTTTGAAACAGAAGAGCCATTGCAGGATTGTTCTTCTTGGCCTCCAAATTTGTCCCTGGTTCAATCATATCCCACACTCCATGAACATTGAAGATAACCCGCATCCTTACGGCCCATACCGAGTAGTTTGTGGATGACAACACCGGACACTGAAGGGCTACGGTGTTGTTCTATTTGACGACAGTCAAACTTTGATCTTTTGGTGGAGCCATTCCCTCAATTTTCTGCACTACAAAGGTTCACTAATCGATATAAAAACACTGCTTGAAAGTATTACCTGCAAACACCTTTTGCTACCTTTCTCCTGCGGTTTTTACGAACTTCGATTGCACCCCCTTCTGGTTGCTTAATCCCTTTTTGTCCTTCGATCAACACTGGGTTAACAAGCCCGCTGATTTGGCCTGAATCAACTCGTCTCCGCTACCCTTTTGACCCGCTAGAACAAAAACCTTGAACGCAGTTACCTGCGATCACATGAAACAGTTGTCAACCCCCTCAACCGATCTCTGCTCTGATACCAAATGAAGGATATCAAGCTTGAATTCTCACACTCAAACTCACTATTTATGTAATATCAAATGAAAGAACAAAGTGATATATAAAACTTGTGAAAGTGAAAAGCTACTGCTACTGCATTCATTAAACAAAAGTGGCTATTTATAGCCTTACATGACACTTACCCACTACTAGAAAAAAACGGATAATACAACTACTTCTCCTAAAGAATTGGTTAAACCCATGACTCCATCTTTTACCCCACGTTCACAATCCTAAACGTTCACCTCAAGATTCGGTCAAACTAAAACTACCAACTCTATCGTAATAAAACATTAAATAAACCATAATATATAAAATAGTAAATGCCTAAGTCTTCAAATAGTCCAAGCCATGCTAACGTGACATATGAAGATTGAGCTTATTCCATGCAAACAAACGAACAACTAGAAATCTGTGACCCGCGACCAACGAACAAACCCGAGTAAACCCAACAGGATTGCCTCATGAAGTTAGAATACTCGTTTCTCACCCCACCATGCCATTAACAATCAAGGAGGCAATCACCCGCACCGCTAGTGTGACTTTGGAGCTTATACGGGGTGGTAAGTTGAGTAAGGGTGATGGTAAGAGAAAAGATGTGGCCGAGTCAAGCGGCACTAAGAAGGATGAAAGACGTGGCCATAAGCGCACTAATCGTGGTGGGAAGGTTTATGCGGCGGTTGTGCCTGCGGTAGGTCCTCCAAAAGGTGGTTATGCCGGGGCTAGTCCTTTATGCCCTAGGTGTAACCGTCACCATTGGGCTAATGTGAGATGTGATGTTTGCTTCCAATGTAATCAACCGGGTCACACCTCCAAATTTTGTCCTAATAACCGTCGAGTTGCTCCATTGAATGTTGCTCCTCTAAATGCAAGACGTCCCCCGATAGCTCCGGGCACTTGTTATGAATGTGGTAGCCAAGACCACTACCGCAACCGGTGCCCTAATCTCATTGGCCAACAAGTCCAAGTGACCGTGCATCCTAATCAACTCCAAATTGCCTGTCCTAATCAAAATCGGGGAAATCAAGGCCAACAACAACATCAAGCTCCACAACAACTTGCTCCCCGTGGACGAGCTTTTGCCGTGAATGCGGCCGAGGCTCGTGTTGACCCAAATGTCATGGCAGGTACTTTTCTTCTCAACAATCAATATGCCACCGTATTACTTGACTCCGGTGCCGATTTTAGTCTTGTCTCCAATGATTTCATACCGTTAATTGATGCTAGCCTTAGTCCGTTATCCTATTACTTTGAGCTTGAAATGGTAAATGGCGGTTTAACTAAGATTGACCAAGTTGTACGTGATTGTACCTTAGAGTTATGTGACTACCCGTTTCTCATAGACCTAGTTCCTTTTGATATCGGTAGTTTTGATGTAATTGTGGGGATGGATTGGATGTCGGCAATGAATGCGGTTATAGATTGTGGTAGTCGGGTAGTGAGAATTCCATTGGAAGACGGTGAAGAGTTAGTGGTTCAAGGCGAGACGACCGAGCCGTGGGAAGGAAAAATTTATATGTCAATGTCACAAAAGTCGAATTAAAAGCCGTACCCGTGGTTAATAGGTTCATGGATGTATTCCCGGATGACCTACCGGGTTTGCCTCCATCTCGCAACTCGATTTCCGTATTGATCTCATTCCAAATGCTTCTCCCGTGGCCAAAGCACCCTATCGCTTAGCCATAACCGAAATGCAAGAGTTGGCCGCCCAACTCAAAGAACTCCAAGAAAAGGGTTTCATTCGCCCTAGTCAATCACCGTAGGGCGCACTGGTCTTGTTTGTCAAAAAGAAAGACGGCTCCTTCCGAATGTGTATCGATTACAGAGAATTGAACAAACTCACGGTGAGAAATCGTTATCCTCTCCCAAGGATTGATGATTTATTTGACCAACTCTAAGGTGCTCGTTTCTTTTCTAAGATTGATTTGCGGTCGGGTTACCACCAATTACGTGTCCATGAAGATGATATTCCCAAGACGGCCTTTCGTACACGATATGGGCATTTTGAATTCACGGTTATGCCTTTTGGGTTGACCAATGCACCGACGGTGTTCATGGACTTGATGAACCGGGTGTGTTCGCCCTACTTGGATGAGTTTGTCATTGTCTTCATTGATGACATTCTTATCTACTCTAAAACTAAAGAAGATCACGCCGAACATTTGAAAAAGTTTTAGAGTTACTTCGGAAAGAGAAATTGTATGCCAAATTCTCCAAATGTGAATTTTGGCTTGAAGAGGTCCACTTTCTTGGCCACGTGGTGAGCAAGGAAAGAATTCATGTGGATCCAAGTAAGATTGAAGCGGTAAAGAATTGGAGACGACCCGAGACGCCAACCGAGATTCGCCAATTTCTTGGTTTGGCGGGTTATTATAGACGGTTCATTGAAAACTTTTCCAAAATTGCCCAACCTTTGACCTTGTTGACTCAACGGGAAAGAAGGTTTGATTGGGGCGAAAAGCAAGAACAGGCATTCCAATTGTTGAAGGACAAGTTGTGTGATGCACCCATTTTAAGCTTGCCCGATGGAGCCGATGATTTTGTTGTTTATTGTGATGCATCCGGGCAAGGATTGGGTTGTGTCTTGATGCAACGGGGTAAGGTGATTGCTTATGCATCTAGGCAATTGAAGGTGCATGAGAAGAATTACCTGACTCATGACTTGGAGTTGGGAGCGGTCGTGTTTGCTTTGAAATGTTGGAGGCACTACTTGTATGGCACTAAAAGTGTGATCTATACCGATCATAAAAGCCTTCAACACATTTTCGACCAAAGTAAATTGAATATGAGGCAAAGAAGATGGCTCGAACTTTTTAGTGATTATGATTGCGTTATCCGGTATCACCCGGGTAAGGCAAATGTTGTAGCCGATGCCTTGAGCCGAAAGGAACGTATAAAGCCAAGAAGAGTTAGAGCCATGAGCCTTACCGTGCAAAGGAGTGTTCGTGACTCCATCATTGAAGCACAAAGGTTGGCAACTAGGCCGGAAAAACTTCATCAATGAAGCTTTGCATGGCTTAGAAGAACAATTTGATAGAAAAGACGATGATGGGTTGTACTTTGTTGAACGATTATGGATCCCCGTGTTTGGTGGGCTTCGGATGAAATTGATGAATGAAGCTCACAAGTCGGACTACTCGGTTCACCCGGGTTCCGACAAGATGTACTTTGGCTTGAGAGATTTGTATTGGTGGCCGGGAATGAAGAAAGATATTGCTAGATATGTTAGTGAATGCGTCACTTGTTTACAAGTGAAAGCCGACCACAAGAAACCACCCGGTTTACTAGTTCAACCGGTAACACCGGAGTGGAAATGGGAACGAATTGCTATGGACTTCATCACGAAGTTACCAAGAACGAGTAGTGGTCGGGACACCATTTGGGTGATAATTGACCGGTTGACTAAGTTGGCTCACTTCTTAGCCATCCGGGAAGATGATAAATTTGACACCATGGCACGCTTGTACATCAAAGAAGTAGTATCCAAACATGGAGTGCCGATTTCCATCATAACCGATCGGGATACCCGATTTACCTCAAAGTTTTGGAAGGCGTTCCAAAAAGCAATGGGTACTCAACTTGACATAAGTACGGCGTTCCACCCTCAAACCGATGGTCAAAGTGAAAGGACAATTCAAACGCTTGAAGACATGTTACGAGCTTGTGCCATCGAATTTGGTGGCAATTGGGATGTCATTTACCGTTGGTCGAATTCTCCTATAATAATAGCTACCATGCTAGCATTCAAATGGCACCGTTTAAAGCTTTATATGGGAGAATATGTAGGTCCCCGCTAGCTTGGGCGCAAATTGGTGAGAGCCAACTCATTGGGCCCGAAATTGTTATTGAAACGACGAAGGTGATCTCTCAAATCAAAGAGAAATTGAGAGTGGCCCATGAACGACAACTAAAGTATGCAAATGTTAGACGACGAACCCTTGAATTTGAAGTCGGTGATTATGTGTTGCTTAAAGTGTCCCCGTGGAAAGGCGTGGTTCGGTTTGTGAAACGTGGCAAGTTGGGCCCGAGATATATTGGCCCATTTAAAATTCTTGAACGTATTGGCCCGGTAGCGTATCGATTGGAACTTCCTTAAGACTTGAGGGGAGTTCATAATGTGTTTCATATTTGTAATCTCCGGAAGTGTTTGGCCGACCCAACACTTCACGTGCCTCTTGAAGAAATTCGTGTCGATAAAACGTTGAAATTCGTGGAAGAGCCGGTAGAGATTTTAGACCGGCAAACTAGGAAACTAAAGAACACCCGGTATACACTCGTTAAAGTAAGATGGCAAGCTAGATGTGGACCCGAATTTACTTGGGAACGTGAAGACTCTATGAAAGCCAAGTATCCCCATTTATTTACCAAGTCTAGTTAGATTTGAATTTCGGGACGAAATTCCTTTAACGGGGGAATGATGTAACATTTATGAATTTTGACTTGTAATTAACGTAATTAAATGTAATTTAACTATGTTGACTCGTTGACTCGAACGTGCTAAATGATTAATTGTTCTAGCTAATTTAGATAATTCATTTATTTATTTATGGATTAGAGACGTGTATTTATGCTAGACAAAGCTACGTGGACGCGTTGATCGGTTTAGGACGTAAGACGACTTATAATTTAACTAGAAACGTAATCGGGTGATCCATGGGTCGACCCATGACCCATGAACCACCCTTGACCCAATCCTATCCTAAACACCCAATCAACTCCCTCCACCCTCATCCATTCATTCAATTCCTCATCTAACTCTCTCCCTCTCATTCATTGCAAAAATACTTACACTCTCTCACTAAATTCTTACTTCATTAAATGTGTTTCAAGCTAAATTAATACTAGAATAATAATCTTCTTCATCATCTAATCATCATATCGAAAATTGGAAGCTTAAAGTGCAAGAAAACTTAATTTATAGCTCAATTTCGGATTTTAGGCATGTTGGAAAGTTTTGGTAAGTTAAACTTGTCACAATATCCTCATTTCATATTGGTAAACTCACTTCTAATCATATATAAGCATTCTTGAGTCATTTTGCAAGTCAAACCTTTAATGGGTCGTTTTTAGGGTTTTTATGGGCAAAACGGGTCAAAAACCGAATCCTTCATTTGTTCAATGTTTCGGGTCGAATCTTTGAGTGGGTTACGATTATAAACATGTTCTTAAACTTGTGTAAATGAATCTTGGTCAAATTTCGAGTCAAAATCAATTAAAATCGAAAATTAGGGTTTTGGATAATAAAATTTGGTCAAAACAATTTAATCATAAAAGTGATGAGATTTCGATCGATCTGAAAGAGGGTTTAGAATTATTAACGTCCACCTATATTACTAAAGCTTAAAACAAGTCGGAATTATCATCAAATCGAGTGTTAGAGCTCCAATTAGGGTTTATGGCTTGAAGGTCAAAGTTTGACTAAAAAGTCAAACCTGTGTTCTTCTTCATGTTGCCCAGATTTCGACCCTTTCTGTCCCACCATACCTTACGCCGTTTCTGGCGCCCTTTACGCCGGCTTGTGCTCTGTTGACGTCTGCTACGGTCCCCAGGCCGTAGCTTACGGTGGCTTGCATCTCAATTTTTGGTACTTACGATCGAAATTGTCTGTTTACGCTGGAAATGGTTGCATCAGACGCTGAAACCTCAACTTCCAGACCACCGTACATTACGGTGGTCACCACCGTCTCTTACGCCAGGCTCGGTTTGAACCAGCATCTCTTACGCCCTCTCTTGCCGTCTCTTACGCTCCACCATTTCAGCCTACCGTAATCTTACGCCACCACCACCGTAATTTACGGTGGTGTGGTTTCTTGATATTTTCCTGAAATTCTTGTTTAGGGTTTTTGAATACAAAATTTGTTCCAAGCTTTCACATAAACCAGTTCTATGACTTTTCTTGTGTCTTGTACGAGGCCCACTTGTCGTCTAAATCCATAAATAAGTATAAATATATATATATATATAATATATATATATATAGTATAAATAAGTATAAATATATATATATGCATATACGTAAATACTTGTATTGATACATACGTTGTATATGTATATATTAATAGGTCGTGACCATTGAAGAATCCTAAATATTCGTAGCTACTTGGATACTTATAACACGATTGTAATTCATTTTCACTCGGCAAAGGTGAGTCTCGTAGCCCCTACGTTTATTTTATTTTGGGTTGGAAAGTGTACTTGTTGTTAAACGATTGTCGGTAGATTCACTTCGTTATGGTATGGAACGAGACGTTAAATGCCTACTTGTTTGTTGCTTACGTGTTTGTATGTGATTATGTTCGCGCATTATTTATTATGTAAGTCGTGCCAGAAACGTATATCGCGCATTATTTATTATGTAAGACGTGTCAGAAACGTATTTCGCGCATTATTCATTATGTAAGTCGTGCCGTTATAACGATTATTTAACGTAAATGTTGACTTGTGTTGTTTTGTGCAAACGTAATCCCTATTAGGTTTCCCTTGGACGTGGTTAGGTATTCTAATCCTCGTATATCGTTAACGGTTGCTATCCCGACACTTGATTTTCATTACTTAAACCTATGAACTCACCAACTTTATGTTGACACGTTTTAGTACACTTTTCAGGTGAACAGGTTAATGCAAGACGCATTGGATGATTTATTGCTTGATTATGCTAGGATTGGACTTGGACTTGGACTTCATGGATCCGTGATTCATAGTTCCCGATTTTGGGTTATGCTTAGGATCATTTACCATCGTTTGAACTATTCTTTTGTAAACGTTTGATGGGAATGCTCCTTATGCATTTTTGTATGATCCGGTACTTGTAATTGAATGATTTGTATGGATTGTCCAATCCATTTAATGCATTTAGACTTATCTCTACTTAATTTTCATGTCGTGCTGTGTTTAGTATGTAACCCTCATGATTCCGTCTTGTTGGGGTGTTACAGATGGAGAATGAACATGCATGCTACATAAAATTGCAAATCTTATAAGTATAATAAATAGAGGAATTTAAATATAAAAAAAAAACCTTTCAATAATAGTTGTAAAAAGAAAACCTCACTAATTAATTAGTGAGATTTTTTTTCTTTAGAAACTAGTAACTAGAAGTCTAGAATGTGACTAAAGGGTTAGTAAAATTAAGAAACATGGTGAATGTGAAATAATCTAGAAGCTCAATCAAGATATTTGGACTTTAAAGGGCCTTCTGGTTA
>CM067168.1:7155581-7265581 GCA_034093135.1 Erigeron breviscapus | reverse complement strand
AATTTATTAAATACTAATTTATTAAATACTAATTTATTAAATACTAATTTATTAAATACTAATTTATTAAATACTAATTTATTAAATACTAATTTATTAAATACTAATTTATTAAATACTAATTTATTAAATACTAATTTATTAAATACTAATTTATTAAATACTAATTTATTAAATACTAATTTATTAAATACTAATTTATTAAATACTAATTTATTAAATACTAATTTATTAAATACTAATTTATTAAATACTAATTTATTAAATACTAATTTATTAAATACTAATTTATTAAATACTAATTTATTAAATACTAATTTATTAAATACTAATTTATTAAATACTAATTTATTAAATACTAATTTATTAAATACTAATTTATTAAATACTAATTTATTAAATACTAATTTATTAAATACTAATTTATTAAATACTAATTTATTAAATACTAATTTATTAAATACTAATTTATTAAATACTAATTTATTAAATACTAATTTATTAAATACTAATTTATTAAATACTAATTTATTAAATACTAATTTATTAAATACTAATTTATTAAATACTAATTTATTAAATACTAATTTATTAAATACTAATTTATTAAATACTAATTTATTAAATACTAATTTATTAAATACTAATTTATTAAATACTAATTTATTAAATACTAATTTATTAAATACTAATTTATTAAATACTAATTTATTAAATACTAATTTATTAAATACTAATTTATTAAATACTAATTTATTAAATACTAATTTATTAAATACTAATTTATTAAATACTAATTTATTAAATACTAATTTATTAAATACTAATTTATTAAATACTAATTTATTAAATACTAATTTATTAAATACTAATTTATTAAATACTAATTTATTAAATACTAATTTATTAAATACTAATTTATTAAATACTAATTTATTAAATACTAATTTATTAAATACTAATTTATTAAATACTAATTTATTAAATACTAATTTATTAAATACTAATTTATTAAATACTAATTTATTAAATACTAATTTATTAAATACTAATTTATTAAATACTAATTTATTAAATACTAATTTATTAAATACTAATTTATTAAATACTAATTTATTAAATACTAATTTATTAAATACTAATTTATTAAATACTAATTTATTAAATACTAATTTATTAAATACTAATTTATTAAATACTAATTTATTAAATACTAATTTATTAAATACTAATTTATTAAATACTAATTTATTAAATACTAATTTATTAAATACTAATTTATTAAATACTAATTTATTAAATATAAATAGATTCGAAAGAAACATATTAGTCTTGATTTAATATGAAAGGACCGTATCGGGCCCATTAAGCACAAACAGAAGAGAAAAGAATCATATTGGGCCCACCTGGCCCAAATAGATACGAAAGAAACATATTAGTCTTGATTCAATATGAAAGGATCGTATCGGGCCCATTAAGCACAAACAGGTGAGAAAAGAATCATATTGGGCCCACCTGGCCCAAATAGATACGAAAGAAACATATTAGTCTTGATTCAATATGAATGGATCGTATCGGGCCCATTAAGCACAAACAGATGAGAAAAGAATCATATTGGGCCCACCTGGCCCAAATAGATACGAAAGAAACATAATGAGTCTGATTCAAGACGAAAGGATCGTATCGGGCCCATTAAGCACAAACAGATGAGAAAAGAATCATATTGGGCCCACCTGGCCCAAATAGATACGAAAGAAACATATTAGTCTTGATTCAATATGAATGGATCGTATCGGGCCCATTAAGCACAAACAGATGAGAAAAGAATCATATTGGGCCCACCTGGCCCAAATAGATACGAAAGAAACATATTAGTCTTGATTCAATATGAATGGATCGTATCGGGCCCATTAAGCACAAACAGATGAGAAAAGAATCATATTGGGCCCACCTGGCCCAAATAGATACGAAAGAAACATATTAGTCTTGATTCAATATGAAAGGATCGTATCGGGCCCATTAAGCACAAACAGATGAGAAAAGAATCATATTGGGCCCACCTGGCCCAAATAGATACGAAAGAAACATATTAGTCTTGATTCAATATGAAAGGATCGTATCGGGCCCATTAAGCACAAACAGATGAGAAAAGAATCATATTGGGCCACCTGGTCCAAATAGATACGAAAGAAACATATTAGTCTTGATTCAATATGAATGGATCGTATCGGGCCCATTAAGCACAAACAGATGAGAAAAGAATCATATTGGGCCCACCTGGCCCAAATAGATACGAAAGAAACATATTAGTCTTGATTCAATATGAAAGGATCGTATCGGGCCCATTAAGCACAAACAGATGAGAAAAGAATCATATTGGGCCCACCTGGCCCAAATAGATACGAAAGAAACATATTAGTCTTGATTCAATATGAATGGATCGTATCGGGCCCATTAAGCACAAACAGATGAGAAAAGAATCATATTGGGCCACCTGGTCCAAATAGATTCGAAAGAAACATATTAGTCTTGATTCAATATGAATGGATCGTATCGGGCCCATTAAGCACAAACAGATGAGAAAAGAATCATATTGGGCCCACCTGGCCCAAATAGATACGAAAGAAACATATTAGTCTTGATTCAATATGAAAGGATCGTATCGGGCCCATTAAGCACAAACAGATGAGAAAAGAATCATATTGGGCCCACCTGGCCCAAATAGATACGAAAGAAACATATTAGTCTTGATTCAATATGAATGGATCGTATCGGGCCCATTAAGCACAAACAGATGAGAAAAGAATCATATTGGGCCCACCTGGCCCAAATAGATACGAAAGAAACATATTAGTCTTGATTCAATATGAAAGGATCGTATCGGGCCCATTAAGCACAAACAGATGAGAAAAGAATCATATTGGGCCACCTGGTCCAAATAGATACGAAAGAAACATATTAGTCTTGATTCAATATGAAAGGATCGTATCGGGCCCATTAAGCACAAACAGGTGAGAAAAGAATCATATTGGGCCCACCTGGCCCAAATAGATACGAAAGAAACATATTAGTCTTGATTCAATATGAATGGATCGTATCGGGCCCATTAAGCACAAACAGATGAGAAAAGAATCATATTGGGCCCACCTGGCCCAAATAGATACGAAAGAAACATATTAGTCTTGATTCAATATGAATGGATCGTATCGGGCCCATTAAGCACAAACAGATGAGAAAAGAATCATATTGGGCCACCTGGTCCAAATAGATTCGAAAGAAACATATTAGTCTTGATTCAATATGAATGGATCGTATCGGGCCCATTAAGCACAAACAGATGAGAAAAGAATCATATTGGGCCCACCTGGTCCAAATAGATTCGAAAGAAACATATTAGTCTTGATTTAATATTAAATTAAATAAAATACTTAATTTTTAATATTAAATTAAATAAAATACTTAATTTTTAATATTAAATTTAATAAAAAAATAAAATACTTAAATATTAATAGTAAATTTATTTATTAAATAAAATACTTAAATATTAATATAAATTTATATAAATAAAATACTTAAATATTAATATAAATTATATTAAAAATTTATGAATTTAATAATTTAAACATTAAGGATTTAATTAATATAAGAAAGAAATAAGTTAAAAATTAAAAAAATATATTTGCGACGACATTAGCGACGACATTGTCGCCGCAAAACAATTTTCACCAAAATTTAATTTGCCCGCTGAAAATTTCACGACGATTTTAAACTCCCGCCCAACATATAGCGACGACAATGTCGTCGCAAAAGGCGTCGCAAATCGAAATTCTAGGACATTATATGTGCCTTTATCTCTTATTTTCTCAAACACAAACACACACCACCACCACTAGCAGCAGCAGCAGCACCCCTACCACCACCTTCATAACGACCACCACCGCATCCATCACCTCCACTGCTATACTCATTATCATCACCACCACCTCTCGATAGTCACCACCACCATGAATGATTTACAATTTTCAAGGTTTCTATTTTTACCATTAAATTGTATTGTTCATATAGTTTTATTATTGAAATTTTGTAAGTTTCTATAATCTTTGTGGGTGTATATTGTTATGTTTTATAGTTTTTATGTTTGTATGATTTTAATTTGTAGTATTTTTGTTAATTAGTTTTTATTACTACTTTGTTTATGTATGTATGATTTTAATTTTGGTGTATTTTATATGAAGATTTGTATAGCTTTATAGTTTTTATTTGGTATAAATTGTTATTAATTTTGTGTGTTTTGTAAGAAGATTTTGTTAATTTTAGATATATTATGCATATTTTGACTAAAAATAATGTATAAATATATATATAATTACATTATGTTTTTTTTAAATTTTATATAAATATAAATACAGCATATACAAAATACTGTATTAGCATTTTATTTTTTTTAATAAAAAAAATTATTTAGCGACGACTTTGTCGTCGCTAATGGCGTCGCAAAAAAATTATTTTGTAAAAAATATATTCTTTAATCCGTTTTTTTTATTTAATAAATTAAATTTAAAAAATATTTAGCGACGACTTTGTCGTCGCCAATGGCGTCGCGAAAAAAAATTCAAATTTCTTTTTCCTTTATTTTTTCCCCGATGGGTCCCATTTGCCGGCGTCGCAAAAGGCGTCGCTAAAAGTCATAGGAGACGAACTTTCAGCGACGCTTGATTGTCGTCACAAAGTGCGTCGCTAATCCATTTTGCGACGACAAAAGTGACTATTGGCGACGACTTTAGGCGTCGCTAAAAGCAGGATTTCTTGTAGTGATTAGTTCGTTAGTTCAATGCTTTCTTGGTCAAGTTTTATATTCTAACTCTACAAGCTATATTGTTTTGGTTGTACGTCCAAAATTTGATCATATTTTTAAAAGATTAAGTCCTCGATTGATGTATTTCAGATAAGCTGCCACAGTAGAATTATGAATACATGAAAGATTTAATATATACCACCGTATATATACATGCCATAAATAGAAGTCAATCTGGTCCACACTATATTTAGTTTGTTATGAGCTATGACGCAATGTGATAGCATTATTCTACATGCAATATACCCTTTGATGTAACAAAATCAAAAACTATGAGTATTTAGAATCCCTATAAGCCTTTTTTTCATCACATCTATATATATCTATATCTTGTTGAACATATTGAAATTTATTAAAAACGAAAACAAATGGAAGAGACATGTTGGAAAGTCAACATATTGACTAGTTTTTGCTACGGATTTGCGACGACCAGGATAAGATTTTAAAAGTCAACAATTTGACTAGATGTCGCTATACTACAAATTCGTAATTCATATAAAGACTAAAAAAAGTCAACCATTTTGTATTTGTTACAGTAATAAATTGATGAAATTTCTTCGCAATAAACATGCAAGATAAAAAATCTCCAAAAAGTGTATAAAGTTAGAATGCCGTTGCAATCCGTGGTAAATAATCGAGACTTAAAATTGTTCAAAACAACTAGCACGGTACCAGTGCAATGCGGCGGTAGTCATGGTGGCGACGGTGTGGTGGTAGGGCAACTGTTGGTGGTAGAGGTGGTGTCGAGTGGTAGGCCTGGCAATCCAAACCCGTAACAAGATAAGCGGGTCTAATTGGGTAAATTTTATCACCTGTTGGGTTGATTTGGGTACTAGGAAGAATAAGAAAACGGGTTTCAAATACATCCCGCTGAAATCCCGATCTATTATCTGCGGGTTGAGCGGGTTATCTGCGGGTCGAGCGGGTCAAGACTACCTGCGTAAACGATTATGCATATATTTCATGAAGAAGCTTAACTGATAAAATAGATGATAGTTGTGTAGATATAACATAATAGAGAGACAATCAACATAACGAACTAGTCATATGATAGATTTAGGGATAATAGTTTTGCAGATTACATAAACAAATGAATATCCAAAAGTGATATTCATGATGATGAAATTAAGATTACATTGTAAAATTATTGAAATGAAATTGATAGTACTAGAGAATAACGGCTAACACAATAACGGTAAAAAAGAGGTTTTAGAGAGAATGTTTCTAGGGTTATCTAAGCAGCAGCAGCAATAAGAATATATATAGGCAGATGGAAATTGTTGTCTTCATCAACAAGTTCTTCATAGCACCCTTCTCTTTCCTTTAGCACACAATTGGTCCCTGTCTTTTATCTTCTGGATAATTACTAACTGGTCCCTCTACTTCTTCAGTTTCCTGCACAAACCTTTCCAAGTTAGTTTTTCAATTAAGATGTATTTTCTAACACCCCTTCTCAACTTAATTGAGAAAAAATGTCAAACAGTCCCAATCTCTTGCAAAGGAGATTGTGTTGTGATATAGCAAGGCCTTTAGTAAATAGGTCAGCAATGTTATCTTCAGATTTGACCTTAATGGTCTCAATGACCCCCATATTGATCTTTTCTCTTACAAAAGACAAAACTATTTCAAAATGTTTAGTCTTTTCATGGAAGACTGGATTAGCAGCAATCTGCAGGGCAGCCTTGCTATCACAATACACCTTAACAGGAATATGAGCTTTTGCCCCAAGCTCATCAAGAATTTTTAAGACCCAAATTATTTCACAAGTCACAGAGGCAAGGGCTCTAAATTCTGCCTCAGCAGATGATCTAGAGATGGTTGACTGTTTTTTACTTTTCCAAGAAATGGGTGCACCACCTAGGAAGAGATTGTATCCAGTGACACTCTTCCTGGCAGTAGCATTCTTGGCCCAATCAGAATCAACAAAGGCAGATAAGAAGAGAGTGACATTCTCTTTGAAGAGAATGCTTTACCTGGAGAACCCTTTAAATACCTGAGAACCCTCATAGCAAGCTTAAGATGTATCTCCTAAGGGTTATGCATGAATTGACTCAAAATCTGGACAACATATGCAATATCTAGCCTTGCTAAGGTCAGATAAATTAGTTTGCCAACTAACTGTTGATATCCAGTAGCATTCTCAAGAGGAACATTTTTACCAGGATCATTATCAAAGGACAGATTATAATCAATATTAGTTTTGGATGGTTTACATCCCAACAATCCAAATTCTGAAATCAAGTCCATACAATACTTCCTCTGGGTTAAACATACATCATTTCCAAAGTTAACAACTTCAAATCCTAGAAAATATTTGAGCCTACCAAGATCCTTAATGGAAAATCTTGTGCTAAGAAACAATTTAACTTTATTGATTTCATCAATACAGTTTCCACTAATAAGAATATCATCAACATAAAAAAGAATAACAATAAAAACAGATCCAACAGACTTAGTATATAGTGAGTAATCACTTTTACTCTGTTTAAAGCCATTTTCAATGAGGGCAGAAGTCAATTTTTCATTCCATTTTCTAGGGGTCTGTTTTAACCCATAGAGAGACTTGTTTAGTCTACAAACCCTAATGTCAGAATCAGAGTGAAAACCAGGTGGTGGTCTCATATAGACAACTTCATCAAGTTCACCATATAAAAAGGCATTATTTATGTCCATTTGAAATATTGGCCATTTGTTTTTAACAGCAATGGTCATTAAGCACCTAATAGTTACCATTTTGACCACAGGAGAAAATGTTTCTTCAAAGTCAATCCCAGCCCTTTGACTATATCCCTTAGCCACTAATCTGGCTTTATATCTATCAACTTGACCATTGGCCTTATACTTGACCTTGTACACCCATTTGCAGCCAATTGACTCCCTATTGGGAGGCAGTTCAGTTAGGTCCCAAGTGTGGTTTTTGTGCAAAGCAGACATTTCTTTGTTCATGGCTTCAACCCAAAGGGGATTCTTAGAGGCATCAAGATAAGATGTGGGTTCATGATGTTTGTTTAGGTTATAATTGTAACATCCCAAACTTTTCTTTAAGATTTGACTAACGCTGTTAAGTCAACCTCATGTGTGTCGTTAAGTCTAGTGTGAATATATGCATATACGTAGTTAATGTGTGTTATGTGTGAGGTTTGAAAACCTAAATGTTAATGTAGTATAAATGTGTGAAATATGAAGAAATTATGTCTATGTAGTGACATTTAATGAAGGGTTAATGTTGTATATGGGCAATAAAGAAGTTTGTGACCAATAATGAAGGATTAGGAAGCATAGGGACTAGTTTTGACATGTGTGGAAAGTCAAAAACGGGATTAGTAGCTTAGAGGCTGTCATTAGGAGGTTATTTGCATATCTCACTTCTTCTAAACAAGCCCTAACTGATCCTAAGTCATTCCATAGTCTTCTCTCATCAAATCTCAAGCCGAAAAGTCGTTTGTGTGTGAATTGGTGGTCATTGTCAAGAGTATTTGCATTCTATTTGTCATTTGCAGGTAATAATCAATCCATTGATCGTATTTTCAGATCATGAGTCGTGTGTGTTGAATCAAATCTAATTGAAAAGGGGTTTGTAAAGGAATTAGGGTTTCATTGTGTTCTTGGTTAATTTATGTGTTTTAATCAAGTATTTGGCCTAAAACGATTGTAAACGATGTTTTAACGATTTGGGTTGATAAGAGATGTTTTGATGATCAAAGATTAATGTTTTTGTGTCAATTCGATCGGTACTTAAAGAGTTTTGGGGTCATTTTCTGGAAAAAGGTCGAAAAACACGTTTCTGCACTTCGAACGAAGATAACCTTCGTAAGGCTTCTATTTTCGTACGCAGTCACTATCTTCGTAAGAACAAACTATCTTCGTAAGAACAAACTATCTTCGTAAGAACAAACTATCTTCGTAAGAACAAACTATCTTCGTAAGAACAAACTATCTTCGTAAGAACAAACTATCTTCGTAAGAACAAACTATCTTCGTAAGAACAAACTATCTTCGTAAGAACAAACTATCTTCGTAAGAACAAACTATCTTCGTAAGAACAAACTATCTTCGTAAGAACAAACTATCTTCGTAAGAACAAACTATCTTCGTAAGAACAAACTATCTTCGTAAGAACAAACTATCTTCGTAAGAACAAACTATCTTCGTAAGAACAAACTATCTTCGTAAGAACAAACTATCTTCGTAAGAACAAACTATCTTCGTAAGAACAAACTATCTTCGTAAGAACAAACTATCTTCGTAAGAACAAACTATCTTCGTAAGAACAAACTATCTTCGTAAGAACAAACTATCTTCGTAAGAACAAACTATCTTCGTAAGAACAAACTATCTTCGTAAGAACAAACTATCTTCGTAAGAACAAACTATCTTCGTAAGAACAAACTATCTTCGTAAGAACAAACTATCTTCGTAAGAACAAACTATCTTCGTAAGAACAAACTATCTTCGTAAGAACAAACTATCTTCGTAAGAACAAACTATCTTCGTAAGAACAAACTATCTTCGTAAGAACAAACTATCTTCGTAAGAACAAACTATCTTCGTAAGAACAAACTATCTTCGTAAGAACAAACTATCTTCGTAAGAACAAACTATCTTCGTAAGAACAAACTATCTTCGTAAGAACAAACTATCTTCGTAAGAACAAACTATCTTCGTAAGAACAAACTATCTTCGTAAGAACAAACTATCTTCGTAAGAACAAACTATCTTCGTAAGAACAAACTATCTTCGTAAGAACAAACTATCTTCGTAAGAACAAACTATCTTCGTAAGAACAAACTATCTTCGTAAGAACAAACTATCTTCGTAAGAACAAACTATCTTCGTAAGAACAAACTATCTTCGTAAGAACAAACTATCTTCGTAAGAACAAACTATCTTCGTAAGAACAAACTATCTTCGTAAGAACAAACTATCTTCGTAAGAACAAACTATCTTCGTAAGAACAAACTATCTTCGTAAGAACAAACTATCTTCGTAAGAACAAACTATCTTCGTAAGAACAAACTATCTTCGTAAGAACAAACTATCTTCGTAAGAACAAACTATCTTCGTAAGAACAAACTATCTTCGTAAGAACAAACTATCTTCGTAAGAACAAACTATCTTCGTAAGAACAAACTATCTTCGTAAGAACAAACTATCTTCGTAAGAACAAACTATCTTCGTAAGAACAAACTATCTTCGTAAGAACAAACTATCTTCGTAAGAACAAACTATCTTCGTAAGAACAAACTATCTTCGTAAGAACAAACTATCTTCGTAAGAACAAACTATCTTCGTAAGAACAAACTATCTTCGTAAGAACAAACTATCTTCGTAAGAACAAACTATCTTCGTAAGAACAAACTATCTTCGTAAGAACAAACTATCTTCGTAAGAACAAACTATCTTCGTAAGAACAAACTATCTTCGTAAGAACAAACTATCTTCGTAAGAACAAACTATCTTCGTAAGAACAAACTATCTTCGTAAGAACAAACTATCTTCGTAAGAACAAACTATCTTCGTAAGAACAAACTATCTTCGTAAGAACAAACTATCTTCGTAAGAACGCTGGGGGATCAACTAAGAGCTGGTTTCAAATCGTAAACACTTCCATTCGGTATCTTTATATTGCATGTGGGCATATGGGTTACTTGGGAGGTATTATGGGTTATGCAGTTGACCATGAGACCTGAGATGCAGTCCCTATTGTAGTGTAATGTAGTATTGCTTAATGTAGTATGTAGCTATGCAGTTGATGTAGTTTAATGAAGTATCTTGATATGCATGATATATAGAATGAAGTTGATGTGTGATATGCATGCTTGACTTGTACGCCTAGTTCACTAGACTTGCTAGGTTACTATGTCACTTGCACGTTTAAGGATCCAAACGTAATGAAGTTAAAGTGTGTGAATGTCTAGAATGTGTGTTACCTAGACTATATGTGTGTGAATGTTTGGGAATGCAGGGACCCAATCTATATGCGTGAAATTGAGCTCATAAAACTAATGCAGGGAAAGTGTTAAGCTTAACCCGTACTTGTCTCAGCCGGATGAGTGCGTTGATGCAGTTGTTGCTTGGGTGGCTCCTCGCAACATGGTCTTTATAACGCAGGCGAGTAATACGAGAGGTTTGACCAACCTCCACATACGGATTACTCTTGGATTGGCTTGCCACTCCTTAACGACGTAAGATGAGTAGTCTTTTGACTGATCATCCATTCGGGTGTGATGCAGGGCACACTTATATGCAGTTAACAAAGATACGTGTGACAATGTGTGAACTAATGCAGGATAGGCACATTTAGGATGATTATCCTAATTAACATGAAGTCGAAATGTAGTATATGTGTGAACGTGTGATGTGTGTTGTGCCTAATAAAACTTGTCTAATAATGAAGATTATTTTAATTGGACAAATGCTTTTAATTAAGTGTTATCTTACTTAGCTATTCTTATAGCTAACACTTGCTTCTTTAATGTGGTTGTTCCCTCAGGTTTAGCTTGATGGAATTAGATGAAGGATGTGTGAGCTTGGGTAGATTCATTGAAGGAGCCTTAGTTATCCATAGACGATTCTTTGCTTAGACATTTATTTACATTTCGTACTTAATGTCGAATTTATGTTGTAACTTGTGAACGGTTGTTTTATGTTGGGCAACCGTTGGGTTTTCATTTGAACTATTGTTTGATATGGCATGTAACACCAAATAAATGCAGAAACAGAAATGTTTTTATCGGTTTTGACTTTTACAGTCTTTACTTCCGCAATTTAACACCGTTAGGTGAAAAGTTTTGAAAACCCATATTTTTAAACGACGGGTGTTACAAGTTGGTATCAGAGCAGTGGTTTAAGTGAACCAAGGCCTATTAACCATAGGATTTGGACTTAAACTTAAGATATGCATGCTAGGTATTTGTAGGATGCCTTAGTTTTAATGAAAGATGATATAGGATGGGTTGGGACGAGTGCGAGTGCGATAGGGCTTATGAGATGTTTACGTTACGATGATATGCTTTAGCCTTATCTTAACAAGCATTTTGCTTTAATTTGCGCTTATCGATTCTACCTTTTTATTAAAGGAAAATGGTTAACACTCGCAACCGCAACTTCCGACGTGATGGAGCTACTGTTAGCATTACCCCACCTGTCCATCCAGGTGCAGGCGCTGCAAATGCTGCCAATGCTGCTGCTGCTGTTGCAGCCAATGCAAATAGAAATCGAGGAAATCCCCGCCAGGTCAATCAGCAAGGCTCATTGGGTCCTATGCCTCCACCTCCCGGCAATCCACCTAGGGTTAATGAGGAAGTGGTGGAACAAATCCCTAACACGGCTGAGTTGTACAATCTCGTACGGACTCTCCAGACCCAATTGGCCCAGACACAGGAGCAATTGAACAACGCTCTTGCTGAAAATGCTGAAGGAACTGATGGCAACTATTCAGTGCCTTCTCACCACTCTGAGCCACCGGTCGATGATGTTGTTATTCCCCCTGTAAATGCCGTTGTGGTTACTCCTAATGTCGTTCAAGCCCCTCGGTTTAAGTTTGAAAGTTTCCAGAAGTGTGGAGGTCAGAAGTTTGATGGAACCCTTAATGCAGTAGGTTGCATGGAATGGCTCGATGATACGGAGATGGTCTTTGAAGCCTGTGACTGTCTCGAGGATAAGAAGGTGTTGTGCGCTAGTCGAATGTTGAAAGAAGGTGCTCGGGATTGGTGGAAGAGCATTACTATTTCGATGACTCCAGCTATGGTATCTGCTATCTCGTGGGCTAACTTTAAGCAGAAATTCATTGAGGAATATATTGGGGTTCATGAGCAGCGTAAGATGGAAAAGGAGTTTCGTGCCTTGACGGCTGAAGTCGGAAAGGTCAACGAGTATGCTCGTTCCTTCATGGAGAAGATGAAGTTCGTGGGTCATTTATTCCGTACTGATGCAGATTAGGTTGCTTGCTATGTTGATGGTTTGCCTCCGAGTTATCGAGGTATCTGCAGGCAGCACAAGACTCTGACTGAAGCTATCAAGGAGTCTAAGAAGCTTGACGATGATTTCGCTTCGGACAAGAAGGTTGAGAAGAGTGATGATAAGAAGTCGGGGTTTAAAAGAAGGTCAAATTGGTCTTCCAATAACAATAATAAGAAGAAGTTCCGTGGAAGTGGTAGTTCGAGTGGTGACAAGGATAAAAAGAAGAATGGTTCATGGTGTACATTTTGCAAGACAATTCATGAAGGGCATTGTACCGACAAGACAAGAAGGTGCCATAAGTGTGGGAAGTCGGGACATCTTGCCACTGAATGTAGGGACAAGACTCATTGCTACAAGTGCCAAGAAACGGGTCATCTCATTGCCGATTGTCCACAGATGAGGAATGTTGGAAAGAAGACCGCCACGACAGCAACAAAAGTGAGAGCTCTTCAAATGACGGTTGATGACGCAAGGAACAACGATGAAGTGGTATGTGGTACTTTCCTTGTTAACTCAAAGCCTGCCTCTGTTTTATTTGATTCAGGTGCAAATAGGTCGTTTGTGTCCACATTATTTGCTCCTAAGCTAGAAAGAGTCACTACTCCCTTAGATTGTTCATTAGAGGTAGAAATTGCTAATGGTACGGTTAATAATATACGTGTGGTTATGACGATTGTGACATTGAGATTGAAGGTCGTTCTTTCCAGTCCAACTATTGCCTACTACCTTAGGTGGTTTTGATGTAGTGATTGGTATGGATTGGTTGGCTAGAAATGAAGCTAGTATTTTATGTTCCCAAAGATAATTCGATTGCCTATATCCGAGGGTAAAGTGATAGCGGTGTATGGAGACAAGAAGAGAGGAGGAATAAAGATTATTAGTATGATGAAAGCTATTAAATGTATAAGGAAAAACAAGAGCCATTTCTTGGCTTATGTCATTGATGCAAGAAAAGAAGAAGTCTCCAATCGCTAGTGTTGATGTAGTATCCAATTTCCCCGATGTGTTTCCCGATGATCTACCCGGTATTCCTCCCGATCGTGAAGTTACTTTTCAGATAAATCTTATTCCCGGTGCTACACCCGTTGCTAAAGCACCTTACCAATTAGCTCCTACAGAAATGAAGGAATTAATGATGCAACTTCAGGAGTTACTTGACAAGGGGTTCATACAACCTAGTTCCTCGCCTTGGGGAGCTCCGGTTCTCTTTGTTAAGAAGAAGGATGGATCGATGCGCATGTGTATTGACTATCGTGAGTTGAACAACGAACGGTCAAGAACAAGTATCCTCTCCCGAGAATTGATGATCTTTTTGATCAACTACATGGTGCTTCGTATTTTTCAAAGATTGATTTGCGGTCCGGTTATCATCAGTTGAAGGTAAAGAAGGAAGATGTAGCAAAGATAGCTTTCCGGACTAGATATGGTCATTATGAGTTCTTGGTCATGCCATTTGGGTTGACCAATGCTCCAGCCGCGTTTATGGACTTAATGAATCGGGTATGCCGCCCCTTTCTAGATCATTTTGTTATTGTGTTTATTGACGATATTTTGATCTATTCTAAGTCAGAGGATGAACACCGTGAGCATTTGAAAGCAGTTTTGGAGGTGTTGAGGGAGAAGAAGTTGTACGCAAAGTTTTCTAAATGTGAGTTTTGGCTCCGAGAAGTGCAGTTTCTTGGTCATGTTATTTCATCAGAAGGTATTAAAGTAGATCCTTCAAAGATTGAAGTTGTTTCAAAGTGGGAGCAGCCAAAGACTCCTACCGAGATTAAGAGTTTTCTTGGTTTGGCTGGGTATTATAGAAGGTTTATTCAGGATTTTTCCCGAATAGCCAAGCCTATGACGGAATTAACAAAGAAGGGTGTGAAGTACGAGTGGACTGAAAAGCAGGAAAATGCATTCCAAACGTTGAAAAAGAAGTTGTGTGAAGCTCCTATCCTTGCCTTGCCTGAAGGTACTGATGATTTAGTGGTATATAGCGATGCTTCTATTACGGGTTTGGGTTGTGTTTTAATGTAGAGAGACAAAGTGATTGCCTATGCTTCACGTCAGTTGAAGCCTCATGAGAAGAATTACCCTACCCATGATCTTGAGCTAGCGGCGGTTGTGTTTGCATTGAAATTATGGAGACATTACTTATATGGTACTAAATGCACACTTTTCACCGACCATAAGAGTTTACAATATATGTTTACTCAAAGGAGATGAATGTGAGACAAAGAAGGTGGATGGAATTACTTAAAGACTATGATTGTGAAATCAAATACCATCCGGGTAAAGCCAATGTAGTGGCGGATGCACTAAGTAGGAAGGTGCAAAGCTCTTCTTGTAAGTTGATGAGCATGCAAGTTCAAGCCAAGTCGGGTCTATTAGATCGAATTAAAGAAGCACAAGAGATGGCATTAATGAAGGATAATATTGATAAAGAGAGTATTGGGAAGAAGAAACGACTTGTGATGGAGACTAATAGCCGTGGGTTTAAAACATACAAGGGTCGTATTTGGGTGCCACTGCTTGGTGGTAACCGGGAGTTGATCCTTGAAGAGGTCCATAGAAGTAGGTATTCGATGCATCCCGGTGTCACCAAATGTATGCAGATTTGAAGCCGATTTATTGGTGGCCGGATATTAAAGGTGAAGTAGCTCATTTTGTAGCAAAGTGTTTGACATGTGCACGTGTGAAAACGGACCATAAAAAGCCGTATGGTTTGTTGCATCAATTAGACGTTCCCGAGTGGAAATGGGATCATATCACAATGGACTTTGTAACGAAGCTACCGAAAACGCCGAAAGGGAATGATATGATTTGGGTGATTGTAGATAGATTGACGAAGAGTGCTCATTTTCTAGCTACCCGATAAGATGTGCCTTTAAAGAAGATGGCAAAGATGTATATAGATGAAGTTGTCTCGAACATGGAGTTCCATTGTCTATTGTCTCGGATAGGGACACTAGATTTGTGTCTAAATTTTGGAAGGGTCTTCAACGAGAATTGGGTACTAGAGTGAACTTGAGTACCGCCTATCATCCTCAAACCGATGGGCAAAGTGAGAGAACCATCCAAACCTTAGAGGATATGTTGAGAACGTGTGTACTAGACTATGGTGGAGCATGGGATGAACACTTGAAGTTGATTGAATTTGCTTATAATAATAGTCACCATGCAAGTATTGGAATGCCACCATTTGAAATGTTATATGGAAGGAGATGTAGGACTCCAAGTTGTTGGATGGAGCCCGGTGAAAAGCAGTTAACCGGTCCCGAAATTATTGAAATCTCCGCTGAGAAAGTTAATGTAGCTAAAGAAGCTTTACGTGTGGCCAGAGAAAGGCAGAAAACTTATGAAGATAAGAAAAGGAGACCAATGGAGTTTAATGTAGGTGACTTAGTGATGCTGAAAGTGTCACCATGGAAAGGAGTAATCCGATTTGGAAAGAAGGGCAAGTTGAGTCCAAGATTTATTGGACCTTTTAAAATGTTGAAACGCATTAAGGATGTAGCATATCAGTTGGAATTACCTCCAGAATTGGATGGAATTCACAACACCTTTCATGTATCCTACCTAAGGAAGTGTCAAGCCGAGGAGTCAAGTGTGATTCCAATTCAAGATGTGAGCATTGACCCAATGAAGAAAATGGTTGAAGAACCGGTGGCAATACTTGGAAGGAAGCAAAAGAAGTTACACAGGAAAGTGATAGATCTTGTCTTGATAAAGTGGAAGCATAATCATGGAGAAAGCTTGAATTGGGAAACTGAAGCAGTAATGAAGGAGAATTATCCCGAGTTGTTCCTTAATGATGAGATTCCGGGGACGGAATCCTCTTAAGGGGGAGGTAATTGTAACATCCCAAACTTTTCTTTAAGATTTGACTAACGCTGTTAAGTCAACCTCATGTGTGTCGTTAAGTCTAGTGTGAATATATGCATATACGTAGTTAATGTGTGTTATGTGTGAGGTTTGAAAACCTAAATGTTAATGTAGTATAAATGTGTGAAATATGAAGAAATTATGTCTATGTAGTGACATTTAATGAAGGGTTAATGTTGTATATGGGCAATAAAGAAGTTTGTGACCAATAATGAAGGATTAGGAAGCCTAGGGACTAGTTTTGACATGTGTGGAAAGCCAAAAACGGGATTAGTAGCTTAGAGGCTGTCATTAGGAGGTTATTTGCAGATCTCACTTCTTCTAAACAAGCCCTAACTGATCCTAAGTCATTCCATAGTCTTCTCTCATCAAATCTCAAGCCGAAAAGTCGTTTTGTGTGTGAATTGGTGGTCATTGTCAAGAGTATTTGCATTCTATTTGTCATTTGCAGGTAATAATCAATCCATTGATCGTATTTTCAGATCATGAGTCGTGTGTGTTGAATCAAATCTAATTGAAAAGGGGTTTGTAAAGGAATTAGGGTTTCATTGTGTTCTTGGTTAATTTATGTGTTTTAATCAAGTATTTGGCCTAAAACGATTGTAAACGATGTTTTAACGATTTGGATTGATAAGAGATGTTTTTATGATCAAAGATTAATGTTTTTGTGTCAATTCGATCGGTACTTAAAGAGTTTTGGGGTCATTTTCTGGAAAAAGGTCGAAAAACACGTTTCTGCACTTCGAACGAAGATAACCTTCGTAAGGCTTCTATTTTCGTACGCAGTCACTATCTTCGTAAGAACAAACTATCTTCGTAAGAACAAACTATCTTCGTAAGAACAAACTATCTTCGTAAGAACAAACTATCCTCGTAAGAACAAACTATCTTCGTAAGAACAAACTATCTTCGTAAGAACAAACTATCTTCGTAAGAACAAACTATCTTCGTAAGAACAAACTATCTTCGTAAGAACAAACTATCTTCGTAAGAACAAACTATCTTCGTAAGAACAAACTATCTTCGTAAGAACAAACTATCTTCGTAAGAACAAACTATCTTCGTAAGAACAAACTATCTTCGTAAGAACAAACTATCTTCGTAAGAACAAACTATCTTCGTAAGAACAAACTATCTTCGTAAGAACAAACTATCTTCGTAAGAACAAACTATCTTCGTAAGAACAAACTATCTTCGTAAGAACAAACTATCTTCGTAAGAACAAACTATCTTCGTAAGAACAAACTATCTTCGTAAGAACAAACTATCTTCGTAAGAACAAACTATCTTCGTAAGAACAAACTATCTTCGTAAGAACAAACTATCTTCGTAAGAACAAACTATCTTCGTAAGAACAAACTATCTTCGTAAGAACAAACTATCTTCGTAAGAACAAACTATCTTCGTAAGAACAAACTATCTTCGTAAGAACAAACTATCTTCGTAAGAACAAACTATCTTCGTAAGAACAAACTATCTTCGTAAGAACAAACTATCTTCGTAAGAACAAACTATCTTCGTAAGAACAAACTATCTTCGTAAGAACAAACTATCTTCGTAAGAACAAACTATCTTCGTAAGAACAAACTATCTTCGTAAGAACAAACTATCTTCGTAAGAACAAACTATCTTCGTAAGAACAAACTATCTTCGTAAGAACAAACTATCTTCGTAAGAACAAACTATCTTCGTAAGAACAAACTATCTTCGTAAGAACAAACTATCTTCGTAAGAACAAACTATCTTCGTAAGAACAAACTATCTTCGTAAGAACAAACTATCTTCGTAAGAACAAACTATCTTCGTAAGAACAAACTATCTTCGTAAGAACAAACTATCTTCGTAAGAACAAACTATCTTCGTAAGAACAAACTATCTTCGTAAGAACAAACTATCTTCGTAAGAACAAACTATCTTCGTAAGAACAAACTATCTTCGTAAGAACAAACTATCTTCGTAAGAACAAACTATCTTCGTAAGAACAAACTATCTTCGTAAGAACAAACTATCTTCGTAAGAACAAACTATCTTCGTAAGAACAAACTATCTTCGTAAGAACAAACTATCTTCGTAAGAACAAACTATCTTCGTAAGAACAAACTATCTTCGTAAGAACAAACTATCTTCGTAAGAACAAACTATCTTCGTAAGAACAAACTATCTTCGTAAGAACAAACTATCTTCGTAAGAACAAACTATCTTCGTAAGAACAAACTATCTTCGTAAGAACAAACTATCTTCGTAAGAACAAACTATCTTCGTAAGAACAAACTATCTTCGTAAGAACAAACTATCTTCGTAAGAACAAACTATCTTCGTAAGAACAAACTATCTTCGTAAGAACAAACTATCTTCGTAAGAACAAACTATCTTCGTAAGAACAAACTATCTTCGTAAGAACAAACTATCTTCGTAAGAACAAACTATCTTCGTAAGAACAAACTATCTTCGTAAGAACAAACTATCTTCGTAAGAACAAACTATCTTCGTAAGAACAAACTATCTTCGTAAGAACAAACTATCTTCGTAAGAACAAACTATCTTCGTAAGAACAAACTATCTTCGTAAGAACAAACTATCTTCGTAAGAACAAACTATCTTCGTAAGAACAAACTATCTTCGTAAGAACAAACTATCTTCGTAAGAACAAACTATCTTCGTAAGAACAAACTATCTTCGTAAGAACAAACTATCTTCGTAAGAACAAACTATCTTCGTAAGAACAAACTATCTTCGTAAGAACAAACTATCTTCGTAAGAACAAACTATCTTCGTAAGAACAAACTATCTTCGTAAGAACAAACTATCTTCGTAAGAACAAACTATCTTCGTAAGAACAAACTATCTTCGTAAGAACAAACTATCTTCGTAAGAACAAACTATCTTCGTAAGAACAAACTATCTTCGTAAGAACAAACTATCTTCGTAAGAACAAACTATCTTCGTAAGAACAAACTATCTTCGTAAGAACAAACTATCTTCGTAAGAACAAACTATCTTCGTAAGAACAAACTATCTTCGTAAGAACAAACTATCTTCGTAAGAACAAACTATCTTCGTAAGAACAAACTATCTTCGTAAGAACAAACTATCTTCGTAAGAACAAACTATCTTCGTAAGAACAAACTATCTTCGTAAGAACAAACTATCTTCGTAAGAACAAACTATCTTCGTAAGAACAAACTATCTTCGTAAGAACAAACTATCTTCGTAAGAACAAACTATCTTCGTAAGAACAAACTATCTTCGTAAGAACAAACTATCTTCGTAAGAACAAACTATCTTCGTAAGAACAAACTATCTTCGTAAGAACAAACTATCTTCGTAAGAACAAACTATCTTCGTAAGAACAAACTATCTTCGTAAGAACAAACTATCTTCGTAAGAACAAACTATCTTCGTAAGAACAAACTATCTTCGTAAGAACAAACTATCTTCGTAAGAACAAACTATCTTCGTAAGAACAAACTATCTTCGTAAGAACAAACTATCTTCGTAAGAACAAACTATCTTCGTAAGAACAAACTATCTTCGTAAGAACAAACTATCTTCGTAAGAACAAACTATCTTCGTAAGAACAAACTATCTTCGTAAGAACAAACTATCTTCGTAAGAACAAACTATCTTCGTAAGAACAAACTATCTTCGTAAGAACAAACTATCTTCGTAAGAACAAACTATCTTCGTAAGAACAAACTATCTTCGTAAGAACAAACTATCTTCGTAAGAACTGTGGCTCCTCGCAACATGGTCTTTTTAACGCAGGGCGAGTAATACGAGAGGTTTGACCAACCTCCACATACGGATTACTCTTGGATTGGCTTTCCACTCCTTAACGACGTAAGATGAGTAGTCTTTTGACTGATCATCCAGTCGGGTGTGATGCAGGGCACACTTATATGCAGTTAACAAAGATACGTGTGACAATGTGTGAACTAATGCAGGATAGGCACATTTAGGATGATTATCCTAATTAACATGAAGTCGAAATGTAGTATATGTGTGAACGTGTGATATGTGTTGTGCCTAATAAAACTTGTCTAATAATGAAGATTGTTTTAATTGGACAAATGCTTTTAATTAAGTGTTATCTTACTTAGCTATTCTTATAGCTAACACTTGCTTCTTTAATGTGGTGGTTCCCTCAGGTTTAGCTTGATGGAATTAGATGAAGGATGTGTGAGCTTGGGTAGATTCATTGAAGGAGCCTTAGTTATCCATAGACGATTCTTTGCTTAGACATTTATTTACATTTCGTACTTAATGTCAAATTTATGTTGTGACTTGTAAACGGTTGTTTTATGTTGGGCAACCGTTGGGTTTTCATTTGAACTATTGTTTGATATGGCATGTAACACCAAATAAATGCAGAAACCAAAATGTTTTTATCGGTTTTGACTTTTACAGTCTTTACTTCCGCAATTTAACACCGTTAGGTGAAAAGTTTTGAAAACCCATATTTTTAAACGACGGGTGTTACAGTAACAAGGCAGAGACAATCAGAATTCAGATTAGAGTAGTTCACATAATTGGAGATGTTATGTTTGGTCTTGTTTCCTAAAACATAGTCCTCATACCTTTTAGGGGTTCTAAGGGACAGTTTGGTTCACAGAATGTTTTTGAAAGAATTGGAATCTGTCAAATGAATTGGAATTCAATGGAATTAGAATCTGAAAGTTTCAAAATGTGTTTTGTGTTTGGTTGACGGAATTCAATGGAATTCAATTAAATTAATTCATTTATAAGCTTTCTCAAATGACAAAATTAACCTTTGTTAGTATTATATGATTTCATCTTATGTAACAATTTTACATCTATTAATAATAATATCAATATTAATAATAATATACACATAAATAAAAAGATATAAAACACCAAACAATATGTTGCTCACACATTCACACGCATCTCACTTTTTCTGCACTCATTGGAAACACACATACACACTAGTTCATCCCCAAAAAAATTTCACAGAGAAAAAAAAGAAAAATTCCAAGCAATCAATATTCAAGATTTATAAGATAGTAGACAACACATCCATCCTTTCTTCCAACATACAAAAAAACATACAAACATCTTTTTCTCGGGGGCCTCCATGTTCATCGCCATGAGTAACAGCAGCAGCAGCAGTAGCCGGAAAACGCAGCGGTGGTAGCCGGAATTTTGGTAAGCGGCGGCGGCACCAGAATACGCATCAGCGGTGGTGATGGTGGTTAATCTCCGGCGGGACAGCAAATCAGATTTAAAAGGAAGGCTTTTTTATGTTGGTGTTAAATTGTAAGAGGGCATTTTGGTAAGAAAATTGAATTCCTTAGGAATGTTTAACATTCCATCATTTTAGTGGAGGAATTCTAAATTCCATGTTTTAAGGAATTTGATGGAATTTTTGAGATTCCAATTCCAATCATTTTTCAACCAAACAATGGAAAGGAATGGAATTTAGATTCCAATTCCTAAGAATTCCAAGGAATTCCATGAACCAAACACCCCCTAAAAGTCCTATTAGACCTTCTAGGAATGAATGGAACATCACCACTTTGAACAGAATTATCAGTTAAGACATCATTTCCCTCAGGATTATCATAATCTTCCTGTGGTGTTGCAATGTGATCATCAGTAGTCCCAAGGGGACTGCCAGGATGATCCAGATCATGTTCATGGGTAGTCATGGACTGACTGCCATCATGACCATGCCTAATGCCATCACCACTGTCAGTGTCTCTCCTTTCATCATTGGGAAAGTGGGTATTTGGAGTGCCATTATTTTCAAACAACATTTTATCAAAGAAATTAAGCTGAGTAATGTCACTTTCAGAAGCAACTTTATTTTGATTATTCATTTTAAAAGGAAATATATTTTCATAAAACTTGACATCCCTAGAGTAAATAATGGTTTTATGCTCAATGCTAAAGAGTTTATAACCCTTTTTACCATCAGCATACCCAATAAGGATGCATTTTTCAGACCTACTACCAAACTTGTCATGATTATTTAAGTTTGTGGCAAAGCACAGGCACCCAAATACCCTAAGATAAGAGAGATTAGGTTGAGAATTAAAGAAGAGTTCAAAAGGTGACTTTCCATTCAAGACAGAGGAGGGTAACCTGTTAATTAGATAGCAAGCAGTTAGAACACACTCATTCCACATATTTAAAGGTATCCCCCTTGATGTAACAACCCTTAATTTCCGACTAGGACAACTTACTTATATTTATCTAGGTATCTATCCCTAGAGGTTTATTAAGAGAATTGACCTTCTAGACATTTAGGGCATGGTGATATTTGCCCTCTAGTTCAATAGAATGCCAAAAGGAAGCCAGTTATCTTAGAAATGCCATAAACAATAACTATAGTCATTCAAGACAATCTCAAACTATAATTTAGTTCAAACTGAACTTGGCGAAATGTCAATGAACCAAAAATTTTATTTCAAGAAGTTAAGTTATATAAATAACTATGCAAGACTCACAAGATGAGATAACAACCAAATTTTTTTATAAATATCCAACAATTCAAACACCAAGCTAATTAAAGTACATATGAGCACAAATATATAATGACCATCTCAAAATTTATTTATAAACTATTATGTACATGAAAATGAGCTTAAATAATAATAAGTATATATATATATATATATATATATATACATAAATATAAATAATAATAATATATATATATATGTCTAATATAAATACAAGTTTATAAACAAAGAGTTAAGTTATCAATTAAAAACACAACTATATATATGTACACATACATATATACGGCCATATATATGTGGGAACACACAAATGTAACTTAAAAGTCTAATAACTAGTAAATTAAAAATCCTTACATGCATCTATACACTCCATACTTACACATACACTTTACAAGACAAAAACTAATATCCCCTTTCAAATTTTAGACAAATTTCGGCCCTCCCCATGCCTCCAAAACCGAACCACCAATCCACATGAAGCTAGAGCATCTTTTCTTCCATACTCCCAAGGAACATCACACACACACACTCAACCTTCACACTCCTTTCTCTCTCACTTTCTCCCACTCTTTCACACACACTCAACCACATTTTCTCTCTCAAAAATTCTACATTTTCTTCTCCATCTTGTTCTCCATTTTCGATCTCATGCATCACCAAAAAGGGGGTTAAATCTTAAGTAAATCAACTATAATAATAAGGTTTCAAGCTAGATCATTCAAGAGTGTGTTGAGGCAAGATAGGGAGCTCATTTTGGTGTCTTTTGGTCGTGGGTTTGCTGCCCAAAATAGTCCTCAAAAACCGATTCATCAAGGTTGATTTACAAACTCATTTACTAGTTTATCTCTTCTAATGTTCTTCTATCAAAAGACTTTTATAAAACTCATGTTTTTCTTCACTTTTCTTCTTAAAATACACTTGAGGAAGGCATGTTGATAGAGTCTTTCCCCACATGCATTGCATGTCGAAAATATGGGGTAGAGATTCAAGGATTCAACCTTGGTAAGACCCGAAAGTGTTGGTTTAGTGTAAAGGCTTGTAAAGTTGTGATATGGATCATCATGGGTCCGATTTTTATAAGTTATAAGGCTATGTTTTCTGTGATTTTTCATCAAGAATGATATTTTCAAAAGTTGGATTAAAGTTCATAGCTTGATCTTGTTTAAAAGTGTTAGATCTTAACATGCATGCTTAGATTTGCACTAGTTTAAGTTGATTTTGATTTGGGATTTGAGATGGATCTTTAATTGATGATTTTATATATATTTTGGGTGTTAAATAAATGTTAATAATCTGGGATTTATGAAATGTTACAAGAAATATAGATTTAATATGAATCAAACCAAAACTATGTCCAAAATCTCTATCCGAAAATCATAAGAACCCAAATATACATTCACCACTTTAATCAAGTAATTTGTCCATAAAATATGAAAAGAAAATCTGGAGAGACACTAATAAAATGTTAAAGGATGAGTTGAGATGAAGAAAATGCATTGGGGTTACCAAAATAGGTGGTTGGGTAATTTAAAATAAAGCAAACATGCTTTTGTGTTACCAAGAAAGTTCACAGAAACTGTATATGAACTTGGAGCGTGTAAAAGTGGTTTAACATGGACGAACTGGGTGAAACTCATAAAATATGAAACGAAGCCTTATGAGTTAAATTTCACCTCCCACCGGAATCAGGTTAAAAGAGGAAGTAGAACTCAAGATATGATTTTTCTACTAAAACTGGTCAAAGCTGTATTTTTGTCTGAATATTTTACCAAATTTAACAATTTTTATCTCCTAATCCATAAGGTTCCAGGAGGCCATACTTGGTGGAAAGTAAGTTCAATGTGTCCTAAACTTAAAATAAAATCATGGAATTTTTATTAAGAGCAAAACCCAAGGAACTTTTATAAAACTTTCGAGTATGCAAAACAGTGACTGTTTTGACCACTTCCATTTATAAAAATATTTAGAGGTAGTAAACATTCTTTATAAATTAAGCCAAAATTCACAAAATAAGTGGACACATATAGGTTGTTGTATAAAAATCAGTAGGGTCCAAATAATTAGCTCTAACCCCGAATTAGTGGCCAACATTTCATAAATCTGTTGTATAAAAACAGAAAATTTGTAAGTAATCTTATAACTTGTGTGATGGGCTATGTAATGAACTAAGGAGTTAATGGGCTAGCCCGGCCCAATTAGTGAACCCACAAGGAACATAAATCAGTAGGCCCACTTGGACCAATAAACCATATAGCCCAATAACCAATATAACTCATTAAGCACATAACCCAAATAAGGTCAAGCCCAATAACTAAATTAAGCCCAAGTCACTTAAAAGCCCATAACACTTAGGCCCAATTGGTGATGGCCCATAACACCTAAGCGAATTTCATAAACCCGTATAATCATAAGACATATCGAGAAATGTGTGAGTTAAAAGATAAGTGTAATCAAAGTAACACAAAATATAATTAAGTGAGATGGACATAAGTAATTACAATAACCAAACTATAAAACGATATCACAAATGTTACTCCTAATTCGTATTAAAATTGGTTACACATCCAATAATGTTTAAGAGAACATAACTTAATATGGCATTCACATATGATAACCTAAGATGCCAAACGAAACTACAAATGAAGGCAAGTTACCGAAATTCTAACAACTTATAACTACATGTATAATGAAAGTGACCTTTCACACCATCACTCTCTACAACCAAAAAGATGCGAATATTAGCAATACACTTGGATCCCATAATTGATGACAACATAATGAAAGTGGCATTTCTAAGTGATGACTTAAGATAGGAACTTACGTATATTAGTCCTCTCGTAGGGATAGTCTTGGCTTTGAAATGTGGATGAGGACCATGACGGATATATGATCAAGGAAGCGATAGATGGGAAGTACCCATTTTGGATAAGTGAATATAATATGCGGCATATCAAGGTGAGTCATAGCCCCTTTTCAAACTCTTTTATATGTTTTACTTACGGGTGAAAAGCATGAATAATTAAAATTGCTTTCTTTATATGAAATGACACTTTGAAGAATGATTATGATATGGGAATTATATTGTATGTTCAACGTGTTATATGATATATGATGAGCTTGAGTACTGTCAAACGGTGGTCCCCTGTACACTACTATTAACTCATTGAGGCCTGTAGTTAGAGGGTTGCACAACTAGGATTCGTCCCCTCACTCACCAAGATGGCAGCGGGTTGACTGGCCGCCTAAGTGGCCGCCCTCATCTCCGGTCTGCCTAGGGGTGCTCTAATCTACTTTATATATTATTGGTCGTCTCCATGGCACGACCCATTTATTATTATTATTGCACGTGATTGACAGCATGTGCTTCTATTATTATCTCTTCGGGACATATTATCATTATTATTATTTGGACGTGAAAGGGTTTTAGTAGTGGCTCAAGCACAAACTCATCAAATTATGCCTTTGGCTAAATATTATTGATATTATTTATGGTTGGATATTATGGATTGAACATACGGATTGGGTATTGGACCTTATATGGAATCTTGAAAGTTGTTGAAATTGGCGATATTGAAATATTGACAACCGAATGGTTTTGGTACGATGTATGATTAATCGATTTATATACTTTTTCTCTCACGATAAATTTGACAAATGAGAACTTTATAATTTACCATGGATTCTCAACTCGTTGAAATGACGTTATGGTATTTTGAAAACTTGATGGGTTGATATGGGAATTTTTGTCGATCATGTGGTTTGGGTATGTTGATATCTAATAACATGTTTTCTAAGTGTTTAAAATGGTTAAGTAACGAGACTTATTTAAAAACCTATGCACTCACCAACTACGTTTTCGTAGTTGACACTTTTTCTTCATGCTTTTCAGGAATTAGTGTAAGCTTTGAGGAATTATATGCATCATGATTGTTTGCATTGCACTTTGGAGTCAAAGATCAAACCTTGTGATGGGCAATGGAACCCGCCTTAATCATTGTAGTAAATCGTTTCATGTATTTGTTAATTGTCTCGTGGACTTAATATCCAAGTACGGTGGACGCATTGTACTTGGGGATTGGTTCACATGCTTGTGCATTTGTAAAATTCTTTTATCAAATAAAGCTATGGTGAATGTTATTTATAATCCTTTGTTTTGAATACTCAACTTTCTATACATCTCATTGTTCCGCCTTAGTTGGGGTGTTACACTTGAAACATAAGGGCTCTTGCAACATTAAGCAAGTGCCTGTGTTTCCTTTCAACCACCCCATTTTTTGGGGTGTATAGGCACAAGAAGTCTGGTGGATGATTCCATTTTGTTTAGTGAAAGTGTTCATTTTATGATTTATAAACTCTGTGCCATTATCACTCCTAAAGACTTTGACTTTTTTCTGAAATTGGTTTTGCAAAAGGTTGAAAAAGGTTACAATATTGTCAAATGTTTCATCTTTGCTTTTAAGCAAAAAAATCCAAACAGCCCTAGAGAGATCATCCACAGTGGTTAAAAAGTACTTAAAGCCTTCTCTGCTTTGAACCCTATAGGGTCCCCAAAGGTCTAAATGCACAAGGTCACCAACTGCTTTACTTTTGTGCTCACTTAGTGGAAATGGTTCCCTTATCTGTTTGGCTTTGTGACAAGTTTCACAACAAGAAATAGGAGAGTTATTTTCAAACTTTAGTTTGTGTTTCAAAATAGTGAGCACTTGGTCAGCAGGGTGACCTAATCTGCAGTGCCAAGTCTGTTTAGATATATTACAAACAGAACTGGTAGCATAACATGTAGCAGCTAACTTACTTTTACACTTATCAAACAAATAAAGTCCATCAGATTCACTACCAGTCCCCACAATGTTCCTTGTTTTCAAATCCTGAATGTAACAGTGGTTCTCATCAAAACCAACAAATAACTTGCTATCTCTTACAAGATTATGCACAAATAAGAGACTAACACAATACTCAGGAACAACTAAAACACCATAAAGAGTTATATGATCAGTCAGTTTCAAATTTCCAATCTTCATAACCTTGGCTTTTGTGCCATTTGGGTGTCCAACAGTTAGGCCAAGACTAGAAACATCTTCTAAATCAAACATGTTCTCTTCAGAACAGGTCATATGTTGGGTGGCACCAGAGTCAATTATCCATTTTAGAATGGCAGTGGCAAGTTTGAAGTGATTGAAGTTATTAGCACAAAAAAACCTATCAATATTGGTGTTGAAAAAAGTGTTGTAGTTGAAGAAATTACCTGCCATATTGGCTTGAGAGGATTTAGAAACAGAGGACTCATTCATCAATCTAATCAATTGAGAGACTTGTTCATTGGTGAACTGAAGGTTAGAACCTGAAGTACTAGAAGAGGGTCCAGAAATATTGCTAGGACCAGAATGAGAGAACACATTACCAGAATGGGTGACAGTAGGGCTTCCAGTCTCAGCAGGTGAAGAAATATGATTACTGGAAGCATTTTTGGATTAAAAATTCCTTTTGCCATAACCATTGTTATAAGATTTGTTGTTTGAAAAACTCCCAACCATGGGATTTTGGTAACATCTTTCAGCAGTGTGACCAATCCTGTCACACCTAGAACATTTCAAATTTGGATTTGGTCCTTTTCTAGGTTCAAAACTTCTATTCTCAAAAGGTTTCCTTTTTGTTTCAAAAATTCTAGTAGCAAAAGCAGAATTTTGTGGTTTTATATGAGAGGTATCATTAGTGTGAGTGTTTCTGTGGGATTCTTCCCTTGAAATGATTGCAAAAGCAGTTTTCACATTTGGTAATGGGTCCTTGGTCAGAATACTACTTCTTATGGGCAAATACACCTCATCAAGCCCCATAAGGAATTGCATAAGTCTAATAAGTTGGTGATGTTCTTGAATTTCCTTAGCTGCATTACAAGTGCAGCTAGGAAGCTTAATTAAGGCATCAAATTGCCTCCAAAGAGCATTTAATTTATGGTAATAATCAGAAATGGGTGCACCATTTTGACACAAAGAGTTTATTCTGTGGTGTAAATTAAAAGTGATTGAGCCATCCACTTTGTCATAGGTCTCTTTTAATTCTTCCCAAACCACCTTTGCCTCTTTAGAAAAGATTTGTCCAAGATACAACTCCTCTGAAATAGAGTTAAGGATCCATGAAAGGACCACAAAGTTGCATCTGTCCCATTGTTTGGCTAAAATATCATTTTCTTCAGATTTAATGCAAGTACCATCAATGAAACCCATTTTATTTTTTGTTTTTTGTTTTTTGTTTTAAATAAAAAGATGAACCCTAGATTAAGTCAGAAAGAGGAATATCAATAACGAGCAACCTGACTCTGATACCATGATAAAATAGATGATAGTTGTGTAGATATAACATAATAGAGAGACAATCAACATAACGAACTAGTCATATGATAGATTTAGGGATAATAGTTTTGCAGATTACATAAACAAATGAATATCCAAAAGTGATATTCATGATGATGAAATTAAGATTACATTGTAAAATTATTGAAATGAAATTGATAGTACTAGAGAATAACGGCTAACACAATAACGGTAAAAAAGAGGTTTTAGAGAGAATGTTTCTAGGGTTATCTAAGCAGCAGCGGCAATAAGAATATATATAGGCAGATGGAAATTGTTGTCTTCATCAACAAGTTCTTCATAGCACCCTTCTCTTTCCTTTAGCACACAATTGGTCCCTGTCTTTTATCTTCTGGATAATTACTAACTGGTCCCTCTACTTCTTCAGTTTCCTGCACAAACCTTTCCAAGTTAGTTTATCAATTAAGATGTATTTTCTAACATTAACAACGATTAGATGTAACACCGCCATTAGCTGGCAAGGAAACAAAACCACCTAACCGGAGCCCTCTCGCCGGTTGCTATTCCGATCATTACCCCATCATCTTTTACCTCATAAAGTTCTGGAGAGGAATATTTAACAGTTTTTGGGTTTCATAGCCATTATTGAACACTCGACGATATATGTGTTACGTATCTTGGAGATGGTGAACATGCTTTGTCGGAAATGGTGAAGTGAAAGTTATATATGTATAATGTCTTGTAAAAAAAATATAACTTACATTGTATATGTATATAAGGTACAATGAAAGTTTTTGTATGGCAGAGAAATGGTATGCGTGTACACATATATTGACTTCACGTGTATATGAAATAGTGTTTAAGCTATTTAAGGTTTGGGAAGTGATATTCATACAACAGAATTTAGTCATCTACAACAAACGTACAAATTATAATACACAGAATACAACTGAATGATGCATGTATTGTTGTAGATGTCTATTTTTTGTTGTAGCAATATCATTTCCCTTAAGGTTTAGCTAAACAATTCAATTCAATATATTACTTGTATTAATAAACCAACTCCACTTAGGTGGGTTAGCTAGAGGTATCTTCTAAATCCACTATGTGGGCCCCGGAGGTGAGTTTTTCCCAAGGTCTCGGGTTCGAGTCTTGGGTTTCTCATCTCAAGGTATTTTCCATGAGGAGGGGGTTGGAGGTCCAACAAATCGCTGGTTAAAATTGTCTCCAGCACGTCTGAATCAAAACTAACTTTACAAAAAAAAAAAAAAACCTGTATTAATATCGTAATTACACGTTTATATACATTAAAGATGGGTATAGATTTACATTTTTTTCAAAATGCTTAGATTTATTTGGTAATTTAACTTTAATATACTTAATTAATCAAAGTTTAATAAATAAAGATAGCTTAACTAAAAACTTTTAATAAAAATAGCCGCAAAATTAAAAAATGCGGGTCTGACCCGGTCGAACCCGCACCTAACCCGCTTTGACCCGCACCCGTTTGACCCGCATTCCTAAAACGACCCGCTTAGACCCGCATCCGTTTTGACCCGACCTGCCCAATTTTGCCAGGCCTATCGAGTGGTGTAGGTAATTGATGTAAAAAAATTTGATGTAAAGGGTTAATGAAGATGTATTAAAAGATTAATCATTAAGAACATTTTAGACAATTTTTCTCATGTAACTTTTTTTTTGTTTTTTTGTTTTTTATAATAGAGTATAGATAATACTTTATATCATATCCGTAGTAAATCCATTGATAATAAAAACAATACTTCAAAATTAAATAGAGGACTTCTGCTACGGCCATTTTAGCTTTTTCTTAATTTCAAGACCGTAGAGAATCAAATTTGCACATATATACAAGAATCAATGATATGTAGTATGGATAGAAATATATAATGTGTGTATGTAAAGTAGTCATTTAACATACAATTGTTGCAAAAAAAAAAAAAAAAACTTGTAAGAAACCATTAAACGGCATTCTCATCCTTTTCACATTTAAGTTTGATTGAATCTATAGATTGATTAGTCATTTTAACATACAATAATTGTTGCAAAATTATGACTCTAGCTAGCTTGTCTTCTGGTTAAAGTTCTCTTGCATTTGATCCCTCCTTTATTTTACTTGCAAAATGGGTTTTGAAAAGACCCTGAAATATGATATCAAGGTATCTTGATCATAACTCTCGTGTTTTTACGCCACATCCAAGATTCGGATGGAGATTTGGGCAGAGGGGGAACAAGAAGAGCCTTCCTACACAAACCAAACGGCCAACCCTCACAACGACAAAGCTCACGAAATATAGACCGTCTCCTTCTGAACATTGGAAATTCAATACTGCTCATGCTTGAACAACGAGAAAGATTTGTCTTTACAGACATAAACTCTTCTGCAGTTGTAGCACTTGAACACCGAGAAAGGCGACTACAAGGAGAGTGGAACTCATATTTATCTTCATCAGCATCACTTGCATATGCATATGCATGTTGTATTTCCTTTCTAGTGGGAGGTAAGTCATCAATGAAGGGGAAATCCCATATGAAGCTATCCATTATAAGTCCACTCTTCCTCTTTGACTTTGACTCCATGTATTGACTTATAACTGCTGAAACAAATATCTGCGGAAAGGAAACATACCCACACACACGTAAGGTGGCAAATTAACATGTTTGGGTTGAAATGGGTCGGGTCAAAACGGGCTGTACTATGTTGATCCACAAACACTTTTCCCCGTTTTCAAGTTCGATTGCAAAAAACGTAATGTGAAAAACCAATGTTATTACAACAATAATTTAGTGTTCTGAATTAACCAATTTAAAAGGTTGCATGTATGTATTAATAGTAAAGTTTAGGCTACTTTCAACCTGTTTCTTTTTAGCTAAATTTTCACTTTACTTTTTGACTAGATTGAAATAAAACATTATATGAGTGATACTTATAAATTAAAATACATCACTGGAACATATGGATAAGTACATTACTTCCTGTTCATCATCGTACTCGCTGACATCATCATCTTCGTGTTTTAGGCTACAAGAAGAAAACTTTCCGCAGAAAGTATGGCATGTCGCGAAAGCATCCTTGAGAAACTTGCATCTCTTGGAGGGGTTTGATGGTTCTTCATGATGAAACAAGCTCATTATTATTGAAAGAAAAAGCATAGGGATTGAGGTATGGTTGACATAACATGTATTTATATTTATACTGATTTATATAGTAGTATTCAAAATGTTCATGGTAATACTATAGCTAGTAGCTGATTAGAAATTCAGAGGTATCTTTCTTGATTCTTTGGGTTGAAGCCAAAGTAAAGAGCATTTTCGAAAATTTTGAAACAAGATTATCTTATAATTCATCATATGATCCTTTTGACAACCATACGAGGCCAATATGGAAAGCAACATGTTGTGTGTGGGTGTTCTTGATTTGTGTAGGAATGCGAATTATATGGATTTTACTATGCTTAGTGGTTTGTAGTTGTCTAAATTTTTACTTGAACCTTAAGTGTTGCTAAAGGAGACTTGGCACCAAACTCTGATTACTACTTAAAGTAAAACTTATATCATAAAAACCCCTATCATCCATATGTTTCCCATTAGAGGATTTATATACATATGTTAGAACAAATATTCTAGGTAAATAACATCTGATGTCGTTTTTTATAAGTTTTATCCATACTTTAGGTACATAAAGTATAAAGTATAAAGATTGTTTTCAAGTTCTACCTAAGATAGAAAAGAAGCTCTCACATTGCAAAGAATGAGGATCAAGCTTTGATATTAACCACTTGATCCGAACTTGCTATTAACATTAAACAAATTATTGGATAAATGTTATTTATTCTTCTTTGGGAGTAAGAAAAAGGTAATGTATATTTTTTAAATGAAAGACAAAAGGGATAACTGGCTAACACTCTTAATTTTAATTTTGGTGTGCCAACCTCAGGAATATTAATTTTGGCTACGTTCTAAAGGGTTTGCTCTCTCAGTCTTGATGGATATAACGTAGCTAAAACCCCCCACCAAATTTACATTTGACAAGATTAGAACATTCACCAATTTAAAAAGAAAACCACAAATTGAAATCTCCCTCCCCGTTCAATCAATTAACTAGTAAGTTTCGTCGCTTGCGCTAAGATCCCAATAGTATAAATGATATAAACGTAATGTAATTAATGTAATGTAATATCAGGCTCGTACCAGTACATGTTGTAACACGTTAAAAAAATTTACATGTTGTAACAAATTGCTTTCCTATGCCAATAACACGATTATTTTCAAGATGAAAATTTAAAAATTGCATAATCAGAAGCTATTGTTGGATGTAATTACATATGCAATTAAACATAAACATAAATATATTTTATACAAGAGTAACGCTATATCATCTTACAATCCATTCTTATTTAATCATCTTACGCATTGAGATAATAACATATTAACACAATCATTTTCTCATCTTTTTAATTATACGAGCAGAATAATCTATAAGCAGTATTTATTTGATTTCATCATGTTGTTAGTTTTTAGTTTCTAAAAATGATAATCACATTTTTTTACATTAACAATTTAACATACAGAATCGAAATTTGGAGGTAATATTCCAACGTTTAATGCCGTCTCTTCCCCCCATTTTCCGCTCCCCCTGTTTTTTAAACCTATCATCCCCAATTTATTTATTTGTATTTCATTCTTACATTACATGTATTAACTAATTTAAATTTAATTAATTAATGTAGTATAATAATAAAATAATAATGCACCGGTGTATATCTATCATTAAAACCACCATCAACCACCACCGGCGCCGCCGTCATGTCTCTAATTCCCTCTTTTCTTCTTCCCCTTCCGCCACCACTCACCTCCATAATTCCGTCAAAAATCTCAAAATTTCGGCCAACCTTCGCCGCCACCACCTCCCGCCATCCCCAACCGGCGTAATCCCAAATCTCGAATAACCGTCACCGCAACCTTAATCTCCGCCGCCATTGCCGCCGTGGCATTTATCTTCAAACCAAACGAACATAATAATTCGAAAAATAAAAATGTATCATATAAAGATTTTAATTTCGCAATTGACCAGTCAAACAGAATATTCGAAACGGTTAGAGCTGTAACGGTTTTATGGAAGTCGTTAAGTTCGGTTTTAACAAATGTTAATTATGAATTTGAAGTTAGGGTAGCTGCATTGTTAGCCGATATTGTTGCGGCTGACGAAAGCCGCAGGGCTGCCATTATTGGTGGTGGCGGTTTCATCGTTGATTGGTTGTTGGATTCCGTCGCGTTAAATCGAGGAGGAAGTTACGCCGCTCAAGCCGAATCCGCTCGTGCTCTGGCTTATTTGATTTCTGATTCTAATGTTGCTCATTTTGTTTTGTCTAGACCTCATGCGGTTCCGAATTTATTGAGGTTTATATTCTCGGCTCATCCTCATCCGCAGGAACAACATGTATGTTTTCGTGTTTTTTGGTGCAAAACCACAAAAATGTCGAGAATTGTGAGAACTGCAAAAATGTGAAAAGCGATCAAGGTTCAATTGAGAATAATAAAAATTTGAAATATTTTAAATTATGTTTTAGTTGCACGGATCAAATACATGTGTACTAATTAACATGTTTTCAGCTTATTTTTTTTGGCATTAAATTGAACCTTTGTCGCTTTTCATGTATGGATGGATTTAATGACATGTGAATTGATGTTTAATTTTGTGGTTCTTGCAATTCTTGATCTTTTTGTGTTTCTTGTTTGAAATATATGTATTATTTAGATGCACGTATATATGCAAAATTTATTTGGCGTTGAAATGATATGTTGCATTGTCGTGTAAGCAGCAAATGAGGCGTTTTGAAAATGCTGATCTGTTGAAAGGTAGGAGTATGCTTGTTGCAGCGATTATGGATATTGTGACTTCACATTGTGACAATGTGGATAAGGTTAAGTCGAAACCTATGTTATCGAAAAAAGCTGCAATGAGAGATATTGAAGCTGCGCTGCAGGTTCTTGAGGAAGGTGGGATGTATTGGGATGAAGGGGGTAGTGGTGAAGAGGGTAAAAATGATGGAACGGTGGTGAAGGGGATTGGAGTGAAAAGGGTTTTGGGCTTTTCAGGAAGTCATGGGTCGATAGAGCTAGAGGATTCTAGTGTTAAAGCTAGGAGTAAAACTAAGAGAGTATTGTTTAACAAAATAAGTGATAATTCACCAAATTTTATTCCCGGTTTATGGGATGATTTGCATTGTCAACATGTTGCGGTCCCTTTTGCCGCATGGGCTTTAGCAAATTGGGCAATGGCGTCAGATGTGAATAGGACTCATATCCAAGAATTGGATCACGATGGTCATGCTGTCGTGACTGCTTTGGCTGCGCCAGAGAGATCTGTAAAATGGCATGGGAGTTTAGTGGCTAGGTTTTTGTTAGAAGATCGAGATCTCCCGTCTGATGATTTTGTTTCTGACTGGAGTTCCAGTCTTCTTTCTACCGTGTCCCAGGCAAGCAAAGGTGAGGATGTTTGTTTGACCCGTGTGGCTTTGTCTGCATTCTTGCTTTCACTTGAAAGATGTCCCGGGGCTCAAGAGGAGGTTATGAAAAAGAGTCTTTATTTAATGAGAGAAACTGCTAAAAGGATGAAAAAACATGAGTCTATTCAAGAAGCATTAGCAAAAGGTTTAGAATCATTGTGTACAGGTAACATACATTTGACTCTTGACGAAGGCCAAAAGTGGTCAAGCATTCTCCTTCGGTGGGTGTTTGGTAATACTTCTTCTGATGCTACTAGATCATCTGCTATAAGAATTCTTTCACATATTCTTGAAGACTATGCACCATCTTCAGTACCATTATCTCAAGGTTGGTTAACTATCTTGTTGAGTGACATTTTGAAATGTAGGATGTCATCACTTAAAGGGAGTGCTCAACCAAAGGACAAAGTGAAGGTCTGTAGCTTCATTTACATTCTGTATTCATAATATTCGTTTTGGAATTGAATGGAATTATGTAGTAATTGATGACGTTACGTAATTGTTGTAGACTCAAATTGACCAAGCAAACATTGCATCTGGCACACAGGCTGCCAACCAGTTGGCTATTGCTGTGGTTAACTTAGCAATTAATCAACTTGGAACAGAATCTTTAGAAGATCTTTTGTGCATGGAGCCCTTTGCTGTTCCATTTAAAAAAGTTAAAAAGGACAGTAAGCCCAAAGTGAATGCTGCAGATTCTGCACTGGCAACTCTTAAAGGGATCAAAACTATGTCTGAAATATGTAGTGATGACACAATTTGTCAGACCAGGATAATTGATCACGGTGTAGTTTCATTACTACGTCGCCTCTTGTTAAGAGATGATTATGAGAAATTAGCTGCAAGTGAAGCATACAATGCATCAAAAGATATGAAATCCAGTGATCATCAACCTGCAAGTGTTCCTGATGTTCATGATCCATCTAAAGTCCGTGTTCCACCTGCAGCACATATCCGCAGGCATGCAGCTCGATTCTTAACTGGTCTTTCGGTCCATCCAAAAGTCAAAGAATTTATTTTAAATGATAAAGTTTGGTGTGATTGGCTTGAAGAATGTGCAAATGGGAAAATCCCAGGATGCAATGACCTCAAGACTCGAAGCTATGCTAGAGCAACATTGTTAAATATTTTTTGCAATGATTATGATGTAGATAGTGATTCAGAAAGAAAACATAGGTGTCCTCATTTTACTGAGATGATCTACTTAATCAACCCTGACCTATCTCACTGGAAATATCCTATGAAAGAAAGGCAAGAATCTGCTGCCGAGACACCAACGGATAACAGTGGATCCGTGAGTCATTCAGATCCTTCACTTGATGTTGTGTTTGTTCATGGCCTGCGTGGTGGTCCATTTAAATCTTGGCGGTTATCTGAGTGCAAGTCATCATCTAAATCTGGTCTTGTAGAAAAGATTGACGAAGAGGCAGGGAAGCAAGGCACTTTTTGGCCTGCAGAATGGCTTTCTTCTGATTTTCCTCAAGCCCGTTTGTTTAGTCTTAAGTACAAGGTTTGTGACTATCCCCAGGTTAAAAGTCGGCCCAACCTTTTATCTATTGACAATTTGACATGATTAAACCTTTTTTTTAATGGTATTTTATGCAGACAAATCTTACACAGTGGTCTGGATCAAGCTTGCCTCTTCAGGTTTGTGTTTTCATATTAATATAAGAACTGTTAAGTATGTTAAAAAAGTTAAACTCGTAATATTACAATTCTTATTAAGGATCACTAATAATCATTGGTTTATTTCAGGAAGTTAGCTCCATGCTATTGGAAAAGCTAATCACTGCAGGCATTGGAGATCGACCAGTTGTATTTGTAACTCACAGGTGAGTCTAATGGTTGCTTTGTGGTTTAATTACTAATTTTTAAAGTAACTGTAATCGAGATATAGTTTTATGAAAATGAATGATTATTGCAGCATGGGAGGTTTGGTTGTCAAGCAGATGTTGCACCAGGCTAGGACAGAAAAGAGAGATGATATTGTCAATAACACCATTGGAGTGGTATGTTCTATTCAAGAATATTCTTCAACATCTCATCTGATAGTTTTTGAACTGGATCATTCTTAGTGTTCCCCTTGGTTTAGGTGTTTTATAGCTGCCCACATTTTGGTAGCAAGCTTGCGGATTTGCCTTGGCGAATGGGTTTTGTTCTGAGGCCTGCACCAACGGTATGTACCCCTTTATTTCCGTTATGTTGTACATTGAACATAAAATGTACCTTTTTAATGACGGGTATCTATTTCCTTTCTCAGATAGGAGAATTGAGAAGTGGTTCCCCAACATTAATAAAGCTTAATGACTTTATCCGCCATTTACATAAAAAAGGGTCTCTTGATGTTCTCAGTTTTTGCGAGGTATTACCATAAGTTTAATCTATTTTTTAGTCATTCTTAACTTTAATACCATGTATGCTGTTTGGGTATTTGATTGTCTACCTAATGAACCATTTTGCAGACTAAGGTAACTCCAATTGTTGAAGGCTATGGGGGTTGGGCCTTCAGATTGGAAATAGTTCCAATTGAATCTTCATATCCTGGATATGGGAACTACGTGGTAAGTTCTCATTTCTCCAATTTGCCAATAACTTTTTTCTTGCGACACCGGATGATTTTTTCGTTCTTTTTTTTACTTTCTGTTTTTTCCCTACAGGTATTAGAGTCAACAGATCATGTAAATTCATGTAAACCTATAAGCAAAAGTGACCCTTCTTATCGTGAAACTTTGCATCTTTTACATAAACTTAGAGCACGTATCCATGAAAGAACAACCTAGACATCCATGTACAGTCATCAAACGTTGTATCCATGTACATATTACCAGTCCTTGAAGCTGTTAGGATAGTTGTGCTGCTGCTGCTCAAGTTGTACCACTACCATTTTGAGCAACTGATAGAGTGACACCATGCTAAATTACAGAGGGTAGTAGCCGGTTCATACAGTGGTTTCCTTTGCCATTGTTTGAGAATAGATATAGCTTTAGAAACCATTGAGATGACATATTTAACCCTGCCAATTTCTAGCAGGCATTGGGTTATACTTTATTTTTACCCCGTATTGCCTTCTTTGTATATTTTTAGAGGAAGGGCTGCTGCTGCTGGGAATGTTACTGACTTACTGCAACACATATCAGTAGCGTAATGTAAATATATCTTCGTCGAACGGCTAACAAGTGAACCAGATGTACCATTTGCAATGCATCTAACAATTGTGTTTTTGTAGTATATAAAGGTATTTAGAGAATTTTTCTTGTATATGGGAAAACCCTTGGTGGGACTGTTGTAATATATCAAAGCAATTGATGGTTTATATACTGAATTACCAAAGTCATGATATGTATTTGCATAATTGTTCAGGTGATGTGGTTGTAAACTTTGTTAAAATGCAACTTATTATTGAATGAACTCGGATAACACGTTGTGACATAAAGATGAAGTAGTTATCAAAAAAATTGAAACTGAGATCCATTTTACAAATTTCAAATTATCTTAAGGGTACACCATCACTTATCTTAAGGGTATTTTAGATTGTGTTTCCAAAACAAATTTCAAATTATCTTTAACAAATTTCAATTGTAATCAAACTCAAATTATAGAAGTTGACATAAAAATACAAATAGCCCTCTTATTTAAGCATCACACGTACATTCTCTACTCTGCAACAACACCACAAAACAAAATTTATTTTTTTTTTAAAAAAAAAAACAATGTCAGATCATATACCATTCGAAATACAAACAGAAATCATAAAAAAGCTTCCTATGAAATCATTGTTAAGATTCAGATCAGTTTGTAAGCAATGGAAGTTTTTGATCAGTAGCTCTAAGTTTGATACTGATTACACTTTCCTCCATCCACACGATGATGATGATCGGCAACATCTGCTTATAGTTTTCTATGATAATCTACGTGGAAATCAGCATGTTGTTTCCATTGTTGATAATGATGATACTTTCTTACAATGCAATATATCCATAAATGTTCTCAAGTGGCTTAATGAGCTCGAGTATTTTGCAGGTACCTCTCATGGCTTGTTATGCTTTTTGGATGATGATAATGTTGTTATCATTAATCCATTAATCAAAAAATCTATTTCTGTTCCGCTTCCTAATGTGAATGACTATTCAGATGACTGTGAAGATTTTACGGTTATTTGTTTTGGGGTTCGTCCTGACACTCTTGATCCTATGATTGTTAAAATAAATTTATTAGACTTGCGTCCTACTGAAGTGGAGGTTTTTACTTTAAGGTCAGGGGTGTGGAGACATATTCCTATAGACGATCACGTTATTATGAAAAGGATTGTTGGCATATATAATCCTATTCCGGTAGTTATTGATAGGTTTATTTACTGGTTTGCCGCTTTGGATCATGAATCTAATTTTATAACTCTTTCGTTTGATTTGATTAGTGAAGAATTTAACTAAATTTATCTGCCACGTCATATAAGACGTGCCGTGGATGGTTTTGATGTCATGGATGGTGTTGGTAAGGTCTTACATAATCTAAGGGAGTCTCTTGTTGTACTTACATGCAGAAAAAAAACAAATAAAAAAGTTTTTAAAGTATGGAGGATGATGGATGACACCGGTGGTTCTAAATCATTTACCGAGCTATTCAGAGTAACCATACCGTCTGCAACATGGGATATTGTGGGACTTAGGAAGAATAACCAACTTATAATTCAAAATAATCATGATAAACAGCTGATTACTTATGATCCCTACTCGAAACAATTCAACAGTCTTGGAATTTATGGAGAAAAAGATTCATTCTACTTGAGCTCCTATAAGGAATCGCTACTTCTGTTAGATTGTTAGTTGATATCCAAGAATAAGATGATAGGCATATTGCAATTAAGTAACCTTAGTGATGATGAGTACTTTAGAAGATTAGTAGTGGTTTGGTCATTTAACAGGTAAATGCAGCATATTCATGTTTAGATGATCTTTTTAGTATTTTAATATTAGATCAATATTGTTTCGTTAAACATAGATGATATGCAATTATCTTGTTGTCAGTTAAGTAGATTCTAATTACTTACTTCAATCTCAAGCCATTTATGTTACTCTATATCATATGTATCCGACACAAGAAAACCAGTTTTTGTGCGAGTGGCTTTCAGAATGCGCAAACGTTAGAATCCTGAGATGCAGTGACCTCAAGCTCGAAGCTATAGTGGAACATTGGTATATATTGGAAGTATTGTAGTTGATAGTATGTTCTCTTAACCATACCAGTCATGTGGTTTGTTGTACATTGGTTTCGGTTTAGCCCCCTGTCATATACCAGTAAAAAACGGAGTGTAGCTTTTAACCTGTCATGCTTGTTCTCAATTTTATCCCATTGTCTTATCAGTTGTTATGCTTATACACGAAATCAGTTTCGATACAAGTAGTTTGAAGATTATGAAGATATATATATACACACACACACATACATATAGCCAGGGTCATTACAGAACCTTTTTATTTGTAACTTCATTTCAAATAAGTTCAGTTCAGATTTTAGACATTGATACCTGTACATTATAGGTAACAGTAAAGGACTAGATTTGTATTATACATGAAATTAGAGACAGCAATAATGCGGTGACCGATGAGGCATAACAATAACGTCAGTGCAAACGATTTAAGGATCCATCTAAAAGCTTTTGATGAGTTTGTAAAGCGGGAAGATTTTAATGAGGAGGAGTTCAAGGAAACTGTTGAGAAATAAGTTGCTTTCTCAATCTTAGCTTGGTATTTTTTGAAAGTATAAAAGTTAGCAGCCATATGTTATAACCGAGTTGAGGGACCGTTATGGACAATATCTTAAATTTGAAGTTGGAGCTGGTATTAGAATAATTTAAAGTTGAGGGCTGTTTTTGTTAATTATACGATATCTGAACCGGGCATGGGGACCGTTATGGACAATATCTGAAGTTGGAGCTGGTAGTGAAATGAATATACTCTTCTAATAAATAGCTTAATAATCTTTTTAAAAACCTTAAATCATGACATGATATACTCTTCTAATAAATAGCTTAATAATCTTTTTAAAAACCTTAAATCATGACATGTATAATTTACTAATTCGCTCTCCTAATCTCATCATTTAATTCTACCAAGTGTCATGATCACATAGTTAGGAAGATAATTTAAGAGGATTTATCCTTCTAATAATTGTATCATGTTGTTGATTGTGTGTTTTTGAGAAATCTTTGCGAAAACCGTATAGTTTAATCTAGTCTAGTACAACAATATAAGAAGAAAATAAACTAAATATAAAGGTATGTTTCCTTAATACTTAATACACTTAATAATTAAGAACTTAATACATTCAGCCAAATTTAATGTTTTTTTTTTACTTAATAAAAAAAAATAACCATCATTTATCTATTTTTTACTTAATACACACAGACATTATTTATACTTTCAGACAATTAATACAATTAGAATTTAGTGACTAAAAAAAACGGGCCTAAAAAGGAAAAAAATAATAATACTCCTACTTCCCAGCCAGCAACGCGGGCAACCCCGCTAGTTGTAATCAAACTCAAATTACAAAAGCTGACAAACGTATAGCCCTTTAATTTAACCATCACACGTACTTTCTCTACTTTGCAACAAGAAAAGTTAAAAAAAAAACAATGTCTTCAGATCATATACCATTCGATATACAAACAGAAATCATAAAAAAGCTTCCTATAAAATCATTGTTAAGATTTAGAGCAGTTTGCAAACAATGGAAGTTTTTTATCAGTAGCTCTAAGTTTGTTACTGATTACACTTTCCTCCATCCACACGATGATAATCGACAACATCTGCTTATATGTTTCGATGATAAGTCACGTTATAAAAAACATGTTGTTTCCATTGTTGATGATGATGATACTAATTTCTTACAATCCATATTTAATGTTCCAAAGTGGCTTAATGAGCCTGCAGAGTACTTAACTGGTACCTCTCGTGGCTTGTTATGCTTTTTCGATGATTATCATTCTGCTGTTATCTTGAATCCTTTAATCCGAAAATCTGTTTGTGTTCCCGTTCCTAATGTGATTGTTTATTCAGATGACTGGAGATTTTGATGCTACGCTTATTGGTTTTGGGGTTTGTCCTGACACTCTTGATCCTAAGATTGTTAAGATTAATTTGATAAACTGTCAGCCTCAAGAAGTGGAGGTTTTTACATTAAAATCAGGGGTGTGGAGACATATTAATCCTATGGGAAGTAGAATTTTTTTTTTAAACGGGCGTTTTTCAATGGTGTTTTGTCAAACAAGTTTTCGGAAAAAAAAAGTTGTACAACCGGGTAAACCGGTATTAGCATTACCGGGTTCAAAATTTTGGCTCGAACCCGGTATTAGCATTACCGGGTTCAAAAAAAGGTGTTTGAAACCGGTATTAGCATTACCGGTTTCGAAATGCGTACCAACTTTTTCAGACCAACAGTAAGAAACAGTGAGCATGCAGGCTTGTTTGTGACTTGATGTGACTACACACTGCGAAACCGGTTTTCCCATTACCGGGTTCGCACCTCGTGACAAAATTGGCGGGTGAGCATTGGGTTACCTTGTGGGTGGTGGAGATACCTTCACCATCTCTAAAACATCTGGTAGCGAGTCGGGATTCCATGACGTGTGGCGGAGATACCTTCACCATCTCCGGCGAGATGTCCAGTCAACAAATCTATACAAACTTTATATAAAAGAAAATAAGAACAAAAGGATTATGTAAAAATGGGGGTTCAAATAATTTTAAAGGATTTGATCATTTGATGATGGGGTCATGGATAAGAAAAATTATGGTGTTTATTCTTTCTTAACATATGTGTGTGTGTTTTCAAGAATATCTGAAAAATGAAAAACAATATTCCTGTGAGTGAATAAAGAGTGTTTGGAGAGTAGTAGGACGGTAGGATTAGGTGGGGGATTTGGATGGCGTGGGGTTATAATTGAAACGAAACACGTGTATCCTATCCTTACACGTCATCTCCTCTCTGTTCAAATTTCAAAAACATATCATATTAAGATTAATGATAGTGAGAATTGCATTGCAAAACACTGTTCGTCTGCAAAAGCACCTGCAACTCTGAACCCGGGCTTCCTACTACCGGTTTCAAATTACTTTATTTGAACCCGGTATTGGGAATACCGGTTTCGAGCCATAATTTTGAACCCGGTATTCCCAATACCGGTTTAACTGGTTTTAAAAAAAAAAAATCGAAAACTTGTTTGACAAAACACCCTTGAAAAACGTCCGTTTCAAAAAAAAATTCATGGGAAGTATTATGAAAAGGATTCTTGGCATCTATAGTCGTATTCCGGTAGTTATAGGTAGGTTTATTTACTGGATTGCCGCTTTGAAACATGAATCTAATTTTATAATTCTTTCGTTTGATTTGATTAGTGAAGAATTTAAAGAAATTTATCTGCCGCGTCATATAAGACGTGCCCAGTTGGATGCTCTGGATGGTGTTAGTAAGGCCTTACATAATCTAAGGGAGTCTCTTGTTTTACTTACATGGAGAAAAAAAACCAATAAACAAGTCTGTAAAGTATGGAGGATGATGGCCGGATGACAACGGTGGTTCTAGATCATTTACGATGCTATTCAGAGTAAGCATACCGTCTGCAACATGGAATATAGTGGGACTTAGGAAGAATGGCCAACTTATAATGCAAGATAAGTATGATCAACAGCTGATTTCTTATGATCCCGACTCGCAACAAATCAACAGTCTTGGAATTTACGGAAAAAAAGATTCATTCTACTTGAGCTCTTATACGGAATCGCTTCTTCTGTTAGATTGTTAGTTGATATCCACGATTATGATAGGCACATTGCAATCAAGTAACCTTAGCAGTTAATGATGATGAGTCTCATGTTTAGAAGATTACTAGTGGTTTGGTTATTTAACAACTAAAAGCAGCATATTATATGCTACTATCTATGATAGATCTCATGTGTTGGATACATTCATGTTAGATGATTTAGATAGTATTTATATTTATTAGATCAATATAGTTTCGTTAAACATAGATTATATGCAATTATCATGTTGTCAGTTGAGTAGATTCTGAATACTTATTTCAATCTCTAAGACATTATGTTACTCTGTATATATGTATCCGACACAAAAACCAACTGGGTTGGATCAGTGGTTGGAACCCTTGCCTTTGGAAACAGAGGTCATGGGTTCGATTCTCATGCCTAGGAAGGCTGGAGGTCCTTTTCTATCTTTGGTAGAACCTGGAAGCAGTCTCTCTACCTTTGATAGGGGTAAGGCTGTCTACATATCAACCTCCCCCATTTGGGACCCAAAACCCGTGGAAGACGACATTGGGAGTTACTTTTCTTATATGTATCCGACACAAGATAACCAGTTTTTGTGCGAGTGGCTTTCAGAATGCACAAATGTACAGTTTGTTATACATTGTAATACACGTCTTAAAAAATATATATTGTATAAAATTTTGTAATCATTTTTTAATGGGCTCAAAGAGAAAAACATGTGTATATAAACATACAAACTTGGGGCCTTTGAAACTTAGGGGCTTAAAGCTCTTGCTTTATTCTCGAGTCACTACTGTTATGTTGTGGGTTTATCTATTAACCACTACTGCTATGAGTTGGGAATGACATGAATACGTAAATCAATGGTTCATAGGAGGGAGATATGATCAATTGTTAGTGAACATCAAGAGAAGAGACAAAAATCTACAATTGATGGGCTCTGTCAAGACGTATTCTTCAACACAAGTAGATATGTTGAGGAATCGGTTGAAAACCATACAAAAAGGTCAACAAAGCAAGATGATTCGACTAACAGAATATGAACAAATGAAAACTTCGATGGAGTTCAAGGAAACTGTTGAGAAACGAGTTGTTTTCTCAATCTTCGCTTGGTATTATTTGAAAATATAAAAGTTACCATATGTTATAACCAAGTTGAGGGACCGTTATGGACAATATCTTAAATTTGAAGTTGGAGCTCGTATTCAAATAAATCAAAGTTGAGGGATGTTTTTGTTAATTAGCTATATATACTTGGAAAAGGATTGATGGGGGATTTTGATTGAACAGATTAAATATTCATCTTCTATCTCTCTATTTTTCTACATACTCGCTAATCAACGCGGATTCAATTCGGGTTATTTAATAAAAGTTTTACTCAAAAAATAAGTAATATGTTATTTGTGTTGTTAATAAATTTATAACTTGATATGAAAAAATTTATAAAGTTACTAACAAAGAGTTGCACTAAAATGGTTTAGACTTTAAGAAAACGAATGCTTTAGTTATTGTTTATAAACCCGCGGATATGTGCAAAACTTCAACTTTTCTTAGCTAGAAAATAGCTTGTGGTAAAGACAAGATATATTTTGACCAGACGTGTTCGGAATTTTTGTCGATTCAGGAGAAGTTTAAGGACCAAAAAAAAAAAACATTAGCACAAACAAATATAGAGACTACAAAAAAAACTTAAAAAATACAAGTATTTTTTTAAATTGTTTTCAAAACATTTTTTCAATACATAACATTGATGGCGACAGGCGATCGTTTATCAGATCCACAAGAAGACGGCGAAGATAAAGATCAACAATGGGTATTGGTTCGGAAGAGGAGATCAAACTCAAACAATCAGGAAGGATCCAAACACATGCATGGGAACGGAAATAATAATAATAAAAAGAAAAACCCTAAAATTAAACTCAATATTTTGGAACGCATGTCCATGTCCTTCTATCTCACCAATTTTCCGAATCATGTGACAGCTAAAGACATCTGGAATCGTTGTTCAAGCCTGGGTAAGGTGGTTGACGTATTTATACCGAATCGACTATCCAAAGCAGGAAGAAGATTTGGTTTTGCTAGATTCATAAGGGTCGATAACGCGGCTACTCTTCTTAAGGATCTGCAATCTGTATGGTTTGGCAATTACCGAGTCTATGCAGATGTGATGAAATACAGCAGGGTCTATGATAAGCGTAACCCTAACAAAGAGAAGACCGATGATCAGACTAGAACTAATCCTGATCCAGTGTAAAAGAATTATAGGAAGCCATCAGTTTCATATGCTGATGCTCTTTCAGGTAATGTGCCCAACAAAGATCGAGATACCCCCTCTGGTAAAGATTCAATCTCCCCTTCCTCGCGTAGGGTTATTACTATTACTAAACCTGTTCCTTTCGATGCTGAAAATCCAAATACAAAATCTTTACTTGTTAAAATTCTCGATCCGGTTAATGTTCCTAAATCAAGCCAATGGCTTCTCGATGAGGGTTTTTGTGATTACTTTGTATCTTACGTTGGAGGCCGATGACTTTCCTTCAACTTTGCTTCAGTGGAAGCCAAAGAAATGTTTCTTTCTAACGAAACACTTAAGAGTAGGTTTGGTGCTTTTAAAACACCATGTGATACTTTTGTTCCTGATGAGAGAATGATTTGGGTGGACATTATTGGTCTTCCTATTGGCGCATGGAAGAAATAAATTGTTAACGATATTTTGGGTGGTTGGGGAAAATGCTTCTATTTTGTTGACGATTGGGAAAAGGCCTACTCTACTGGCAAAGTTTGTGTCTTGACTAAATCTCGAAAACATGTGTTTGAGGAATTACACCTAAACTTCCATGACAAACCTTATGAAATTTGGATTAAAGAGGTTGCCAATTGGGATCCCAAAATCTGGCATGCTTCGACTGCCTCTTCAGTTTCAGATGGTTCCTCTCAAGAAGACGAAGTTAGTGAAGATTCTAACTCTTTATATGAGGCGGGTTCAATAAGTCAACAATTCGACTATAATCTGTGACGTGACTCATCTTAATTGGAAGAAAAGGATGATGGGGTCAGCGATAATGGCGATATTAATGAGGTCCATGTCTTCAAAGAACCTGTTAATATCGACCTTGTTGATGAAGGAGTTAATTTTGAACTAGTAGAAAAGGAACATACAGCTGAACCAGATTGTAATCAAGATAACAACCTTCAAAAAGCAATTGATGAGGACATTTTCTCTTTGGAAAATATAATAGCTAAAGATGCTGAGGAAAGAAAGAAAGCGACATCATGTCCCCCCAAGGTTCGTTGTGAACCAAGCCATAATGATAATTCTCTGTTGGAAAAACAAAGCATAAACGGAAATGACACTTTGGAGAAACAAGTTCAAGGGTCTTTGGAGAAAAAAGTAGATGATTCTGGTTATACTTCTCAATCCTTTAGTGCTCCGGGTTATATCAAAGGAATGCATATGATGAAAGAGAGTAATCCAGTTGGCCATATTTGCGAAACAGATGCGGGACTCATTAATTCATATTCGTTTTGCTCATCCCATGGTTCTACCAATTTTCAAGTAGATCCCCATGAGATTTTGGAAGTAGGCGATGATATGGGCTACAAATACATTGGAGACATCAACGACGCTACTCGAAAGGTGCAACAACTTCGTGTCTTGGAAGGTAAACAATGAATATATTGTCGATAAATATATGTGGAACGGGTAGTGAGAAAAAAAGGGAGAAACTTCGGTTCATTCTGAATAAACATCGTGTTAATTTCCTTTCAATTCAAGAATCCATGATGTCAAAATCTGACACTTTTCGCATCAAGAGCTTTTATTAAAGAGGAAGAATTTATTCATGATAGATTTATTGTGGTTAAAGGTAAATGGGCGAGTCATAATCTGGATTGCTACATGGTTAATGTGTATGCCCCTCAACAAGAATCGAGAAAACGATACTATGGCAGTCCCTACATAATTTTATGACTGAACATGCTGGCAATTTCATCATTTGTGGTGATTTCAATTCGGTCAGGGGGCCAGACGAGCGAATGGGTACGAGTTTTTCTAAAATCAATGCCACTAATTTCAATATTTTCCTAGAAAACAATAACCTGGTTGACATGTATCTTGGAAGGCATAAATTCACCAGGACCAACATCGATGGTACTAAGGCTAGCAGGATTGACCGCTTCCTTGTTAATCAAGAGATCATTGATAGTATCCCTGATCTAAATCTTGTTGCGTTGGATGATATTCTCTCTGATCACAGGCCTCTCCTTCTTTCTCAACTGAAACTTGATTTCGGCCCATCTCCTTTTAAATTTTATAATACATGGCTTGATTTGGATGGCTTTGATAATGTCATGTTGAACAGCTGGAAGAACCATGATGGGATCAATGATAAGGGTGCTTTTATTAACCTCAAAGATAAACTTAAGAGGTTGAAAGATGATATCAAATCTTGGAGAAAAGAAAATGGGGAGAAAAGAAACAAAGATGTCATTTCAAAAGAGATTGCTGAGGTCGATAATCTATTGATATTAGACAGAAGTAATAACATGTTGGCTGACAAAAGAAGGGCTCTTGTGACTGAACTTCAGGTGATGGATTTCAGATATGCTAACGATTTGAAACAAAAGGCTAAGATCAAGTGGTGCATTGAAGGTGACGAAAATTCCAAATTTTTCCATGCTTACATCAACAAAAGACGGCGCGAAAATTCTCTTAGGGGTATTAAACACAATGGTACTTGGATCACAGATGTAAATGGAATCAAAAAATGTTTTCGTCAACACTTTGCTAACAAATTCAAAAGGTTTGATGGCTTGGACTTTAATGTAGATGATTCCTTATTCAGAAAATTGTCCAATTCACAAGCTATGAATCTTGAATCTGAGTTTTCCATGGAAGAAGTTAAAACTGCCGTTTGGAGTTGCGGAGGCGATAAGGCACCAGGCCCCGATGGTTTCTCTTTCGCGATGATTAAAAGAAAATGGAGTGTTTTAAAGGACGATATCTTCAAAATGACGAATGATTTCTATCAACGGGCGCATATCCCCGTTGGCTGCAACTCGTCATTTATAACTTTGATCCCAAAGGTTAGTAATCCGACAATTGTCTCTGATTTCCGTCCTATTAGTTTAATTGGGGTTCAGTACAAGATTATTGCTAAGCTTTTAGCACTACGGTTGGCGAAAGTTATCGATAATGTTGTAAGCCCGGTTCAAACAGCTTTTATCAAAGGAAGACAGATCCTTGAGGGCCCTTTATTACTCAACGAGACTATTGACTGGTACAAAAGGAGGAAGAAAAAGCTGATGTTGTTTAAAATTGATTTTGCCAAGGCGTATGATTCTTTATCTTGGGACTTCCTCTTTTCGATTCTTCATGCAATGGGGTTCGGTTCTAAATGGGTTTCGTGGATTAAGGCATGTCTTACTTCTGCTAGATCATCTGTTTTGGTGAATGGCAGCCCTACTGAGGAGTTCCCCATTCAGCGTGGGCTTCGTCAAGGAGACCCTATGGCTCCTTTCCTTTTTATCATCGCCATGGAAGGACTTCATATTGCCATCGACAATTTGGTGAAAGGTAACAAATTTAAATGTGCTAACATAAACCAGATTTCTGTCTCCCATCTTTTCTTTACAGATGATGTTATGATTATTGGAGAAGGCAATGCTCGCAATATGGAGGTCATTGCTAAGGCTCTTAGGTTTTTTCACTGCATCTCGGGGCTGAAAATCAATTTTGACAAATCCTCAATTATCAAAGTTGGAATGGATGAATCTGAAGTGTACCAAATGGCCACATCGGTTGGATGTAAAGTGGAATCCTTCCCTTTCAAGTACTTGGGTATCCCTATTGGTGGAAGCTCGGCGAGAATTAGCACATGGGAACCAATCATCTATAAGTTTCAGAAAAGACTGTCGAACTGGAAAGCTAGCATGTTATCTATTGGTGGAAGATCTACCTTGATTTCTTCGGTGCTAGGATCCTTAGGCATCTATTATCTCTCCATTTTTCGCATGCCTAAGAAAGTCAATACCATCCTGGAATCATTAAGATCCTCGTTTTTTTGGGGTGGCACCAAGAATAAAAGAAAAATCGCATGGGTGAAATGGGGCTCGATACTTGCTGCGAAAGATGATGGTGGGGTGGGATTTGGAAGTTTAGAAGGTATGAATCATGCCCTCCTTTATAGATGGCGGTGGAGGGCTTTTAATAATCCGAACAACTTATGGGTTCGTGTGATTACTGCAATACATGGGGAAGATTGTTTTCTTAATCTCTCATCGAAAAATAGAGGGTTATGGCAAAGAATTGGCGACTCAGCAAAGACCCTTCATGACATTCCAACTTTTAATGATACACAAGAAAAATCCGCAATGGGCGCAATACTAAATTTTGGACTGATGTCTGGTGTGGGGAGTCTAATTTTGCATCCTTATTTCAGAGACTGTTTGCCCTTGAGTCCCAAAAAGAATGCACCGTTAGTAGCCGTAGAGGGCTTTCTTGCTGGGAATGGAGATGGAATAGACCGATCAGATCGACTCGTGAAGTGACAATGATTCAACAATTGGTTGACAATCTCCCGAGTAATATTATCAGTGAAGATGACGATAAATGGGTTCGGAATCTTGATGGCAAGTCCAAGTTTTCTATAGCTCAGATTAGACATTGCTTTGATCATCATCGTCTTCCGATTTCAAGTAACATGAAGACGAAATGGAGCAGACTGGTCCCCAAAAAAGTTAACTTGTTCGTTTGGAGGCTCAGACGCGATGCTCTACCTACGACTATTAATTTGTTTGCGAGAGGTATAGACATAAATACTGTTAGGTGCATGAATTGTGCTAATGGTACTGAGCTATTTGATCATGTCTTCCATCAATGCAAGCTAGTAAAAGATACAAGAAGCCTCCTTAGTAAATGGCTGAAGCTGGACATTCCTGATGACCTTCCTAATAGGATTTTGGCTTGGTGCGATAATCTTCATATCTTGGCGGCTAGTCGATACAAAGTTGAAGCTATTTTGTTTACTTGGTGGTGGCTTATTTGGAAAGCTAGAAACAACGTCTTACATAATGATATTCACGAATCTGGTAAGGAAATTTTTTACTCCGTCACTTCGTTTTCTTATCTTTGGTTAAAAAGTCGAGACAAGAAGGCCTCTATTGCGTGGGATTCATGGATCGAGACTCCACTTAGTACTTAAGTTGGTACTTTTTTATGTCTTTTTGTCTTGTTTCCTCAGAACTTGTTTGGGGTCGCATCAAACACACCACGAAGTGAAAACCGGTGGCTCGGCCTTCGTTGGTGGGGTTTTTTCTTATGCCTCAGTTTCTGTAATTGGCATAAGTTTTTTCAACCCTTTTGTTGCCTTAGCAGTTAAAGTTCTGGGTAGGTCTAGAATGTGTTATCAGTTGTATTTCTAGATATTGTAACTTGTTGTACTTTGTCCTCTAGCGTCTTGCTAGAGGAGTTATAGTAATATAATTTTTGTCGTTCGAAAAAAAAATTAAGTTGTTTTTGGCAAGACAAGTGTTCTAACAAGATATTTGTTTATAACATGAAAATACATAGTTAAAGACGTATACAAAATGATTTTTAAAATTAAAATGTAAAAAGTCACAATAAAAACATAAAAGCAATTTATTTATAAAAAAAATTATAAAACCTCGTAGGATATACAATAAACAATATTTTTAAATTTAAAATAAATAAATAATATTTTAAAAATATCAGATAATGATCGGTGATATTGAAGAGTATATTGACCACAATAGAGTGTTATAAAAAGAAATGAGAATATGATGGGAGAGAATTTGGTTTGTTTTGTAAGGTTAAAATAAAGAGAAAATGTCTAAATAAAAAAAAGAAGAAAAGATAAAAAAAATAATATGACATTATGTACTTCTATAAAAAAATATGACATCATGTACATAAGGTTGGATCATAAAAGAATGAGAATATGATGGGAGAGAATTTGGTTTGTTTTGTAAGGTTAAAATAAAGAGAAAATGTCTAAATAAAAAAAAGAAGAAAAGATAAAAAAAATAATATGACATTATGTACTTCTATAAAAAAATATGACATCATGTACATAAGGTTGGATCATAAAAGATATGTTAGGCTTTGATAGTTTTAAAAAACAATCTAATGAAAAGTTTACAAATCAAAATTTAAAAGATGATTTCATTAATTAATTAATTAGATGAAAAATAACTACTCGTATTTAATAAGAAAATGTTTAATTATGACAAATAAAATTTTCTTAAAAAAATATTGATGTCATCACAACTTTGTTTTATTTATACGAGAGAGGTACCCGCGCAATGCAGCGGCGATCACGGCGATGAGTGGTGGTGGTGGCGATGGTGGCGGTAACGGTGTGGTTATTAATGTGAAAGTAATTGATGTAAAAATAGTGTAGTTATTTTAAGGGTTAAAAATGTATTTTGGTATATTTAATTAAATGTATTAAATATTTAAATGTATTAAATATTTAAATTAGTGAAAAAAGAAGAGAAATAGTTTGGATTGATAAGGTTGGAAAATATTTTAGGGATATTTTGGGTAGATGTGGTGTGTGAGTTAAGAATGTGTTGAAAGTTAAGGGTATTTTAGGTATTTTAAAGATAGAAAGTTAAAAATGGGGGATGGGTAATTTGTTTTAGAGTAAATTACACTTTTCGTCCCTAAAGTTGGCACGTTTTTCACTTTTGATCCCTAAACTTTAAAAATTACAATTTTGACCTTAAAGTTGGCCAATTTTTTCAATAATCGTCCTTTGGCCATACGGCGTTAAAAAATGGCCGTTAACGTGCGCACGTGTGAGACACGTGAGGGCACTAATGTAATTTCACCTTACACCGAGGGACGAAAAGTGAAAAAATAGCTACTTGAGGGACGAAAAGTGAAAAAATAGCTACTTGAGGGACGAAAAATGAAAATCATGCAAAAAATATATCAACGTGTTTCTGTCTTTGTTCCTTCCTCCCTTCCTTCCTGTTTCTTCTTCTTCAAACATACTATCCCAAAATCAAACAACCTAAAATCACAACAACATCAATCACCTTATGATAATAATCCAATTAACATATTAACGTTTTTCAATCATGTCTCCACACTTCCCTATTTTCAACTATCATTTCCCCACACACATGCTCATGCTCAGCTTTTAGTACAAATAAATAATTTCAACAAAATCACCAAACGAGGTATCATTCATCTTATAGTACAAATGGGCACAACAACCTGCACTTCTTAAACTAATGAATCCTAATCAAAGAATAATTTTGCTATATCACTGCCTTCTTCTAAAATAAAATTAAAAAAAATAAGAGTTGTTGATCGGTTACTTCGGCAATGGCAAGATTGGTCAAGTCGGCAATTGGCTTATTTTTGCAGAAAAAACGATGAACAGTTATGGTGTCTAGAAAATGATGAATTTCAGAAGAACAACCCGTCGGAAACTGCAAAACCCCGTCGGAAAAGAATAGAATGTCACCGGAAAACTTTAAATCACGATTATTCTCTCGATCCTCCGAATTACGACTCGAAACCGGTTGCAACCAACTCTACATTCAATCGCGAACAATCCTGACCAAAAAATTTCAGATTCAAAGCTCGCTGGAAAACATGTCAGGTCGCCGGAAAAATTAAATCTCCAATAACTTTGTTGTTTCTTCGAATTACCACTTGAAATCACCACCAATCTTCTCAAAACTTGATCCCGCACAAACCCTGGGCAACAATTGATTCGATCTATACTCTCCGAAAAATTCAATTTCTCACCGGAAAATTCAACCGCCGTCCAAACTCACCCAATCCGAAATATGAAACTATCAAAATGACCAGAATAAAGATCGGTGGCTGCTTTTGTTGTTGACTTTTTTGATTTCCATGATCTTCGCGTTTCACTAACAAATATATAAATTTATTTTTCGTTTTTCGCATGATTTTCATTTTTCGTCCCTCAAGTAGCTATTTTTTCACTTTTCGTCCCTCAAGTAGCAATTTTTTCACTTTTCGTCCCTCAAGTAGCAATTTTTTCACTTTTCGTCCCTCAAGTAGCTATTTTTTCACTTTTCGTCCCTCAAGTAGCAATTTTTTCACTTTTCGTCCCTCGGTGTAAGGTGAAATTACATTAGTGCCCTCACGTGTCTCGCACGTGCGCACGTTAACGGCCATTTTTTAACGCCGTATGGCCAAAGGACGATTATTGAAAAAATTGGCCAACTTTAAGGTCAAAATTGTAATTTTTAAAGTTTAGGGATCAAAAGTGAAAAACGTTTCAATTTTAGGGACGAAAAGTGTAATTTACTCTTTCTTTTCTTTCTTTTCTTTCTTTAAAGATAGAAGATTTTTCTCCCTGCTCTCTCTCTCTCTCTCTCTCCTCTCTCTATCTCTCTCTCTCTCTCTCTCTCTCTCTCTCTCTCTCTGTCTCTCTCTCTCTCTCTCTGTCTCTCTATCTCTCTCTCTCTCTGTCTCTCTCTCTCTCTCTCTCTCTAACTCTCTCTCTCTCTCTCTCTCTCTCTCTCTCTCTCTCTCTCTCTCTCTCTCTCTCTCTCTCTCTCTCTCTCTCTCTCTCTCTCTCTCTCTCTCTCTCTCTCTCTCTCTCTCTCTCTCTCTCTCTCTCTCTCTCTCTCTCTCTCTCTCTCTCTCTCTCTCTCTCTCTCTCTCTCTCTCTCTCTCTCTCTCTCTCTCTCTCTCTCTCTCTCTCTCTCTCTCTCTCTCTCTCTCTCTCTCTCTCTCTCTCTCTCTCTCTCTCTCTCTCTCTCTCTCTCTCTCTCTCTCTCTCTCTCTCTCTCTCTCTCTCTCTCTCTCTCTCTCTCTCTCTCTCTCTCTCTCTCTCTCTCTCTCTCTCTCTCTCTCTCTCTCTCTCTCTCTCTCTCTCTCTCTCTCTCTCTCTCTCTCTCTCTCTCTCTCTCTCTCTCTCTCTCTCTCTCTCTCTCTCTCTCTCTCTCTCTCTCTCTCTCTCTCTCTCTCTCTCTCTCTCTCTCTCTCTCTCTCTCTCTCTCTCTCTCTCTCTCTCTCTCTCTCTCTCTCTCTCTCTCTCTCTCTCTCTCTCTCTCTCTCTCTCTCTCTCTCTCTCTCTCTCTCTCTCTCTCTCTCTCTCTCTCTCTCTCTCTCTCTCTCTCTCTCTCTCTCTCTCTCTCTCTCTCTCTCTCTCTCTCTCTCTCTCTCTCTCTCTCTCTCTCTCTCTCTCTCTCTCTCTCTCTCTCTCTCTCTCTCTCTCTCTCTCTCTCTCTCTCTCTCTCTCTCTCTCTCTCTCTCTCTCTCTCTCTCTCTCTCTCTCTCTCTCTCTCTCTCTCTCTCTCTCTCTCTCTCTCTCTCTCTCTCTCTCTCTCTCTCTCTCTCTCTCTCTCTCTCTCTCTCTCTCTCTCTCTCTCTCTCTCTCTCTCTCTCTCTCTCTCTCTCTCTCTCTCTCTCTCTCTCTCTCTCTCTCTCTCTCTCTCTCTCTCTCTCTCTCTCTCTCTCTCTCTCTCTCTCTCTCTCTCTCTCTCTCTCTCTCTCTCTCTCTCTCTCTCTCTCTCTCTCTCTCTCTCTCTCTCTCTCTCTCTCTCTCTCTCTCTCTCTCTCTCTCTCTCTCTCTCTCTCTCTCTCTCTCTCTCTCTCTCTCTCTCTCTCTCTCTCTCTCTCTCTCTCTCTCTCTCTCTCTCTCTCTCTCTCTCTCTCTCTCTCTCTCTCTCTCTCTCTCTCTCTCTCTCTCTCTCTCTCTCTCTCTCTCTCTCTCTCTCTCTCTCTCTCTCTCTCTCTCTCTCTCTCTCTCTCTCTCTCTCTCTCTCTCTCTCTCTCTCTCTCTCTCTCTCTCTCTCTCTCTCTCTCTCTCTCTCTCTCTCTCTCTCTCTCTCTCTCTCTCTCTCTCTCTCTCTCTCTCTCTCTCTCTCTCTCTCTCTCTCTCTCTCTCTCTCTCTCTCTCTCTCTCTCTCTCTCTCTCTCTCTCTCTCTCTCTCTCTCTCTCTCTCTCTCCCTCCCCCTCTCTCTCTCTGTCTCTCTCTGTCTCTCTCTCTGGCAACCATTCTCTCTCTCCTCACTTCTCTCTCTCTCTCTCTCTCTCTCTCTCTCTCTCTCTCTCTCTCTCTCTCTCTCTTTTACCCAAATTCGGGTTTTAGCTCGGGAAGAACGTTTTGGTAAGTCTAATTCATCCCATTTACTCCTATTTATGTTAGTGTATGCTATTCCGGTCATTTCGACTATTTACAAGTCCTAAATCGGCTTAAATCGAGTTTTGGGTCAATTAGGGTTCTAATTAGGGTTTGGATCGAATTGATGATTTGGTGATGTTTTGGACGGATTTATGGATTGGGTTATGTTCATTTATGTTCATTAATACTTATTTAAGCTTCAAATCGAGTCACAAGTCCCTGCAAGTTGTTTTGGATCGATTTGGGTCGAGTTTAAGGGTTTTGGTTTAGGGTTTCAGCTGCAGCTGCTGCTGCTCATGTTCTGGTTCCGTGAGAAGCCACTGCGGCGCAGTGGCTTGGGCCTAGCCCACTGCGGCGCAGTGGCTGGGGTCTGTGCAGGTCGTGGTTAGCTCACTGCGGCGCAGTGAGCTTGGCAAAGGCTCACTGCGGCGCAGTGAAATCCTCCTGTACATAATGCGCGCGTCAAACTTCAAACGTTAATAACTTTTGAACCGTAAGTCCGTTCTAGACGTATGACCTATCGTTGGAATCGTGAGAGAGTCTACTTTCTTGTAGTAACATTCATTTTGTACAAAACCTCTCTCATTTCTAAAAAGTGTCGAGTCGAATGCGCATTGTTCATACTCGTTTAAGTTATAAATGCGATTAGGGTTTGCAACTTGACTTAAACTTACTAAACCAACTTAATTATGATATAGAGTTGACATTATAATATATGACATGCTTTGATAGGTTGTGGATGCGTGGGACCCGATACTCGCCATAAAATCTTCAATTAACGCGACTTAAACTTACTTGCCGATCAAGGTGAGTTTCGTTTATCCCCACTCCTTCGGGACTCGGGCTGAAAAGTGTAAGACTTATGTGTTTACCTTGTACGTGTTGTGGGCTGTTTGGTGGACTTATTGCCTGTCTAGTTGATTTCTGTTTGATTTCCGATTGGTAGACTATTTTGTTTGTTTCGCGTGATGTTTCATGAATGTATTGGTACCATCGTAATCCTTAGGATAGAAGTGCTTACAGGGAGGTCGGTTTTCTTTCCAAAGGGTTCTAGATGTGGTGGGAAGGCTGCGGACGACCCTATACATAAGCATCTAGAACTTGATGAAAATAAAATCCTCCGAAGTGTATGTACGTGTTGTTTAGTGTAAATAGGCAGACTCGTGATCGAAATGATTGTGTTGTTCTCATTTGACTTGTTGGCAGACTTCCAAGTGTCTTTACACTTGATGATATGACCTTGTACCTATTGACTGGTATACAGGCTTCCAAGTGTTTTACACTTGAGAACATAACTCGTACTTATTGATTTATAGGCTTAAATCACGAATTGTCTTATTGTTCAATTGATTATTGATTGATTTAGTAAAGGATTGTGATAGTTATTTATTGTTATTATTATTATTACTGTTAGAATAGACGTACATACATGGAAGTCGGTTATGCCTTCCTTTGGGTCTTAGATGTGGTGGGAAGGCTGCGGGTGACCCTATATATAAGCATCTGGGACTTGAAGAAAGTAGAATCCTCTGAAATATATGTACGTATAGTTGGTTTATATTGTGATTAATGATTAATTTTGATTGATGCATATGTTGTGCATAGGTCCCACTGTTAGGGGATTTGACTTATGTATATGGAGATACGGCCTTGTCCCTCTGTTGACAAGTGTGCCCCGTTACGATTATTGATTGTTGGTTCATGTTTGTCGAATGTTGATTATTGGTTTATGGTTGACGGTTATTGATTGTCGGTTTATGATTATGCATTTACATTGGATTGTAAGCATTGCATACATTGTTGATGAGCCCTCGGCAGGGGATTGCCGGCATCCTGGTGCATAGATGTATGCACCCATTTTGGATGTAGTCCTGACCCCGAGTATATAGACATATATATCTCGATGTTTTTGAGATACAGCCCTGACCATGGCGATGGCAGAGGGGTATCGTTGCATACGTGATTGAAGGTCACGCTTGGGATAGGCATATTTGCTTATTCATTCATTCGGCATTTGCATTGATACATACATCATTTATGCATCCTCATTACACTCTCATTTCCTTTGTGTAATCTTGTTGTTGGACGATATTATGTTGCTTAGAGGCTCGCTGTAAGTCAGGTCTAGCCTCTATTCTTATATTGTGATTAATGATTAATTTTGATTGATGCATATGTTGTGCATAGGTCCCACTGTTAGGGGATTTGACTTATGTATATGGAGATACGGCCTTGTCCCTCTGTTGACAAGTGTGCCCCGTTACGATTATTGATTGTTGGTTCATGTTTGTCGAATGTTGATTATTGGTTTATGGTTGACGGTTATTGATTGTCGGTTTATGATTATGCATTTACATTGGATTGTAAGCATTGCATACATTGTTGATGAGCCCTCGGCAGGGGATTGCCGGCATCCTGGTGCATAGATGTATGCACCCATTTTGGATGTAGTCCTGACCCCGAGTATATAGACATATATATCTCGATGTTTTTGAGATACAGCCCTGACCATGGCGATGGCAGAGGGGTATCGTTGCATACGTGATTGAAGGTCACGCTTGGGATAGGCATATTTGCTTATTCATTCATTCGGCATTTGCATTGATACATACATCATTTATGCATCCTCATTACACTCTCATTTCCTTTGTGTAATCTTGTTGTTGGACGATATTATGTTGCTTAGAGGCTCGCTGTAAGTCAGGTCTAGCCTCTATTCTTATATTGTGATTATTGATGCTGGTTCGTTATGAACCATTACTACGAACTCACCAACCTTGTGTTGACTATGCTTAGTACACTTTTCAGGTAATCAGGTACTCCCCGGACGTGGTGTTTAGTTGCTTGCTTGCTGTCTAACCCGGACTTGGACTCATGGATCAAGGATTCATTGACCCTCCTTCTGCATTATACTTAGGATCGTTTGCCATCTTCGAATGTGTTATGTTAACGTTGATGGCTATTTGCTCCTGTTGTATTTTGTTACTTGTATTGCTATGTTTTGGATTCACCGAATCATTAATTGCATTTAGTTGTTCTATTGTAATTCCACCGGGTGCTGTATGATTTCCGTGACATTTCGAGCTCCGGCTTGGGGTGTTACAGCCGGCCGTCGGGTATTTTTGCACACTGGGCCGGAGGTCCCTTCCACCTCGGTGGATCTGGAAGCAGCCTCTCTACCTTTGAGTAGAGGTAAGGTCTGTCTACATCATACCTTCCCCATAGCCCGGCTTATGCCGGGATTGGGTACCCTTGTTGTTGTTGTTGTTGTTGTTGTTGTATGGATAAGAAAAAAGATTCAATGTATTTCTTAACTGGTTAGCATCTTTATAACCAGATTTGATAGTTGTAATAATCATTCAAACTGGGTAATAGAAATAAGAATCTTTTGATATCTTGATTCTAATACTAATATATTGTATCATATTGTTCAAAGGGTTTGTTGATTGTGTGTTTATGATCCGTACTGCAGACTTTACCTAACCTTAGGTACTGCTACTTTAAAAAAAGTTACAAATTAAACCTTTGAATTTGATAAACATACATAGTCCCCCTGAATTTTACATAACCCTCCTGAATTTTACATAATCCCCCCCTGCTTTACCTAAGATAGGTACGGCATGCTTCACCTAACATTTCCCTTCTAAGAAATCTTTACAGGGGTTTAATCTAGTACAACAATATAAGAAGAAAATAAACTAAATATAAGAACGAATAAAAATAATAATACTACTCCATAATTATTTTTGTAATACTTCCCAGACAGCAACGCGGGCAACCCCGCTAGTTGTAATCAAACTCAAATTACAAAAGCTGACAAAGATATATACAAATAGCCCTTTAATTTAACCATCACACGTACATTCTATACTTTGCAACAAGAAAGGTAAAAAAAACACGACAATGTCGTCAGATCATATACCGTTCGATATACAAACAGAAATCATAAAAAAGCTTCCTATAAAATCATTGTTAAGATTCAGAGCAGTTTGCAAACAATGGAAGTTTTTGATCAGTAGCTCTAAGTTTGTTACTGATTACACTTTCCTCCATCCACACGATGATGATCGACAACATCTGCTTATATGTTTCGATGATAAGCCACGTTATAAAAAACATGTTGTTTCCATTGTTGATGATGATGATGACGACGATGATGATGATGATACTAATTTCTTACAATCCATAATTAATGTTCCCAAGTGGCTTAATGAGCCTGCAGAGGATTTAGCTGGTACCTCTCGTGGCTTGTTATGCTTTTTCGACGATTATCATTCTGCTGTTATCTTGAATCCTTTAATCCGAAAATCTGTTTGTGTTCCCGTTCCTAATGTGATTGTTTATTCAGATGACCGTGGAACATTAGATGGTACGGTTCTTGGTTTTGGGGTTTGTCCTGACACTCTTGATCCTAAGATTGTTAAGATTAATTTGATAAACTGTCAGCCTCAAGAAGTGGAGGTTTTTACATTAAGGTCAGGGGTATGGAAACATATTAATCTTATTGGAAGTATTATGAAAAGGATTGTTGGTATCTATAGTCGTATTCCGGTAGTTATAGGTAGGTTTATTTACTGGATTGCCGCTTTGAAACATGAATCTAATTTTATAATTCTTTCGTTTGATTTGATTAGTGAATAATTTAAAGAAATTTATCTGCCGTCGGGCCCTGGATGTTCTTGGCCTGGCTGGTGTTGGTAATGCCTTACATAACCTAAGGGAGTCTCTTGTTGTACTTACATGGAGAAAAGAAACCAATAAACAAGTTTGTAGAGTATGGAGCATGAAAGATGACAATGGTGGTTCTAGATCATTTACCGTCTGCAACATGGGATATAGTGGGACTTAGGAAGAATGGCCAACTTATAATACAAAATAATCATGATCAACAGCTGATTGCTTATGATCCCTACTCACAAAAAATTAACAGTCTTGGAATTTATGGAGAAGAAGATACATTTAGATTGAGCTCCTATACGGAATCGCTACTTCTGTTAGATCGTTAGTTGATATCCAAATATTGCAATTAAGTGACCTTAGTGATGATGAGTCTCGTGTTTAGAAGATTAATAGTGGTCATTTAACAAGTAATGCAGCATATATTTTTCATATGCTACTATATCTACGATAGTACTCATGTGTTGGATACATTCATTATTAGACGCTTTAGTTTGTATTTATTTTTATTAAATCAATATAGTTTCATTAAACATAGATTATAATATTATATGCAATTATCATGTTGTCAGTTAAGTAGATTCTAATTAATTATTTCAATCTCTAAAGACATTTATGTTACCCTAAATATATGTATTCGACACAAGATAACCGGTTTTTGTGTGTGTGGCATTCAGAATGCACAAATGTACAGTTCTTTGTACATTGTAATACACTTATCAAAAACTAAGGTAGGTTTATGGCTCCCCTAAAGTTTTGATACTACGTTTTTTTTGCTTCAAGAAACGAAAAAGGAAGTCAGTCAACATGCTTACTGACATTTGGGTTTTGTAGAACCTTGGAGTTCAATTTTTTCTACAGCTTTCGTACATAGAACTGTCCAGTTAACAGGTCAAGATTAAACGAACCCACCGCACAAACAAATCGAGAATTGGTACGAGTCCCGAAAGCTGATAATGACCCTTCATTTAAGCAGTTCCAACATGCAGAGTATGTGCTGCATATTCCCGAGGGGAGGGGGATACTTTTTCTGGGTTATATGGCTACATATAGCAAATGATATACACAAATATATACTGTGGTAGATACATAAGCAAGTGCTCCAAATCATTTCTGGACCAAATGGCTGGCCATCTACACTTTACATTTCTTTCTATTCGGTTCTTTTCATTTTTTTCTTACCATGGATGCACTTAACGATGCTTCTAAACTACTTTGAGGTATACAGAGATACTTCATCCGTGGGAAACATGTCCATTTTCTACTCCTAGTTCTGCTTTAGATGTTTGAATAACAAAATGATCAACAAGTCGGAGATTATTGATTGGGTCCTGATGAAAAGAATTTGCCCTCCATTTACTTGGATATTTTCTGTGATGGCTCAACAGATGCGCTTGCTTCGACTCGTTATCCCAATCAGAATCCAGCTTCCATTCCTTTGGAACCTAATGCACGGTGGAAACATTATTTAAACAAAAAGAACAAACATGAAAATATGGAAAAAATGATGTATAGGTTTCTCACTTTGTCGACTGCAAGAGTGAAAACTTCAAGATCTCCATTCTCCTTGATGTGAAACCGTGTGAACGACTTGTAATTAGCAATGCGAAGTGATGAAAACGCTTCATCAAAATGCAAGTGAAGCCAATTAATACAAATGTACAAATAGCTTCCAAAAACGAGAGACACCACTGGAGTCGAGAACACCCAAAAGTAAAGAAACACAGAGGCATAATATATGATTGCACCCCCACGAGAGAGAGAATCCATCCCGTTCTTGCATATGCTAGTCCTGGTCACAGCCATGACCTAATAATTGCAAAATATTTAATACAAAAGAAAAAAAATTAAAAGTATTGATCAAAATACAAAATAAATCGAACCTCAGGAACATCAAAAGCTGACATAAGATACTTAATACATGCCGGATATAGGCCAAAAGTCCATTGTTCTATACGAGCCCTAAGACCAGTCGGGTCTGGGAAATGTTCACTTTCCACCGTTCTGTACCATTCATATAACGAGTGATAACCTGAGATAAAATATATGCATAGAACAAACTATGTCATGTAATTCATGAAACATTTGATTATATTGGCAACTATAATGAAGAAAGAAAGCCTTGCCTGATGTTGCTAACAAATTATGCCTAATGCAGGTTTCAACACCCAGTTCCATTAACAACATAAGGATTAAAGCTGCAGCAAGGTGGGCTGAAACATGCAGAAGTCCAATTATTACTTTCTTTTTCTTGGAAACTTTGGACGGGATGAACGAGACTGCAGCCACCAATAGTAACATCGCACCCACAAAAGATACATATGATTGACCAAGCATGTACATAAAAACCTCCCAGACTGTGCTAATAAAGCTCCTTATGTGACCAGAAAATGTATCATCTTGTAGGATATGGTCTAACTTGCACTGTGAAAAAGATATAAAAGAAAATAATAATCAGTTTTGGTTCCCAAAAAAAGCGCAAAATTAAGAAGCACATACCAGTGGAAACATTGAAAAGGTCAAGATGAAGTATATGAACCCGCCAATGAAATCAAACTGCCAGTTTTTCTTTCTGAACTTCAATATATTACCCAGAGCAATCTGCATATCGCAATTTTCCACACAGAGAAACATATGCAGTGAATAAACAGCGAGAATGGTGTGATACAAACTCTAGTACTCTACATTTACATTGTTGCATACTAGAGGGGGTAATCTTGATAATTCACTTATAAATAGATGGGTCAAATTGGGTAGCAATTTAAAAGAAACAGGTTAATCATAAATTTTCAGCTAAAAGGAGAACAGGTCATACAAGTTGAACATTGCCCAGGAGTCCATTTTTAATGCAGATATTCTCCTAAATCATTTATTCAAATGTTCAATTACTTATTATCCTAAATCGTTTATTCAAATGTTTATTCTTGAAACCATAGTTGATGCATAAATTATATATAAAAAGTTAACAAAACTGGGGCAGGCCTTGACCGCACTAAAAATGACCTGTTTCAACCAAAACCTGTTACTAACCAGCCCACATTTCCACCTCTAGTTTGACTTTTCTACATACCCGGCTTGAATCTTCAACGGATGGATAAGCTGATTTGGTCTCATAAGTTGTTCCATATGCTTCATTGAAATTACTGAATACATGTGTAGGATGCAAAAACGCCCCACCACACCCGTTCACAAGTAAATGTTGCACACTAGCAGGTTTTTCTGATGGAAGATATGAGTGTCGCATATAATGATGCAAGTCCCCAGCCATTCGAAGTTTACACCTCCCTTGTAAATAATCACGAATAAGGTGCGAGACATTCTTCCCAGTCATGTCATCCCAGTACCAATCAAGAATCCAGTTTGGTTCATGTGTCATAATGATAACTGAATCATTTTCTTTAACCTTTTCTTGTATGAGCTCTAAGAAGAACTTGAATTGATAATCATCAATATCAGAGTGAAGAGCTAAATCAAGACCAAAAACCCACCAACTTTTTGGTAACTGCAAAGCAAAATAGCTTTTCTTTTGGGGCATTAACCATCCACCTAACCAACTCTTGTGACATATGTACCTCATATAAGTTTGAAGTCCATCAAACCAATCTGAAATAAACAGGATATAAACCTATTACTTAAAGGAGACAAATTTTAGAGTTGAGGTTTTTTTCTTTGAATAAAAAAAAGAACCCACCATGATTTCCAGGGATAAGAAAACACTGTGGGCCATCATATCTTGTTAGCTCAGAAATGCCAGAGGGTAATTCAGGTTTGTTTACAGCTATATGTTGTTCTTTATACCATGAAGGTGGCTGAAGAGCATACTCAAACGGACGAAAGAAACGCTTTTCATAATTGAATGCTGATGGGTTAGGGTACCTGAATGAAACCCCACAGAATAACCATTACTTGCACACAAAATATACAAAAATAAAAACTAAAATTGGGCTTTAACTTAACAGAAGCACTAATAAGACAGGTCAGACTTACGCAAGATCACCTCCTATGAGAAGAAGATTCCCACGAGGCAATTTAACTAAAGAACCATCACGTGAAGCATGAAGTGAAGGTTGTGCAAGAAGTCGAGCCACAGAATATGAAGAGTTACCACCATCACCCGTATCAGCCATAAAATCAAACCAAAAGTCATCCCTTTCACTAAAATGGTCATATAGAAAACCTTCTTGTTTATTCGCTTCATGAGCACCACTCATTGCCGCCTACAATACAAACCACAACTCAGGAGTAAAAAAGTTACTCTGGTAGAGGAAAACTTGTGTTGAAAATAAAAGAAAAATCTAAAACCTGCATCATGCGCATATCAAATCTCCCCACAAAAACAGTAACAGATACAAGGAGGTCAAAAACAGTCTTGAATAAATCAGCTGATGTTCTGCGACCCAATGTTTATTTATGAATTAATAAGTGACCAATAATTCCATTTTATAAAAATAAAAAAACACCTAAACGCACATACATATGTGTCCATAAAGACAGTGGACTTACCCTGAGTACCAAGGAACCATATCCAAGAAATTAGGTTTCATCTGCTTATTCTTCAACTTTTCAGTTTCTTTGACAGATAGAGGGTGAGTAAGAGCCCATCTGATGATTAGAATATGTATGAGAAAAGAAACAGCTAGTTATGTACACAACTTATAAACCCACTTACCCTGTTGATCTTTCCACAACGTAATTAGCAATATATAGACCAATAAACGTCGCCCACAACGAATATATTGGAGAAATTTCATCTGATGACTCACATGGTCCACTGCAAGAAAACTGAAAAAGAAAGAAAAAAAAAACGAAATGAAATGAAACTTGAAAAATAAGTAAATCCTACGTATTGGGTACCACAAAATGAAAAATAGGAATGCAAAAAAAAGAAAGAATTAAGAAGCATAAACCATACCTCCCCATATATAACCCACTTAGAAAGTAGTGGATAATCACGCGCAGACCCAACTGGAGCAAACCAAGACTTGCATACTTCATCTTTGAATTCATACATTTTGAGAAATTTAGCCAGCAATTCGCTCCGCTCTCCTTTTCTCCACAGAGAAAACAACCCAGAATCTTTTCGTCCAAATGGTTTTTCATTCAGAGCATGATTTCCACAGTGGCTATAAAATACACAACAGGCCAGACTTAATACCTACATGGATAGCAAGCCCATGAAAACAAGGACCACAAGGTAACTGTAATTTGAACATGATAAATTCGAAAAAAGTAAAAAATGTTGTATTATCCGAAAAATGTCCTAAAATCAGAAATTGTGCAATTCTTTTTAGGCATGGGAATGTACTCAAAGGGGGACGTTTTTACTTTTTGAGTGATAGAGGCTAAAATCTGAAAACCATATCTAAATTGTCGGAAAGTTAACCAATACTCAACTAACAGTCTTTGTTGATCTTGTTGGTCATGTTCAAACACGTAAATATTGATGTCAGTACAATATGGACATGTGAGACTTACAGTACAATTCTGAAGAATAGTCAGGATCTCGGGTCTCCTTCCAGCCACGCGAGAAACAAGACCAATATACCAGAGGCCAAGAAATACTAAATGGAAAACAAGGAGAACAAAAATGGAAGAGATGAATATTGTCAAAAATAACGAAAGATTCATCCTCATATCTACTCCCATGGACTGAAAGCTAGGAAGATGGTAAAGTGCTGCCACTAATATCCATGCTATATACCTACACGCCATATATATCCAAATAACTAAAAAAATTCAAAACCTACAATGTATGAATTAGTAATGTAAAGATGGATCAGAGAAAGCTACCATCTACTGAAGTTCGAATAGCTTGGTTTAATCGTCTTCCCAACAAACGGAGATGAAAAGAAATAAAAAAACCCAAGTAAACCCGCGTACATAGACCACCACTTGATATTGTTATCTAACTTCTGAACGAGTGTATGCATGTTATCTGACGAAATAAAAAACAGACAACCAACAACTACTGCAATAATCGCATGGCGAGAATGCTCATGTGGGTACGGGTATGTATGAGTTAGAATTGTCCGAACCGTCTCCATGTTTAATGTATCTAGTATACCAACAGCCTGCTTATCCGTACCCATATTCAAGATTTATCGTTGACAACCAAGGTTTTCAATTTACAACTTCATGTACTTATCGCAATAATCAACCGAAAATATAGTCACCCGCTCCAGAACCCTAAATCAATATACAAATTTAAACAAATTACTGAACTTCTCATTATTGTCATAAAGGAATCAAATGGAATGCATATAAGTTACATAAGTCAAAGTTTCTTCTTTTTTGTAAAGGCAAAATATTTACATAAGTCAGCACATATGACCCAAAAAAATTAAGCATCAAGGTGTGAAAAATCAGGTGGTGCATCAAACACGCGTTCAGCAATAATATCACTTTTACCATAAGTAGACTTTTCTCGTACACCTGACTGTATTCACAGATATGTTCCAAATGGTACTAAACCAGCATTTCTAATTATGAGTTATGACACACACATATAGTGTTGCGTCAAATGAAAACGGTAAGAACACTCAAAAAATTTCAATTTGATCATTATAAGTCTAAATTCAGACAACACTAAAAAACACTAAATCACTGTGAGTGCGTGTGTGTGTATTCATATATACTAAAACAGGATATTAAAAAGACACTTGTCTAAACATTATGCCTCCACGTTAGCCTCTTTATATCCTAACCATCTTGTTCATTCTTTGTACATTACTAAAAGCTAATTATTAAATTAAAGTAACATCACATGGAATTACAACTATTATTTCCTAACCGACAAGTTCATATACACATTTTAACCATAAAGATATCTCAGAGCCTCTATACGAGACAAACTCAACCATCATCCTTACTCTAGTTTTAATTATTAAGCTAGTACATTTTATGTAAATGTGGACTCATACCCATTGCTGTTATTATAAATATATAGTATAATGTATATAAAACATAAATGTTCATGTATGATGACAGTGTGTTATAGGAAACAACTTAGATTCTTAAAGCAAGGTTTGTTCACAGGGTTCTTTCTTTTTCGTTAATCACACTCTTATAAATTTCTTATGTTTCTTTTATCTTCCTTCGCTCAATTTACTAATCTTATCTAAGTTATTACGTAAAAAGAAACTATTACAAAATGTGTAAGCTCATTATTTTAGTAAATTACATTGATAACAAGATCTATCATTTGTGAATTGTGATCATATAATTTGTTTACAGCGTACACCATCTTATCAGAATCCCTAGCAAACTGACATCATAGAGATAGTCTAACTGGTGGAAAAGTATATTTCTCCAGCCCAATCTTCAGTAAATTATAGATAAATATCCAATCTTTATACACATTACATTTATTTATAATGTGTAATAACATAATTCAATTAGCGTGTGTAAGGAATGATATTGTGGATAGATTTAATAATTCACTATATGAAAGACTTCATGGTTACATAAAAGAACATTGAGTTTAGGTTTGTTAATCATCCACAAAAGATCTGTTTCTTTAAAGATTTGTTACCAGAAACAGTACTCGGAAGTCTTAAAATTGGTTGGTATTGATTATAGATATTAACCAAAGTCAATCTTTACAATTTGTTTAAACATTAATTGAATGTTAAGTTTCTAATCTATTTTAGATGTCATTAGAAATATCATTCATGTTGGTAATAACTGGTAACCTACCATTAACTAAATATATGAATATGAATATGAATATCTGAATAGTGATAATATATATTATGTACTCCGTTCTATAATTTCTTTATACAAATGTGCATCTTTTTTCATAATATATATTCAAAACGAACTATATTGATTGTACTTTGTGGATGACTTTGTATACAAAATTTGTGACTATTCTGCTTTCAGATCATCATATAAAAAAGGGATAATGGCATACGAATGTAACCACCTATGACAAAATGGTTATGTAATGTAGTGATCTACTTGGGTGGCTATGTAATGTATGCACCTATGTTTTTTTGGCTATACTATGTAAAATATGTACGGACCTTACATAGTATAGCCAAAAAAATACATAGGTCCTTACATTGATTGACCCAAATAAAAAGGTCCTTACATAGTATAGCCAAAAAAACATAGGTGCATACATTACATAGCCACCTGAGTAGGTTACTACATTACATAACCATTTTGTCATAGGTGGTTACATTCGTATGCCATTATCTCTATAAAAAATCATTGTCCAGATTACTATAGTCGAAGACTGCAAAGTGCAACGAAATGTATATAATATCTATTCTTATAGGAGTTCGAACTATCAATAGAGTGAGGAATAAGCATACAATTCTTTGTATTTTCATAACTGTTAAATTTAATATCATAATATTTAACCGACAAATTTTCAATTGGCCGGGATATGCATTCTTATTCATCAAGTCATCAACACATATCTTCATGATATGAAATTAAAGAACTTTTTAAATTAAGGTATTTCTCATTAAACGAACGCTACTTTTTTAGCTATACGTCATGTCCTATGAAGTCTCTACATTTGAGATATCTTATTAGAAAAAATTTCGATATACAACTTAACTGAAACTCTGAGAATTTTGAGTTTACATATCTCAAAGTTATAACATACTTAAAAGAAATACACTTTTGATTACATTTATAAAATTTACTCTCCTAACTTAGTTGAAATAAGATATTTAACAAGCCGTGCATCGCACCAGCAACGACACTAATATATATACATACATATACACACACATGTATCTATATTAATAGCAAAATTCAGGAAACAAAATAACTAGTAAAAAACCAACATAGCTAGGGTTTAATTAAAATTCTGAAAAACAATAATCAATCAATCAGCCTATTTATTATAATTAAAAGTAACAAATATACACATTACAAAATTAACATATATTTATATCAATAAATAACTAATTGGAAAAAGAAAAGAGAAACTGAGTACCTGGATCGAAAATAAAAAAGCTGGAAGTGAAATAAAGCTATAATGTCAAATTTGGAATCAATATTCAATAGCATATGCTTTTGATTTAGTATTATTCGGTTTTATATTAGAGTGTTATACAATATACATAACACACGCATACATACATATATTAAATGTGTGAGTGTGTGATTTCGAACGGAGAGAGAGAGGGTAGCCAAATAAGCTTGTAAAATAGTGGGGGAGAAAAAGTATTTGAAAGTTGGTAAAGGAAAAATGTGAGTGATTGGATTGGAAGGGAGATACGTTGTTGATAAAATATAAAAAACTAGGGGAAAAAAAATATGATTGCTTGCTTGGTGGCTTGTGGTAATAAACAAAGGAAAGGGAAGAAGCTGCAGTTAATGAGACTTGTTTTGGTCGTTGATCTATGACTTTCCTACCACACATACGTGTTTATTTTTGGAATTGAGATGCTGTATAGTTATAACCAACTTCTCTTATACGGTAGTTATATAGATTTTATCATAAAGAAATTTGAATATGTCTCATACTTGATTCGTGAGTATGAAATAAATTGTGGTTAAAGTAAACCGATGATTGAAACTTAATTATAATAAACAGTAATGATAAATATAATATATGTTTAGTTAGAGTTTTGGATTTACCTTAAATTTTTGCACTCACGTCAAAATCGGAACTTGTAAACATAGTGGATGACGGCAAATAGCTTTGTGATTTCGGATCGTAAATTCAAAATTTTGAAGTCTTCATGTTAATAACTTATCATAAGTAATAGGAGTTGCAAAATTGAGAAAGAAAAAGAGACAATTTTATTAATGAGAAAACGATCAATCAAATAAGGTTATAATGTGTTTTGTATCTATATAAGCCAAGAGTTAGAGTTTCTAAGTCTAATAAGGAAGTTGAATCTATATACAATTAAAAAAGCTACTTTAATAATAAAATAAATAAATTAAAAGGACACGTGTCGATCAAAGATTACGCCACATGTCGTTTTAAGAACATCTCAATCATGTTTTAGTTTATTGGTAGATATCTATATATTAAAAGTAAGAATCCTAGCATTCTAAAGCTCTCCTCAATCAATCTTAAACCTATGTTAAAATATTGTCACGTAGGATTTATCCTATGTGGCATCTCCATACTTTTTTGTATATATTTATTTAAATATATTTGAATTAATTAGGTAAAGATTATATCAAATATACAATTACAATTTATTTATTATTCCATCCGATATTTTTTAAAAAGTATATTTACGAGGGACGTACTATATGTAAATGAGATGCTGCCATTGTGATTTTGCTCCACAAAGTTATTGGTGTATTCAAGTAGTTTTAACTTTATGATGAATGATATCACTTATTTGATTATTTTCTTAAATTAGCAATATCATATTAGTATATTACAGTAGTTCTCTAGGAGTTTGACAGTATGCTTGTTTGTGTATTTAATAGAAAATAAGCAGGAACCTTCAATTGAAAGAAATGATAGTGTCCTTAGAGTTCTCCATTTCACGAAAATGGCAATATGAAGAGTTACACTCCCTACATAAATGTAACACCCTAAGAATTTTAAGGTAATAAATTAACCCTTTTATAGTTTTGACTTTAAAATAAGTTCCTAGTATTTTATTTTTGATTATGGGGTTAATTTAGTTGGAACTTTAACGAATAACGGGTATATTTTCCCTCAAAAATTGAAAAGGGGCGTGGCACTCATAGGAAGTGTCATCCAACTTCTCTTGTGTGAGTCATTCTTCCATTCTCATATTCTACTCCTTCTTCAATCTTCTTCTTATTCCATTACAAGCAAAATCCATTCTTCCTCTCAACCAAGAATCAATTAAGTGAACTAATAATAACCATAATATAGTGAAGGATTTAATTTGGGGGAAATTGTGAGTGTGTGAGGTGTGTGGGTCGACATCATCAAGGGAAAAAGGAAGAAGAAATTGTAACTTTTAATCTTAATTCTAGCGTTTTCTTCAAGGTAATGATTTCCCTCTAACCTAATTTTGATTTCTTTAAGAATTAGGGTTCTTGAGAGGTCCAATTTGGGGATTTTTGCTAGAGTTGAGTTTATGTATAATTTTCCACAAATTCTTGTGTATGATAGTTGTTATTGAGTTGCATGATTAATTTAATTAAGAATTTGAATGTTGACAATGAAACTTTGATTATGAAAGAATGGTGATTTTTCTAGTTGAATGGAATGATGGTGGAATTGATGAATTGAACTCATCAAGTGAAATTTTGAATGAAATGCAACTCAATGGCAAAATATGAGGGTTTGGGCTAGGAATGCTAGTGTACTGTTGAAGGTTAGGTTGAGTAGCCAAAATGGTGAATATTGTCTTATATGCGTATTGTGATGATTTGAATAGGTTAAAAGCTTGTTGTGCATTGCGGTTATTTGATTTGATTATTGTGCCGCGAAGGAGGTGAGTATACTTGCATACCTTTGTATATTCGTCGGGTCAATTACCATACGATGGTGGATTCCATGTGTGGTAATTGATTTGGTGTTGAGCCTAAGTAGTGGCCGTCTTTGATTACGGGACTAAGTAGTGGTCATAGCTCATGTGGAGCATTGTTATTGTTATTATTTGATTGTGATTGTAATCATTTGCTTATATGGATCCATGTAATGCGTTGGCACAAAGGTGAGTATTATATATATGGCACGACGGTGCCATAGTCTATATGCAATAGACCTTTGTACATTGCCCTCCTTCGTTTATATGATTGTATGCAAGCATATTCACTAAGCATTCGCTTACCTTTTAGTTGTTTACCATTTTATAGGTGGTTCCGGAAGAAGGAACTAATTCTAGTTGATTTGAAGTGTTGACATTTGGATTGCTAGGATCTTGAAGGTAGTATGGTCGTTCGTGGAGAAATGACATTTTTGGTAGAAACCTAGTTATCCCAACCTCTTAATGGCTCTTGGTACAAAAGTTGGTATTTTGGAACTTGATAAATATGTGTAATTTGTGTACTTTCAGATTTTGTATCATGGTCATGGTGAATTTAGTGTTAAAATGAAGGTTTGGGTTGTTTGGCAAAACGGGTAAATGACCCGTTACTTTGTGAAACGTACACTTGATGAATCGTAAGCTTTTGAATGTTTTGTTGTGTAGTATATGTCTATTTTAAATGTTTGGTAAAAAAAAAAGATTTGATGTGTGGAGATCAAATGGTGTGATTTTGCAATGCAATGGAAGTGTCAAAATGATGTTTTATTCAGGTTTTGCAGTGATCTCGACGAGGGGATTATTGCCCTTGGCAAGATCAGTTGTTTTGGTTCAGCACTGACTTTTGATCTCGACGAGGGCACAGTTATGCCCCTCGGCGAGATCTGGTTGGAAGTGTTCTTTGAGTTTTCACACTGACTTTTGATCTCGACGAGGGCAATAATGCCCCTCGGCGAGATCAGGTCTGAAGTAAAATAAAATAAAAAACCTTATTTTTCTATTAATCGAGTCGTGTCGTTTCAAGTGGTATCAGAGCCGAGGTTTAAGGGATTTAGGTATTCCCTTGTTGAGTAGATGCCTAGACTTAAACCTTAGACATTACTTGACCTTAGGTGTTCGGTAATTTTATATGGGACCCGAAAGAATGTTTGATGGATTGTTAGCTTATAAACTTGTTAATATGGAAGCACGATAAGGCCGGCATTATCGTGATTGAAGTATTAACATCTTTATAATCCAACCACATCAAACTTTGGAACGGTCTAGTATAAAGTTGTAGGTTTTGACTTGTGGTTCTTAAGGTAGAGATAGGTCATATGTTTGAATCAATTTATCTATTCTTATTATAGTATGGAAGAACAACACAACAACGAGGAACCTGAGAATATCCGAAGGAATGAAGAAGAACCAATCTTTCCCAAGGGTAGTATGGACATATCGGATCAAATTGGGCGAGCACTTGAAAAATACTCCACCGTTTTACTCAATAAACTAAATGACACTTTAGAAGGAGCTATGAATAACCACATAGCTGTGATGATAAGGGAAGAGGTGGCTCTCAATGTTCAAAGAGAGTTTGAGAAACGTGATAGCAAGGGTAAAGGTGAGAAGGAAGTTAACGGTGAAAAAGAAGCTGAGTTTATGGGTGAGAAGCCGTATAAGAAGAAATTCACCTATAGAGATTTTGAGATATGTCACCCGCCCGAGTACGATGGTGACACAAATCCCATTGTTTGCACTCGGTGGGTATCGGAAATTGAAGGGGCCTTTCGTACAAGTCAATGTCCTGAAAACCTCAAGGTTGTTTATGCGGTTAGCATGCTCAGGAGCCGAGCCAAGAGATGGTGGGACGGTTTGTTAACAATAAAAGGTGAAACTACTTTGGCGCATGTAGAATGGCCCGAGTTCAAAACTATGTTCTATAAAGAATTTCGATCGGAGGCGGAGGTAACTAAGTTAAGGAGTGAATTCCTTAACGATTCCCAAGGAACTCTTAGTTTGACAGAATTTCGTGCCCAATTCCTCGATAAGTCACAAATTTGTCCGGAATTCCTAGAAAATGATCAATTGTTGAAAGAACAATTTTACTTGAAGTTGAGGAAGAGCTTGAGGGAAAAGATAAGCTTGCGCCAAATGGAGTCCTTTTCCATGTTGGTCGATGTGGCTCGAGATCATGAGATCGAGCAATCAAGAGTTGATGAAAGTGAACTGAAGAGGAAGTATGATGGAGATAACTCTCCAAACAAAAGGTTCAAACAAGATGGTGGCTCCGGTAGTAACTCTACAAGAAGGAATGTTCCGTTTTGCAAGAATTGTAGGAGGAGTCATACCGGTCCTTGTAGATCAACGGAGAAGGGATGCTACAATTGTGGGAAACCGGGTCATATGAGTCGGGATTGCAAGTCAAAAACCCACAAACCCATCATGTGTTTCAAGTGTTTCGAGGAGGGTCATATGAGGAGTTCATGTCCTAAGTTGACCGAAAAAGAAAGACAAGAAGAAAAGAGGAAAGAAGCGGAAAGGAAGAATGCTCAAGCTCATGGAAACCAACAGGGAAGATCTTTTCAACTCACGGTGGAGCAAGCTAGGAATGCGGATGATGTTGTTACAGGTACATTTCTTGTGTATAATGTGCCTATGCGAATTCTTTTTTATTCAGGGGCAAATAGATCTTTTGTTGCAACTAGGATGATTCATGTTATTCCAATGTCTAAGTCGAGTTTAGATAATACATTACAAGTTGAAGTCAGAAATGGTAGAACGGAGTTAGTAAAGGATGTGTACAAGAATTGTGAAATCAAGATCCTTACGGAAGTCTTTCAAGCCAACTTAATTCCTTTCCCAATGGGCGAATTTGATATAATTTTGGGTATGGATTGGTTGAGCTCTTGTAATGCCAAAATCGCGTGTGACGAAAAGGCAATATATTTGAAGACTTCTAAGGGTGAAGATTTGGTAGTTTATGGTGATAGAAAAGAACGCCCAATATCCGTTTGTACTTTCACTCATGCCTGTCGTTATTTGTCTCATGGGTGTCAAGCCTATCTTGCTCACATCGTGGATGTTGAGAAGAAATCGTTATCTATTGAAGATATTCCTATCGTTCGTGAATTTGCCGTTGTCTTTCCCGAAGACTTGCCGGGTATTCCTACCGAACGGCAAGTTGAGTTTTCTATTGATCTTATCCGGGGGCTACCCCCATTGCTAAAGCTCCTTACCATTTAGCTCCAACAGAAATGCAAGAGAGGATGAAACAACTCCAAGAATTACTTGAAAAAGGGTTCATTCGCCCTAGTAATTCTCCTTGGGGTGCACCGGTTCTCTTTGTTAAGAAGAAAGATGGAAGCATGCGCATGTGTATCGATTATCGGGAACTTAACAAAGTAACTATCAAAAATAAATACCCGTTACCTAGAATTGATGATCTATTTGATCAACTTCAAGGAGCATCGTATTTTTCCAAGATAGATCTTCATTTGGGTTATAATCAACTTAAAGTACGAGATGAAGATATTCCTAAAACCGCTTTCCGTACTCGCTATGGTCATTTTGAATTTGTTGTCATGCCTTTTGGTCTCACAAATGCTCCCGCGGCTTTCATGGATCTCATGAACCGTGTTTGTCGTCCTATGCTTGATAAATCCGTAATTGTTTTCATTGACGGTATTCTTATCTATTCTAAAAGTTCATCCGATCATGAAGTACATTTACGTGAAGTATTGGAGACCTTGCGCAAGGAGAAGCTTTATGCCAAATTTATGAAATGTGAATTTTGGCTAAGAGAGGTACAATTTCTTGGTCATGTTGTTAACAATGAAGGAATCAAGGTAGATCCGGCCAAGATAAGCGCAGTGATGAAATGGGAACAACCAAAGAACCCATCGGAAATTAGAAGTTTTCTTGGTCTAGCGGGCTATTATCGTCGTTTTATTCAAGATTTCTCCAAAATAGCCTCACCATTGACCAAGTTGACTCGGAAAAACATCAAGTTTGAATGGGGAAATGAACAAGAAATCGCTTTTCAACAATTAAGAGAGAAGTTGAGCCAAGCCCCGGTGCTTTTTTACCAGATGGTTTGGAGGATATGAAGGTGTATTGTGATGCATCATCTAGCGGACTCGGTTGTGTTTTGATACAAAGAGGAAAAGTCATTGCCTATGCCTCAAGGCAATTGAAAGAACATGAGAAGCGTTATCCTACCCATGATTTGGAGTTGGTGGCGGTTGTTTTTTCTTTAAAGATTTGGCGCCATTATCTTTATGGAGTCAAATTTACTATCTATTTTGATCATAAAAGTCTCAAGTACTTCTTTGAGCAACGAGATCTCAACAATCGCCAACGAAGATGGCTTGATCTTTTAAAAGACTACGATTGTGAGATTTTGTATCATCCCGGGAGTGCTAATGTGGTGGCGGACGCTTTAAGCCGGAAGACTTCTCCTCAATCTATTATTGTCTCTCCGTTATGGGTGTTAATCACCAATGACTTTATGGAGCAAATAAAAGCGGCTCAAGAAAGGGCTTTGCAACGAGATCCTAAAAAGGAGAGAATTCAAGGACAAATCCAATATTTTTGTAAGGATTCATGTGGCCTTACCTTACGATTTGGAAGAGTTTGGATTCCATTTTATTGTGAGTTGAACCAAGTTTTACTTGATGAAGCTCACAAATCCAAATATTCCATTCACCCCGGTGCTACCAAGATGTATCATGATCTAAAGGTAGAATATTGGTGGCCTGGAATGAAGCGGGTGAAGTATGTAGAAAAATGTTTAACTTGTGCTCAAGTGAAAGTCGAGCATCAAAAGCCATGTGGTATGATGCAACCATTAGAAATCCCTAAGTGGAAATGGGAGCATATCACCATGGACTTCATCACTAAATTGCCCAAAACACCTCGAAATCAATTTGATACGATTTGGGTAATAGTTGATAGATTGATAAAAAGTGCTTTATTCCTTCCAATTCATGAAGCGTCGTCATCCGAGGTTTTGGCAAAGATATATGTAAAAGAAGTTGTAGCAAGACATGGAGTTCCAATCTCCATTGTTTCGGATAGGGATACTCGATTCACTTCTCATTTTTGGTGAAAAATTCATGATGAAATGGGTACCCAGCTAAACTTTAGCACCGCTTACCACCCTCAGACGGATGGTCAAAGTGAGAGAACCATCCAAACTCTTGAAGATATGTTGAGAGCTTGTATAATCGATTTTGGTGGTACTTGGGATATTGATTTGCCTTTGGTGGAGTTTTCTTACAACAATAGCTACCATTCAAGCATCCAAATGCCACCATATGAGATGTTGTATGGTAGAAAATGTAGGTCTCCTATTTGTTGGGGAGAAGTGGGACAAAAGGAGATTGGTGGCACAGAAGTAGTATTGAAAACGATTGAAAAGATTGATGTGATCAAGGAAAGACTTAAGGCGGTACAAGATCGACAAAAGTCTTATGCGGATAAGAGGAGGAGGCCAATCGAGTTCAATGTTGGAGATCGTGTTTTGTTGAAAGTATCTCCATGGAAAGGCGTTCTACGATTCCGAAAACGTGGGAAATTGAGCCCTCGTTTCATAGGTCCTTTCAAAATTTTGGCTAGAGTTGGTAAGGTTGTTTACCGTTTGGAGTTGCCCGTTGAGCTTTCGGGAATTCATCCTACTTTTCATGTCTCTCATCTTAGAAAGTGTCTTGCCGACGATGCTTCTTTTGTGCCTTTGAAAGAAATTGAAGTTGATAACAGGTTAAATTATGTGGAAGAACCCATTGCCATAGTGGAAGAAGAACTTAGAAGGGTTCAAAACAAAACGGTTAGAACATATAAGATTTTGTGGAAGCATGGAAGGATGTCTGATTGCACTTGGGAGTCCGAGCATGATGTTCTTGTGTACTATCCGTCTTTGCATATGGCTTGGATCACGAGGTCGTGATCCGTTCCAAGTGGGGGAGAGTTGTAACACCCCAAGAATTTTAAGGTAATAAATTAACCCTTTTTATAGTTTTGACTTTAAAATAAGTTCCTAGTATTTTATTTTTGGTTATGGGGTTAATTTAGTTGGAACTTTAACGAATAGCGGGTATATTTTCCCTCAAAAATTGAAAAGGGGCGTGGCACTCATAGGAAGTGTCATCCAACTTCTCTTGTGTGAGTCATTCTTCCATTCTCATATTCTACTCCTTCTTCAATCTTCTTCTTATTCCATTACAAGCAAAATCCATTCTTCCTCTCAACCAAGAATCAATTAAGTGAACTAATAATAACCATAATAGTGTGAAGGATTTAATTTGGGGGAAATTGTGAGTGTGTGAGGTGTGTGGGTCGACATCATCAAGGGAAAAAGGAAGAAGAAATTGTAACTTTTAATCTTAATTCTAGCGTTTTCTTCAAGGTAATGATTTCCCTCTAACCTAATTTTGATTTCTTTAAGAATTAGGGTTCTTGAGAGGTCCAATTTGGGGATTTTTGCTAGAGTTGAGTTTATGTATAATTTCCCCCAAATTCTTGTATATGATAGTTGTTATTGAGTTGCATGATTAATTTAATTAAGAATTTGAATGTTGACAATGAAACTTTGATTATGAAAGAATGGTGATTTTTCTAGTTGAATGGAATGATGGTGGAATTGATGAATTGAACTCATCAAGTGAAATTTTGAATGAAATGCAACTCAATGGCAAAATATGAGGGTTTGGGATAGGAATGCTAGTGTAATGTTGAAGGTTAGGTTGAGTAGCCAAAATGGTGAATATTGTCTTATATGCGTATTGTGATGATTTGAATAGGTTAAAAGCTTGTTGTGCATTGCGGTTATTTGATTTGATTATTGTGTCGCGAAGGAGATGAGTATACTTGCATACCTTTGTATATTCGTCGGGTCAATTACCATACGATGGTGGATTCCATGTGTGGTAATTGATTTGGCGTTGAGCCTAAGTAGTGGCCGTCTTTGATTACGGGCCTAAGTAGTGGCCATAGCTCATGTGGAGCATTGTTATTGTTATTATTTGATTGTGATTGTAATCATTTGCTTATATGGATCCATGTAATGCGTTGGCACAAAGGTGAGTATTATATATATGGCACGACGGTGCCATAGTCTATATGCAATAGACCTTTGTGCATTGCCCTCCTTCGTTTATATGATTGTATGCAAGCATATTCACTAAGCATTCACTTACTTTTTAGTTGTTTACCATTTTATAGGTGGATCCGGAAGAAGGAACTAATTCTAGTTGATTTGAAGTGTTGACATTTGGATTGCTAGGATCTTGAAGGTAGTATGGTCGTTCGTGGAGAAATGACATTTTTGGTAGAAACCTAGTTATCCCAACCTCTTAATGGCTCTTGGTACAAAAGTTGGTATTTTGGAACTTGATAAATATGTGTAATTTGTGTACTTTCAGATTTTGTATCATGGTCATGGTGAATTTAGTGTTAAAATGAAGGTTTGGGTTGTTTGGCAAAACGGGTAAATGACCCGTTACTTTGTGAAACGTACACTTGATGAATCGTAAGCTTTTGAATGTTTTGTTGTGTAGTATATGTCTATTTTAAATGTTTGGTAAAAAAAAAAGATTTGATGTGTGGAGATCAAATGGTGTGATTTTGCAATGCAATGGAAGTGTCAAAATGATGTTTTATTCAGGTTTTGCAGTGATCTCGACGAGGGGATTATTTCCCTTGGCGAGATCAGTTGTTTTGGTTCAGCACTGACTTTTGATCTTGACGAGGGCACAGTTATGCCCCTCGGCGAGATCAGGTTGGAAGTGTTCTTTGAGTTTTCACACTGACTTTTGATCTCGACGAGGGCAATAATGCCCCTCGGCGAGATCATGTCTGAAGTAAAAAAAAAACCTTATTTTTCTATTAATCGAGTCGTGTCGTTTCAATAAATTTAACCAAGTGATCTTTAATATGGATTTTGTAGATGGGACTTGAGAAAGGTAACCATGACATGGCAATGTAAGTTGCTATATAAATCTTCGTATGATAATGATATCGATACAAATGGTGATATGTTATTAGTTTCACTTCAAGCTATTTAATCCATGTTGTGAAACAACGACCTAATAGCAAAGTATAACATTAAACAACAATAGGAAGAACAATAGAGATTAGAGAGAATAGATAATCATTTTATTGATATGATAATACCAACATACATAAGCCACTTATATAGGCTCTATACAATTAATACATACATAATGATAGATATACAAAGGGTCATAGGTTATGGATAGCCACATAATTGGTATGTTTATAACACTCCCCCTTGGCTATCCATCAATCAAAGAATATGCCTCGTTAAAACCTTACTAGAAAAAACCCATTGGGACAAAAATCTAGTGAAGGAAAAAGAGTACATAGTTATTTCGATACGCTTGGGGATGTTGCCTCATTAACAACCTTGCCAGGAAAACCCAATGGGACAAAACCATAGTCAAGGGAAAAAGAGTGCAACGCGTATCTTCTCCCCCTGATGATCACATCACTTCAGCTCCTTAAGTCATTAATATCATGTACAAGCTTCCTTTGGTATACGATTCCAGTAGTTGAAAAATCCATGACGCATTATCTTCATGTTGATCTGCTGATTTTGTTCTCTTATGATATATAATAAACTTGATGTAAGCACATATAAATACAGATTCGTTTGTAATCATCCTGCATTATCAAAACAAACTAAAACTGCTCTGATAGGTTAGTATAATGTAAGCTTATACCCTTATCGTCTACAGCATAATAGAATATACATTCTAATAAATTCTCATGGGATAAGATCTCTATCTTTAGTAGAAGAATGAAAAACAATATATTGGAATATACGTTAATAGTGACCCGATGCTATTCAATATAGTATTTTGAATCATGAATTTATCTCCACAAGGAATGAAAATTACCATTTTTCTCAATACCAAATGACCATATATACAAATTATTTAATATACTCAATAAATAGATATAACCCACAAAATATTGTCTTGATCATATAAATTCCTTTCGAGTAACTATTCATCACTAGAATGTTCTGAATTTGTTTATTCAAGATTTTTCATCTCACACTTTCAAACATAAAATTGCCATAGAGATCTTTTGCACTACTAACGTATTCAACTTTTATATTTCTTTAATATCCTTGGGCAAATATATCTCATAATTTCAAGCTAAATTTCAAAGAGATCGACTTTACCAAATGTCTATTAGGGACTTATAAATTATAATTGCTACATGTTGTTTTCAAGGATTTTTCAAACATGTTTGTAGTAGCTTTGGGTCATTTTATATACTTCAAGTAATATTGCAATTTAAAGAATAATGCATGCTCTATGCATTGTATATATACATCCTCCGAGGATTAACCATATCTTTTAAGCTCAAAATCATCCATAAGACGCTATTTAATATTATTTTATATTGTCAGACTTATAAGATATCAATAGTTGCATCCACCACATGAGAATATGTCTCATCGTAATCAAATCTAAATCTGTGCGAAAATCCTTATTTCATAATGACCCAAATGTATTAAATATGGACAACCACTATATCTTTATTCGTAATACTTCATCTTGATGTCCATTACTTAAAAGATTATGCCTTATACATGTAATTTTGTCATTTATTTTTCGCACTCATCAATTATATCATAAAACGTCACACTTTCAGGTGAACGAACTTGAGGTCCAACTTTTGCGTCTTTTCCTTTTGGCCAATCATATATATATATATATATCTTAGAACTTTATTATGCATATTTATATATCCTCATAATATATATATATATATATATATATATATATATCTTAGAACTTTATTTCCATGCATGATTTCAAGATCCTCATATTTATTCGTAGTACTTAGCGCTATATCAAATTCAAAATCATTATCGACGTCGATTTTACTTTTTCGATCGATTCCATAACTCTCTGGACATGATATTGTTTGAGATCTCAATGTTTATATTCACTTTTCAGGTACCTGAGGTTTCTCTAAAACCTTCATGTCCAATTGCATCAATATATATATATTTTTAATGGGGTCTTTCATACCTCGAATTTGACCATCTTATTTTCTTGCTCCTTTTCTTTCGAGGATTTTATTTGGAATCAACTCATGTACTACGCTTCAAGCATATGTATACTCATTACCAATCGGAGCATTAGCAGCTGGTATATATGATTTGATCACTCTCTTTTTGATCAGTTAACTAATCTGGCATTACAATCAACTGAAAATACTTAATAAGCAAATCCAACAAAAGCAAAACTCCAATGATCATCATAAAATTAATCATTATTGCCAATTCGATATGGAACATGCTCGCACTCTTATAAGATGAGCAATTAATTACGCAAACTTCATGTTGCGACTTTAGCAACCATTTAGACGATGCATCGATTTTAAACACTAAATGGTCTTTTGGACGATGTATAGACTTACTTACATCTCCTTTGCATATGTTCCATTTATGTATTTAATCCTTGTATTTGGCACATATATTCTTATAGAGCAAATAACGACAATTTAGATAACCACTTTGAAAAATAATCTTGATTCATAAACCTCTAGTTTATGACCACATGTGTTTAGATTGAAGAATTTAGTACAACGGTACTTTAAAACTCTAATTTCTCCTTTAACTTGATTTCAACTTCTTTTGACTTTCGCACAGTTCAATGTAACATTTAGGGGGTGTTTGGTAGGATGGAATCATAGAGAATGGAAATGTAATAGAGAATGAAAATAGTGAGAAAGAGAATAAGTATTTGGAAAGAGAATGGATTCCGTTGTTTGGTACCCACAGAGAATGGATATATAAAAAAAAAAATAAATAAAATATTAAATAATAATAAATTTAATACATATAACATCTTGAAAAACAAAACCAAAAAAAACTTTTATATGAGACATATTTGGTTTCTAACCATAAGCAAAGTTCAATGGGGAAGAAATACGATAAAATATTGGCATGATGCGAGTTCATATTATCACATGTTGTATAACATGGCCCCAAAACAATTAATAATTCGTTTTTGCTCCCGTATGATCATTGGCATTACAATCAACTGAAAATACTTAATAAGCAATCCAACAAAAGCAAAACTCCAATGATCATCATAAAATTAATCATTATTGCCAATTCGATATGGAACATGCTCGCACTCTTATAAGATGAGCAATTAATTACGCAAACTTCATGTTGCGACTTTAGTAACCATTTAGACGATGCATCGATTTTAAACACTAAATGGTCTTTTGGACGATGTATAGACTTACTTACATCTCCTTTGCATATGTTCCATTTATGTATTTAATCCTTGTATTTGGCACATATATTCTTATAGAGCAAATAACGACAATTTAGATAACCACTTTGAAAAATTTCAATCTTGATTTATAAACCTCTAGTTTATGACCACATGTGTTTAGATTGAAGAATTTAGTACAACGGTACTTTAAAACTCTAATTTCTCCTTTAACTTGATTTCAACTTCTTTTGAGCTTTCGCACAGTTCAATGTAACATTTAGGGGGTGTTTGGTAGGAGGGAATCATAGAGAATGGAAATGTAATAGAGAATGAAAATAGTGAGAAAGAGAATAAGTATTTGGAAAGAGAATGGATTCCGTTGTTTGGTACCCACAGAGAATGGATATATAAAAAAAATAAAATTTTAAATAATAATAAATTTAATACATATAACATCTTGAAAACAAAAAAACAATTTTTTTTTTCCATTCTCACCCATTCTCTACAATTTGTAGAGAATGGAGAGAATGGAATTGATTCTCCTTTCTCCATTCTCATTCCCTTTCTTCATTGCAAACAAACAAAGGAAGTCTTTCCCATTCCCTTTCTCCCCTTTCCATTCCATCATACCAAACACCCCCTTATAGTATAACAGTAGAATGACAAACTCTACCTATAACGATCAATGAAGTGTCTTATAAAGCATATAAAGTACATACAAACTTACATTTATGCGAAACTTAAAACAGATCCAACTAAGAAATTTTTTTCTTTTATTTTATATCTGTCATTATTAACAACCTTCATAATAATGAATATACACATATCTTTTCATTTATTCATATCCGACATTTACACAAAAGTGATTTTAAATTTATGACCATGATGTATATTTATTTTAATGACACATTTATCCTTTGCATAGTGTCATTATTAATTGATCTTCTCATAGTTAGTAACACTCCATCTTATCACTTTAACCATGTCATTAATCAAATAATCAAGGTACATATAATATAATATATGGACATATATGTGTTTAACCATGTCACTAATCAAATAATCAAGGTACATATAATATAATATATGGACATATATGTGTGTTTGTTTCGAAATAAGCCATAATACTAAAATTTTAGTGTCTCAACACCTTTGTCTCGAAACAAATTTATGTCAGCCTTATATTTTCTTTTAAAGCATTTAAATGATAACCTAATATAATCAAATATAATATTTGCATTGGCCTATAACCACATAAAGTGATCATACAATTCAAGCCGCATATAATTATCAAAATATTTTAATATAAACAAATAAACCATGTATAGGCCATTCTTATTACAATTATCGTTATACTATCACATTCTATTCAAATAAATGAGCATAAGCTAATTTAAGAGTTGCATGTATAAGTAGTAAATATAGCGCTTTATTTCATTAAATCGTAATCAAATATTATTTCAAGCAATATGACAATTGTTGCATTACTATATAACTCAATCATTAACAGTCATAATATCAAATAGAAATCAGGTACAAGTACATACTTGTTTTAACTTGTTTTTCACCATTATAAAAAGAAATTCAACCTTAGGTGAATATATGTAACTATGTAAGATAGGATTTAACTGAGTGTCACAATTGTGATCATGTCTTAAGCTTGATTTATCCCAAATAAATAACTACTATTACTTGTTTCATTAATTGGAGCTATTGTTTTCCATATAAATCACGTATATTCAGAGTCTATTATATGATCTTACTCACCAAGTCAAATATATATATGTATCTTACTCACCAGGTCAAATATATATATGATCTTACTCACCAAGTCAAATATATATATGTATCTTACTCACCAGTCAAATATATATATGTATCTTACTCACCAAGTCAAATATATATATGTATCTTACTCACCAGTCAAATATATATATGTATCTTACTCACCAAGTCAAATATATATATGTATCTTACTCACCAGTCAAATATATATATGTATCTTACTCACCAAGTCAAATATATATATGTATCTTACTCACCAAGTCAAATATATATATGTATCTTACTCACCAGTCAATATATATATGTATCTTACTCACCAAGTCAAATATATATATGTATCTTACTCACCAGAGTCAATATATATATGATCTTACTCACCAAGTCAAATATATATATGTATCTTACTCACCAGTCAATATATATATGTATCTTACTCACCAAGTCAAATATATATATGTATCTTACTCACCAGTCAAATATATATATGTATCTTACTCACCAAGTCAAATATATATATGTATCTTACTCACCAAGTCAAATATATATATGTATCTTACTCACCAGTCAAATATATATATGATCTTACTCACCAAGTCAAATATATATATGTATCTTACTCACCAGGTCAAACATATATTATATTTATCATTACTGTTTATTATAACTTAGCTTCAATCATCGGTTTACTTTAGCCACAATTTATTTCATACCCACGGATCGAGGCATATTCGAATTTTTTTATGATACAATCTATATAGTTACCGTACATCGTACGTGTATTAGGACTAGTAGACTATAAAAATAATAATATGCAAATTCAATTATTAAACTAACATCTCATGAATATAGCACACTGCACATCATATTTAACACTGTGCGATTAATTATAATTAACTCACATTAATTAAATAATGAATTCAATTAACTGATTATTGAGAAAAAAAACTCAAACGTTTCAAATTCATAAAACTTTTCAAGGTTATCAAGAATTTGTTTTGACATTCAAATCTGTAAAAATCTAACTAATAATATCTCACAAATTGATGACTTATGTAGTATATTATAATTATAATCCAAAGTTCAAAGTTACTTGGAAGAAAGGTCTCGTGCAAATCTATCGAAATATTTAAATTGTTTTAAGGGTAAAACAATAAACCACTTTGATGAATTAGGCTTTCATAGCACAAACAACTCAACCAGCTTAGTCATGAAACGTAATGGTAAAGATTTTAAATTAATCCGACCCTCAACAGATAATCATCGGTAAGAATTGTCAAAAGCTCAATGCCAATATTCTCTTGTACCAACAAGTTTTGCAGCAATTATCTTAAACTTCGATAGAACTGTAATTTCAACCTTCAAATATTCACACTTTCTAGTTGAGTAGTTTCGGTGCAAATATTTAAGAAATTATGATGACAATATTCAAAAATAAAATATACACTTAACTAATCCCAGATTCTTTTACAAAAGATATACATGAATCATATAATGGCGGACCGAAAGGGAGTATATATTAGTCTTTATTTTCTTTTTGTTAGGTTTAAGTCTGACGAGAATAATATTCTACAACCAGCAATTCATTTATTTTCAAACCGACCCATTTACTATCTATTATTTGATTGACTAATCCTTTATATTGGAATGGTTGAAGAGTCAAATGGTTTGGCAATTCCTCCTGAGGGGATGAATCGAGAGAATTTTGAATTAGAGCTCTAGATTTTTGTTCATCTCTCGCCGCAATAGTATCTCGGGGTTTGCAGCGATAACTTGGTATATCTACTATACGACCGTTGACTAAAATATGTCTATGGTTAACTAATTGGCGAGCTCCCGGAATATGGCGGACATTTAAACGTAATTTAGTAAAAACCATTATGAACATACACATGCAAATCTATTTTTTTATATATATGTAATCAAGTAACATAATAGAATCTACATGTAAAATAATATGTTTTATAAAGAAAATCTTATATATAAGCATCAATTAATTTTGCAAACATAACTCAAGTGTATTTTGATTACTATCCAATATAAAGAGTATATTATAATTCTACTGCCAAGCATACATAAATTGAATATAAAACACCATGATAAAATATTTCATATAATCCACCATGAATCCGTTTTATCATCAAACAATAAAGGAATTGATTTAATTTTAATTATATCAATTGAAGTTTTTATATTAAGATGACGTAATGTTGATGGAATAGAAATCATACCTTTTTGAATATTACTAGAGTGAAGGCCCGTGCAACGCACGACCGGGATTTTCACTCGTTCGATGTTCGATATTTCTGTAAAAGTTGTAGAAATACACGTAGCATAATTATAAAGATCTTATTAATGTTCCAAGATATCAAAAGAGATTATGATAAGATGCCATCACTCAAACCCATATTAAAGGTGTACAAAACTGAATGATGGTTATATAAGTCTTAGGAAAATATTTTTGGGAAAACCAAAGGATGCCTGTTGCATTTTTTTTCATATCATTCAATGCAGACTAAAGCACAATAATCGGGTTGAATTCCGATTCTCCTTCTTTTCCTGGTTCCATTTTTCGAGCCTTGAATTTTCGTGGCCTCAAAACGTACTGCCTGCGCATGGTAGTTTTTTCATTATCACCATCCCGTTCTTGATCACTTGAATAACTGGTTTGTTGTGTACCATCATTGACCTGTTAATGTTGTAAAATCCAAAATTTTCCTTTCAAAAGTTGTTCTATCTCTTTGCATCACTACAGTATCAGTGTCGTTGCTTGCCAATGTTTTCGGTGTATCCTAATCATGTGGGTATAGATTAGACACCTGTAAATGAGACAAAGAGAATGTTATATTGGTTGAAAAGTTTAACTCTCAACTAATAACTCTGAATAGACACTTGGTAAGGAGCCGAATAGACCAAAAGTACTTATTAGCATAGGAAGTTAATCAGTTTTTGCTCATTCCAGTACTAAAGGCAATTTAGTAACCGCGTAAAAAGTGATGCTCATACCTGCAACTCTTCATCCATTAACGACTTTGCTGTTCGGCTAAGCAACCTTTCGCCGGGCTCATCAAATAAAACAACAACTGTAGATGCACTTTCATCCCTGATATCCAGTTCAATCTCAAACCTGGTATGTATTCCACCCAACATGAAGCAAGGTCAAGATCATTTTAATGGACTAAAAGACACATCGTAACAAATAAGCCTATACCATGATTTCAATAATAATGAAAAATATACCCAAACACAAAAACGCCTGCTAAGTATACCTGATACGCGGATATGTCACAGCTGTGTTACATCCTGCACACCAGAACCCACTATCATCCCTGGTTAGGCCCTTGCCACACAGGCCACTGTGCACGTGATCAGGTACCACTCATTCCTTGTTCGAACATCAACAATCTCAATTGTACTTTTGAACAGAATCGTCTACACCAGGAAATACATAGAAAAAGGTCACAAATCATAAATTTAATTACTCAACAATAATTGTAAAGGCCATAACGGAAACCAAACCTCTTCATTAGGGAACAAATTACGTTTCCTATCGCTACCCCACTCTAAAAGTTCAGCAAGTGTGTTCACTGTTGGGACTTTATGAATTGTATTCAGATTGACCCGATTTAGGTCCCTGCCACTGAAAGGAACACCCCCACAACATAAGATTCGCAATCCATAGATGACGGGGAATGTTATGTGTAGATTAGTATGCATATAACCTGAGAGCCGATTTGAAGGTTTGCAGTGCAGGCACATCATCATCATCAATTATATGCGTTGACGATGAACTTGACACCCCTAATTCACCTGCAAAACATGTAGAATTACAATAACCCCTGATGCATCGAGTAAAGCATGTCAATAAGGCAAAACATATTAAAGGATCTAAAAAACTGCAGTGGTTGTTGTGATTCAAAATATCTCAACTTTAACCTAAACGATGACAAAAACCACTGTACTGTCCATCTCAAGCAATTACAGAATGATCTATACCTATACATCTAGTATCTGATACACGTACCATGGTCGGTAATATGGGTTGGTATTATAGTATTATACAGATTTTCCTATATTATCCTAATCAGATATATATGCTTGATTAAATCAATCCAACCCGTTTCACTATTTGTTTCCAATATTCAGAGCAAGATGATGAGTATGCAAGGGATGAGGATTTAGAAAGAGTTGACTGAATATTGATCATGATATGCCAAAAAATGGGTTTAGTGAGCATTTTCATGCAGATAGTAACAGGAATACAGGATAGCTAGCTAAAGGTTTGCACACCGCTAATTTTTATAGGTCTATACTATATTAGTCATCTATTGTTTGCTTGAGCTGTTATCTCCTTGGAGATGGCAATTTGATCCATGCACTTATATATGGGCATATTTGGGCTATGACTCAGACTAACAGGTCAAGTAGATATCATAAAAAAAAGTTTAATATATAAAAAATATGTGAAAAGTCACCCAAGTGTGCATAGTTGCTTACAGTTCCCAGCACCATCAAATCCCTCTTTTTATTCCCAAAGCCAACTCAATGACACATTGCTAAAATAGTGAGATAATTGTCATATGTAACCAATTACCAATCTCTTGACTATTGTTGAATATATAACGATATGTAGTGAAAAACGTGTCAATAATAGGTATATCCTAAAGCCTCTTCTCATGCTATCTCGACATGTTAAAAATGTGTACTTTAGAGCTGCTCAAAATTTAAAGTTCATTCTTCACATATATTAAAATTATCAGAAGTTCTCATGGTTCTATTTTGTTACCAGTTGGTTGCAAAACTTTTGTTTTGTTGTGTCAAAAAGTTAAAACTACGACTAATTTGGCAAAGTGACACGATTAAACGACCCGCCTAGAAGTGCATATAATATATTTAGACCAGGTCAATACCCTTTGCTATACTCTCCGTCTTTAAGTTGCCTAACATTGTGTCTTATAAATCACAACAGTCGCGTTATCATCTTATGAAGCTTGTCAAAAAGCTTTCACAAAATTGTACATTACGTGAGAGTTTTTTATATTGTTACTACACATGCCAAAGTGCCACACCCTGATAACATCTTATAGTTAACATCATACCCATTCTGCCCTCATGTAGTGTCAAACTTAAACACCAACACGTATCATTTTTAGAGGCAGTATGTCATGATTATGGCATCTTCAATCAATTGCATACCAACAGAGCTAAACCTTGTTTGTTGTGCTTTGCTTTAATTCTTGTTAACATGTAGACACTAAAGTCTAGGCAACTGGAAAAACCAATTTAATATGGAAACTGCAATACAACTTAGAAAAATAGGAATTACCTTTCAGGAAACTGGAAAACAATAACAACTCTTTCCGGATATTATACGACAGGAGGCTGGTTCGGCTTTCCATCATCACCGTATCTTTGGACCCAAATGTAACCTGATGTTGTTTTGTTAGCCTGCAATAAGCTGTATGGAGAATAAAAAAGAAAATACAAAATGCCCATCCGATCAAGTTGACATAGCAAATATAAGTATAATACAGTCTCAAAAACTAACCTGCAAAAGGATAGTCTTACCACTTCCACTCCACCCAAATATCAAGCAAAACTGTAGCAAGCAGAGACGATTTATCAGAAAATGCTTAATAGAAAACCACCCACCAAGTACCAATGACCTAAACCAAATGAAAAGCGCTACCTTTTAAAAATTAACATCATTTAAAAGGTGGAGCTCTGTCTGTAACTAATATCCCTTATCTACATACAATACAAAAACTATAAACCCTAATCAAATACCGTCTGCATATATATCAAACCATATAAAAGAGGAAACTCGATTTTTTTATAATTAAAATTGCATCTCAAAGGGTTTTTAGATGCACACTGTATATCAAAGGAATTTTGGTGATCAAACTGAAGACCTTTAAATTCATACAAAGCCCTTGGAATCCCCTGCAGTAATGAGAAAGGGTTTTTAGATGCACAAATGTACTTGTTATGGTGATAAAAACAGATCTTGAAATTTCAATGTGGTAGCATAAGAATGTAGTCAACCATCTTATGAAAGGGTTTTTTATGCACGTAAATGTACTCATTGTACTAATTGCACGTAAATGTACTCATTGTACTCAATTGCACGTAAATGTACTCATTGAACTCAATTGCACGTAAATGTACTCATTGTACTAATTGCACGTAAATGTACTCATTGAACTCAATTGCACGTAAATGTACTCATTGAACTCAATTGCACGTAAATGTACTCATTGTACTAATTGCACGTAAATGTACTCATTGAACTCAATTGCACGTAAATGTACTCATTGTACTAATTGCACGTAAATGTACTCATTGAACTCAATTGCACGTAAATGTACTCATTGTACTAATTGCACGTAAATGTACTCATTGAACTCAATTGCACGTAAATGTACTCATTGAACTCAATTGCACGTAAATGTACTCATTGTACTCAATTGCACGTAAATGTACTCATTGTACTCAATTGCACGTAAATGTACTCATTGAACTCAATTGCACGTAAATGTACTCATTGTACTCAATTGCACGTAAATGTACTCATTGTACTAATTGCACGTAAATGTACTCATTGAACTCAATTGCACGTAAATGTACTCATTGTACTCAATTGCACGTAAATGTACTCATTGTACTAATTGCACGTAAATGTACTCATTGTACTCAATTGCACGTAAATGTACTCATTGTACTAATTGCACGTAAATGTACTCATTGTACTAATTGCACGTAAATGTACTCATTGAACTCAATTGCACGTAAATGTACTCATTGTACTCAATTGCACGTAAATGTACTCATTGTACTCAATTGCACGTAAATGTACTCATTGTACTAATTGCACGTAAATGTACTCATTGAACTCAATTGCACGTAAATGTACTCATTGTACTAATTGCACGTAAATGTACTCATTGAACTCAATTGCACGTAAATGTACTCATTGTACTCAATTGCACGTAAATGTACTCATTGTACTCAATTGCACGTAAATGAACTCATCCATGACCATCAATGTCACACATAACCAAACATCATATGCATATACTTTGTACGATACTACTTTTGAAAGGCCTTTGATGCTTATATATAGGGTCACCCGCAGCCTTCCCACCACATCTCCAACCTTTCAAAGGCATTACCGTCCTCCATATATACACAACTAGCCTAAAACAACTCAATATACACAATATAGTCACCATATAACAAATCACATAATTGCACATCAACAAATGTCACACAACATATACGTCCCAAATATCATCATGCACGAAGTACACTTTTCAGCCCGACTCTTAAAAGAGTAGGGGAGGCTACGAAAACTCACCTTTGCCTTGATTTACCGAATTTAAAGTGATCTAGAACGTCAATTAATTGCCAACGATCACAACCTATCATAATGTACATGTACACATCAATATATATAAATATAGAACCACGTCCTCATTTAGCATTTTTGAACTTTAGAATTGAACCCGGGATTTGAACGCGTATTTAAACACAGTAACTATCCACTGCGTCGCAGTGGACCAGGACTAAGCTCACTGCGCCGCAGTGGGCCAGAGGAGGTCACTGCGCCGCAGTGGGCCAGAGGAGGGCTCACTGCGCCGCAGTGGGCCAGAGGAGGGCTCACTGCGCCGCAGTGGGCCAGAGGAGGGCTCACTGCGCCGCAGTGGGCCAGAGGAGGGCTCACTGCGCCGCAGTGGGCCAGAGGAGGGCTCACTGCGCCGCAGTGGGCCAGAGGAGGGCTCACTGCGCCGCAGTGGGCCAGAGGAGGGCTCACTGCGCCGCAGTGGGCCAGAGGATGGCACTGCGCCGCAGTGGGCCAGAGGAGGGCTCACTGCGCCGCAGTGACCACAGACTGCAGCCAGCACCTGCAGGTTATGCAGGGACCACGAACAAAACCCCCAAAATCTCAACATTTACGCCATGAAATCGACTTGCACAACTCCAAGACTCATTTTTAAACGTAGTTAAACATAATTGAACATAACTAAGCAAGTTTCATCATCCAAAATCAATCTCAAACACATTTTCTTACTAAAATTCGATCTTGACCCATTTGAACCAAAATTGACCCAAAACCTAGTTTTCGACTTATAAATCGTTTTGAAGAGTTCCTTGGCCCGCTTCTGGACATAACCAACTCATTTGGACATAACCCACTCAATAGTTCCATTCCAAAACATGGCTTTTGACCCAAATCGATTTTTGACCTAATTAGACAACTAGAAACCCTAATTTCGGATTTTGAAGCTATAAGGACCAAGAGTGCTTAGATTTAGATGTAATACAAGTTTAACAACTAGAATGATGAATTTAAGCTAGAAAACACTTACCAAAACTTCCACAAGCAATCAAACCCGATTTTGACCTAGTTGAAGCTTTTCTTGCACTTTGAGACTTGAAATCTTTGATATGATGTTAGAATGATAATAAGGATGATGATTTTTGTTGTTAATCTATTTGAACTAGCATATATGACCCGCAGTGGGCCAGAGGAGGGCTCACTGCGCCGCAGTGACCACAGACTGCAGCCAGCACCTGCAGGTTATGCAGGGACCACGAACAAAACCCCCAAAATCTCAACATTTACGCCATGAAATCGACTTGCACAACTCCAAGACTCATTTTTAAACGTAGTTAAACATAATTGAACATAACTAAGCAAGTTTCATCATCCAAAATCAATCTCAAACACATTTTCTTACTAAAATTCGATCTTGACCCATTTGAACCAAAATTGACCCAAAACCTAGTTTTCGACTTATAAATCGTTTTGAAGAGTTCCTTGGCCCGCTTCTGGACATAACCAACTCATTTGGACATAACCCACTCAATAGTTCCATTCCAAAACATGGCTTTTGACCCAAATCGATTTTTGACCTAATTAGACAACTAGAAACCCTAATTTCGGATTTTGAAGCTATAAGGACCAAGAGTGCTTAGATTTAGATGTAATACAAGTTTAACAACTAGAATGATGAATTTAAGCTAGAAAACACTTACCAAAACTTCCACAAGCAATCAAACCCGATTTTGACCTAGTTGAAGCTTTTCTTGCACTTTGAGACTTGAAATCTTTGATATGATGTTAGAATGATAATAAGGATGATGATTTTTGTTGTTAATCTATTTGAACTAGCATATATGGCACTGCGCCGCAGTGGGCCAGAGGAGGGCTCACTGCGCCGCAGTGACCACAGACTGCAGCCAGCACCTGCAGGTTATGCAGGGACCACGAACAAAACCCCCAAAATCTCAACATTTACGCCATGAAATCGACTTGCACAACTCCAAGACTCATTTTTAAACGTAGTTAAACATAATTGAACATAACTAAGCAAGTTTCATCATCCAAAATCAATCTCAAACACATTTTCTTACTAAAATTCGATCTTGACCCATTTGAACCAAAATTGACCCAAAACCTAGTTTTCGACTTATAAATCGTTTTGAAGAGTTCCTTGGCCCGCTTCTGGACATAACCAACTCATTTGGACATAACCCACTCAATAGTTCCATTCCAAAACATGGCTTTTGACCCAAATCGATTTTTGACCTAATTAGACAACTAGAAACCCTAATTTCGGATTTTGAAGCTATAAGGACCAAGAGTGCTTAGATTTAGATGTAATACAAGTTTAACAACTAGAATGATGAATTTAAGCTAGAAAACACTTACCAAAACTTCCACAAGCAATCAAACCCGATTTTGACCTAGTTGAAGCTTTTCTTGCACTTTGAGACTTGAAATCTTTGATATGATGTTAGAATGATAATAAGGATGATGATTTTTGTTGTTAATCTATTTGAACTAGCATATATGACCAAGAATCTAGAGAAAGATTGAGAGTGTGAATATTTAGTGAGATGGGAGAGAATATGGAAGTGTTATGAATGAATGGATGGAATGAGGGAGGATAGGGTTGGTTCCTTGGGTGGGTCATGGGTTTGGGTATAACCCATGGTTAGGATCCATATCATTTACTAGTTTAAATTAGATGTTATTTAAGTAAAAGTCGATTTGCACTAACTAATGGTCTCAACTTGCACATAAGTCTCTAATTGCACAATAAATTGACCCATATGAACACATTGCACTTAAATGAACCTTAAATTGCACTTGATCATATATTGATTAAAACAAAACTTAGGAAACGTACCCATAGTCAAAAGTCAAAATGCACGGTTGTTACATGAAGACGTACCATAGGATAAAGAATAGTGCCAAATAATAATAGGAATGCAGCTCCATTAGGGACTTCCACAATCAACTTAGATAAAAAAATATGGTCCTAGCATATAAGAACCCTTTGCCATTGCAGTGTTTATAACAACAACCTACTTGAGAAGCAAAAACAAAAAAACATGTTATCAAAAGATTCCATTTCTACAAGTCTACACTACGTGAAGTTATCAAAAGATTTAGATTCAAGATGAACAAAAATGTGTATGAGCAAGAATAAATAGCAAAATAACCATTGACATACCTGAACCAAGCTGTGTATCGATGTCTGAGACCTTCCCATTTTCCAAAAAATGATCAGAGTGATGCGATTAACATGGTTTTTCTGTCACCCCAATGAAACCATAACACCAAATTAAACATTACGATAGTTAAAAGAATCTATAAACTCATATCTAATTAATTAAATCTAAGCCAAAAAGCACAAATTAAACATTACAATGGTTAAGAGAAATCTGTAAACGTATATCTGATTAATTAAAATCTAACAACTTAAAGAAAACGATTTAATTAAAGAAATCTATAAATGCAAAAAGATTACCGATGTGTGTTAATCGAAGCAACAAAGAGGTGAGGTGGCCGATTGGTTTTTGGGGGTGGGGGGTTTGTGTGTGTAATCGATAGAGAGGGAGGGAGAAAAAAGGTTTGTGTGTGTGTTTGTGTAACGGAAGGGAGCGTATGTGAAAGACGGTTGTTTAAGCAATAAAATTATAAGGAGGTATAGATAATAAAATTATCATCATTATAAGCAATAAGAAATATAATGAACCCTTATTAAGTACCTTAATAATACCCCATAAATGTAACACTAAAAATCGCCAAATTTTCCAACCGCTTCATTTAACTTTTATATATATAATGATCATACCTACCGCAAGGAATGAAAGGAAAATTACCATGCCAAAAGTAAAAGACTTGGGATTCGATCATGCGGCAGACCATCGTCTTTCAAATGTGTAGACATAAACTTTAGATCGAGAATATCGTGCTGATAACGTGTTGTGAAACAACAACCTAATAGCAAAGTATAACATTAAACAACAATAGGAAGAACAATAGAGATTAGAGAGAATAGATAATCATTTTATTGATATGATAATACCAACATACATAAGCCACTTATATAGGCTCTATACAATTAATACATACATAATGATAGATATACAAAGGGTCATAGGTTATGGATAGCCACATAATTGGTATGTTTATAACAATCCAGCCATAATTTGGGTATTTTTTATTTTTGGTATGTATCGAATGCCTAATGTCTGATAAGAACAAAACGCTTAAATAAATGCAATTATAATTTGTCATTGGGCCTCATGTATGCAATTGTCTCTCTTTAGTGTTTCTACATAGTTACAAATTACAATGATCTAACTTTGTTTGGCCGTTGCAGCCATGCATGGTTTCATATGTTAATGTTTTATGGAGTTCATACATAATTCTATCGTTTAAAGAAATATGTTTGCTTTTACCGTTTTTTACATGTTTTATTTTATAGTTTTAGACAGTTCGCGCATCGGGTCAAAAACCCGTACGATGTACGGATTTTCTATACATGCATAAGATATACGTTTGAATATTTGATTATATATACATTGTACAAAAAAAAAAAAATTGTGATTAAATGTTATTATAGAAAAAGTCTATTAAAAGGTTTTAAAATTATTATATAACATTCAAAATTTAAGTGCTACAGTACCACTTAGTTCCTTTTTAATTGGCTTGGTTGGTTAATAACAAACTTTGGTTAGCTTAGTTATAACAGTGATTTACAAAACTATATGCATGGAGTACAACTTCTCCTCTCTACAGTAGTTTTCCACTCTTTCACTTTGACGTAATTTCGTTAGGAGCTTTTCACATTCTTCAATGTTTTCTTCTTCCTCAATCTTCATATTTCGAAAACTACTAATTCCTCAGCAACCACCACAGGAGGAACCACCGCCCGTGATAGCCGACGGTAAAAAAACGCAGGTAATGAACACTGATAACAACGGTTGGTAAAGCTCGCCGGTAACATCCACAAGGAACAAACAAGAAAAATAACCATCATCCCGTCACTTCCCAACCATTAGTCCATTAACGAAGATAAAAAAGAAAAAGATTGGTCAACCAGGAGACACCACCGCCGGCCACCTACCTCGACAACCACCGAGACTGTCAGTCACAAACCTTGACCGCCACCGCCCGCCAACTTCATCCGAATCTATAACAATGGCAACCCAACACCACCGCAACAACCTTAAAAAACACATCTATACACACATCTACATAATACATAGAAAGAGAGTAGTGTGCGGCACTGCAGCCTGGCTGCTCCAATGATGGCGGTGATGAAGTTTACTGGTGACAGGCCTTCATGATATCGAAACAATACAAATGAGTTTCTATGATTTAGAACAAATTTTGCGATTAAAATAAGGGTTAAGTGCACGGAAATGTAATCAACTAAGGCCGAAAAGTTATTGTGTACATGAACTTACAAAAGGTTTATTGTATACATGAACTTACAAAAAGTTATTGTGTGCATGAACTTACAAAAAGTTATTGTGTGCATGAACTTACAAAAAGTTATTGTGTGCATGAACTTACAAAAATTATTGTGTGCATATCTCAAAAAGTTATTGTGTGCATGAACTTACAAAAAGTTATTGTGTGCATGAACTTACAAAACTTCTATTATTGTGTGCGGTGGTTTGACATCGTTTTTCATCAGTGATTGTGTTTGTTATTCATTTATTTGACATCATCATCATCAAGATATGGAGATCCGATTTTATTTTTTTTAAAATTCTTATGGTTGTAAATTCTGATGAATGTGTGTAGTTAGAACTAGTTTTTTGACCCCAGGGGGACGTTGTCCGGGATCGACACTGCGTCATGCAAGCATTTATACATACAACGGTACCTAAAAGTTTGGAAACTTAAAATTTACTATAGTTTAGTTAGAAACCTTAATGTAAGAGATAGAGAGTAAAGAAAAAAAAAGATTTGATGATTAAAGTTAGAAACCCAAAGTTAATTGATAAAATTAAAAACTTTAAAACTAAACTATAATTAAGTTTGTATACAAAAAGTTAGACTAAAGTTAAAAAACCAATAAGTTAAGTGGTACAAATAAGTTAAAAACGTTAAAATAAGAGATAGAAAGTAGAAAAAAAATTTAAAAAAATTGATGATTAAAGTTAAAATCCAAAGTTAATTGATAAAAATTAAAAACTTTAAAAGTAAGTTAAGTGATAAAAATAAGAAACTATAAAAATATACAATCGTAAAAAAAAAAAAAAAAAAAAAAAAAATCTAAAACTGCAGAAAATGACAAAATAAGAATAAGACAAAATTGCTGACGTCATGCTGATCAGCAGTTTTGTCTTGTATTGACAAGGGTTACCGGCTAAGGGAATAGCAGGTAAAACGTGTTTTCTATAACTTTTTTTAAGAGTTCATGTATACAATAAACCTTTTGTAAGTTCATGTATACAATAACTTTTCGGACTTAGTTGATTACATTTCCGTGCACTTAACCCTTAAAATAAAGAAGCAATTGTTAATTGGTGAGAAAGAAAAAACCAATCCATGGTATTCACAAACCAGTAGGTGGCTTTGTATGACTTAACATGATAACTGGTGTACCCCACCCTCACGTATTCCAATTAGTAGTAATACTTTTATATAAATAAATAAAAATTGAGGATAACATATCAAACTTTCTTTCTTTGTGTTTTGGTATATAACTAGTTAACGTGCCCGGGCTTCGCCCCGGGAGATGTTACGTTACCGTATACGGTAATATGTAGATTATGATATTTACATGTTTAACATCCAAGAGTTGACACCAAAATTAAAAAGTAACATGTGTCTCTTTGTGTAGACATTGTATTAACTTTATATAATACATTGGAAATCGAAAAACGAAACAAAGAACGTTTGATTTATCGAAAATCATAACCAAAAAGAAAATCATACCAATCATTGGCTGATACCAGGTTTGTCACGTTTGAAAAACAATGATAAATATAAAATGTATAAAATTATTATATGTTAAAAGATATTAAAGAGATACTAAATTTTGGTGTGAAAACCTAATTTGAAAAATAAAACCATTTGTATTAAAAAAAAGTAATCTCGTGCGAAGCAACCACAATGATGAATTTAAAATTATATATAAATTATTATATTTAAAAAGATGTTTAAGAAAAATATAAATGTTGGTGTTTAAAAATAACTTGGAAAACAATAAAGAAAAATGAGTCTATTATGAAGTAATAACATGTTTAAGAAAAAACAAAAAAAAAAAAAGTAGAAAAAATATGTTTCAAAAAAAAGAGAGCAACGGGACTTGAACCCGCGTCAAAGGTGTCATAGACAGAGCCTATTACCAAGTCAACCAAGTACACATATATTGTTATTTTCTGTAAATATATATGTATATATTTTTTAATCTGTGATTTAAATATTGGGAAGGGAAATCAAAATAAATGTTTGAAAATAAAAAGAGGGCCGGGAATCGAACCCACGTGGAGAGGTGAAAGGCAGCGCGCGTTACCACTTCAACTACCTCAACATTTGTTAAATTATTTGGTGTATGTTTTATGGGAAAATGATTTATGATGTTAACATCATCTAACATGCTCTCACATATTCACTAACATTAATTTTACACATGTCAAAAAGCTCCCCATGAATTTTATGGTTTGTGAGAGCAACATCATCTAACAAAGATGATGTTAACATCATCTAAGTTATCCCCATATTTTATATATACGATATTAGTTTCGAATAAAATATTCGGCACGCACTCCCGTATCTTTGGTTTTCATATATATACTAATATCAAACTTTTATGTTTTAAATAAAGTAAATAATAACGTAAAACACAAATTTAATATGGCATTAACAATAGGTTTTCTATTAAGATATCTATATGTATCTTTATTATTAATCATAATAGATTATAATTATCTACTCATAGTTTGCAAAACGTAAATTTGATAAACGGATTATGTAAAGTGTAAATTTTGCACTTTAGGATGTTTATAAATCAACAAATGATCGAAGTTAACGTAAACAACTAACTGAATTTATCTCGCAGCGAAGCGCGGGTCTTCAATACTAGTTTTAATTAAACTAACAAATATTAATTAAATAATATAACTAAATCATTAAACTTTATTTGATTCCGGTTATAAATTTTATTTTAGGATGATGGCATCGACGGGTGCTCACGGTAGTGAGTGGTGGGACGACCCACTTGCACACCGCCGCCGTCACCTAAGCACTCACGCGTGAAGCAAAATGAGTGGTCGGAGCACGCGATTTGTGGAGTGAGTGGTGCGTATGTCGAGGTGAGTGAGTGACCGTTGAACGGCTCTTTGCTCTCTCTTTTTTTTTTGACAGATTTATGTATATATATATGTGTATACACATATTCACACACATACTACACACACAATCAACACACACACACACACACTTTCTAAAATGGCAAACAACCAAAATATGAATCTTTGGGATGCTAAAAATGCGATACAAACCCACTAGAATAACGACGACAGACACCGATCTGCCGTAAACAACATCATTCAGAGCATATATGAGAACAAGGCGGCTTACCAAGGCGAAATCGACCGAATTGAAGCTCCCAATCGGGTTCGTACCGCTGCCGCAAATGAGTATGTTGTATGTCTTCGACAGAAGATCGATTGGCTTAATCAAGTTATTTTCCAGCTTACCACCGCCTCTACGACGTTAATAGCCACGCTAGACCACGGGCTGTTCTGGCAAGGCAGTGTCGGTGGTGGTCGGTATGTAGATTATCATACTGACCCGGGGGAGGAGTACGTATCTCCTCAACCCGGAAACGCTGCCGAGTCTCCTGAACCGTATCGGTACATTCATCGCAACGACGGCGATAGTACTGTGGACTCGGACTATTCCGAGTGTTAGTATTATGTAATGTTTTTATTATGTTTTTTTTAGTATTATGTAACGGGTTTTTTTATGTTTTTTTAGTATTATGTAAGTTTTTTTATGTTTTTTTTAGTATTATGTAAGGTATTTTAATGGTTTTAGTGAATTATGTAATGTTTTTTATGTTTAATGGAATTTGGTTTTTTTAAATAAAAATAAAATTGTAGTGAGTGGTGGCAATGCCAACAAAAATTGAGTGAGTGGTAAGTGAATGGTGGATTTGAGGTGGCTTAACGTGATTGGTTGGAAGTGAGTGGAGCGGTTGCCATCACCCTTAGATAAATATTAAAAATTGGTATTCCTACTAAATAACAATGATTGATAATTATGGTAAGCTAGCCAAAGATATGCTTTATTAATAAACATAAGGTTTTGCAACTACTAGCCTGGTGTCCGCGCGTTACGACGGCTAAACAGTGATAACAATACAAAACATGCGATGTGAGGCGACGACGATAATTGCAAACCAAACACTTGTGTTAATCCGTAAAAATTACCATGATATATCGACATCAAACAAAAAAAACATAATAGTTTATTACTTGGAATAATCCGTAAAAAAATAGTTTATTTAAAGCCCATTAGCATAAATACTCAAAATAAATATACGAAACATATGATATGACATATTATGAATAGAGATGATCAAGGTGCTCTTTCTTTCGAAGAATCAGAGACGATCTTCAGCCAACTTGATATCATTATTTATCAAGGTGCTCAAGAACTTTGAGTGGCAATGGTGTGTGAGGGGAAGACATGAACCTGGTCTTAGACTTGGTGGTTAAGCTTTGTTTTCCTCTCTTTCTTTTTTCTCCTTATCTGAAAAACTGTTGCAACATGTATGCCACATTCTGCCGATAAAACTCCCTTCTTACCACTATGTGTGGGTGAACGGGTACATAGGGCAGGGGGTTTATCTGATCCATTTCCTCCATCACCATCAGGAAACAACCTACGAAATATATCAGGTGAACATTTAAAATCTGAAAAGTTGAACACTTTATAGTTCTACCATAAAATCAAATTTTAACTAAAAGTGGCAATCCCAGTCCATTCAATTACAAATGGGCCAATTCGGGACAATTGCTATCTTTAATGGGTCAAATGGGTAAAAAGTGTGTGCAACAAAATAAACACGTGAACTATATATAATATAGAAGGGGTCATATGGGTCATGCATGTGTAAATTACCTATATAATATAGAACGGGTCAATGAAGTATAAAAAAATAGGACAAATAGTGTCGGGTCAACTGATCCGTTTTGCCCAATTGTCTAACCCACCCATTCTGCAAGTTCTACTACTGATCATTTTAGGCCTACCATATACCAAGCTATCGATTTAAATCGGACACTTTTTCATGGTGGTCTTGCTTTTGAAATATATGGTCATAAATTTTCATTCCAAAAACCTGCAACCTTTTTAGCTTCCAAAAGTGCTTCTCTCATGAAAAGTTTGTAGTTGTATACTACAGAGCATTTGCTTATGAAAGGCTAACTAAAGGCATCTATTTAGCATAAAGAATCACTTTTTTCTAAGATAGACATAAACACATAATAGCCCGTAATTAGCATAAACGGGCTGCCCTACCAACCATCTCCATAGAAATGCATCTTTATATTCCTACTCATTTGATGTTTAATTTTTTTTTGACAACTAACAGCATGGTCATAAAATCAGCATATGATGTCCTCCTACTCCCAATTTTAACTCCAACTGCGATGAGGATTCATAAATCTTTATATCCCAATTTTAGCTCCATCAAACTAAGAATCAAATGGGTCGAAAACTTGAAATACTCCCAAAGTGTATTTTGAATACATACAACATCTCTAAATTGATCCATTCAAAAATGTAGATAAGTGTATCAATGCAGTTGTGTCATACTTAACATATTAGCCGATTATGGAAAAAAGAATTGTACATAAATATTTGCGGAGCAACCCAACCCAAACAGACGTATTGCTGTCTCTAAATCTACATAAAAAAGTAAATGTATGGAGAACGGGAGAAGCTTATTACCTGCAAGGTTTTATTCCCAACAGTTTAATAAACTACGTCAATCCATCGGCTTATACTTCATCCTCTTCTCTAGTCATGGTTCCAATAACAATGGCTCCAACTGGTTTTGCCCATATATTGACATAATAATGAGCCAACTTCACCACTCGCTGCATGCATAATTATTGTATGTACATGTTCTACCTGTTAAGATAACAGTACTTACAAATATAATCAGCAAGAATACCGAAACTAACATAACTTTTTGCATAGAATGGTTTAGGAGGCTGACTGCATCAAAATACACTATAGGCAATGTTTAAGCCGTTCCACCGATTTGGCCATTTGACATGTTTCCTTTATAAATAGTTTTTTATAAAGCTTGATCGAAATGTCAGAGATAAAGTTAACCCATTAATAAGTAAATAGGACAGAACTGCCAGCTCTAACTCTCTCACCAGCATGACCAAATAAAAATGGAACATAAGAAAACATATAATCAAAATAACCAACATCTATTTCTGACGTAAAGCTATAAAATATAGATATATCAATGCATATTGGAAGTGAATATGCAATATATCAATAACCAGAATGGAATGAACTGTAAAAAAGGTTGCCTAATTTAACAAAAATCATTAACAAAAACGAAAGATTTGCCTAATTTAATTTATTGTTTCATATTATTATCTATAACAAAACTTCCGTATTAATAGAAACTATTATACACGTATTTGGTAGATATATACAATAACGAAGAAATAATTACCATATTTGGTATGACCACAAAACCTGCCATTGCAAGAAATGACCTATTAGCATGACCACAAAATCATAAGATCTTTTCATAAAATTCAGAATTTGATTGTGCTTCACCCAAACCTGACACTGCAAGAAGTTTGTGGGAAATCATAATCTTAATTCTTGATTTGTTGAAAACCAATATAGTGGCAAACAATATATCCTTTAATGTTGCAAGAGTATCCTTTAATCTTGCAAGAGTATCATTCAAAATGAAAACCAATTTATAAAAATTCATCTTAATCGATTTTTTGAAAGCAAACAGTATATCCTTACTTTCATTCAAAGCAAGAGTATAATTCTTGATTTTTTGAAAATCATAATCGATGATGTCTTAATCATAATCTTAACATCAAGATTCAAACTTTATCCTTTAATTTTGAAAGAGTATCATTCAAAATGAAAACCGTAAACCATTAGTGAGAAAACAAAAAAAAAATACCGTAAACCATTAGTCAGATTCCGGCGGCCGTTGATGGGAAATCCATCATCGATTTGAGATCAGACTTGTGAGATCCATCATCGATATGTGAGATTCCATAATCGATTTGTGATATTCCGATCATCGATTTGTTTTTTCCATCATCGATTTGTGAGATTCCGGCCGCGGTGGTTGGTGATTCAGGCGGCGGTGGCTAGGGGATATGGCACAGGTGGTTGGGGGGATTTGTGAGATTCCGGCGATACAAACCGCGGCGGAGATTGAGATGGTGGTGACGGTGGATTTGGTGGTGGTGAAATGGGAGGAGATTGGGGTCGCTGGGAGTGAGAATGTGAGATTGGGTAATCTGTGGGTTTCTTTTTTTGTGGGTTTAATTGTTTTGTAAGGGTAATTTCGGTATTTAGGAATAGGATGGGTAAAATATAATGTAATTGTGGAGGGTATTATGGGAATGAAAAAGATGCTTAAACTTAATTTCAATACCCTTTATAAGGGTTTATAGATGATTTCAAATGTTAGAAGCCTTCTATTTTACTTGAATCAAAGACAAAAAAAAAATAATAAATAAACTAATCAATGAAGTAATTTTTATCGAACATGGGCAACAATTACCTAAAACCATATGTAAAGTTCTCCTTTCTTCAAAATATGATACTGAATATCATAGATCTTCTTTTAAAACGAAGTTATAAAACAATTCGGGTAATTGCTGCTATTAAAAAGAAAAAAGTCAGGTGTAATTTTAAATAATGTCGATCAATCGAATATGTATTTTTTACTTTTGTGTTGTTTAATTGGTATTTGATAAGGAATGTGAATATTTTTATTATATTTAAATAGTTCGACAATAACATATTAACGGTTAAATATTAGTATTTGACATTTATAAGGTAACCTAAAATAGAACTTAAAAAGGACACGTGTCGTCTAGAGGAAGAGCCAAGTGTCGACCATAAAAAACGTCAATCCTGTTTTAGTTTATTGGTAGATATGAAGATGATAACGATTTCATGAAGTTAAGGTTAGATTTTTGCTCAGATTGTAATTACCCCCATCAACAACAGTTTTTTTGGTATCTTATCAATTCAGTCATATGAATTAAATATTATTACATATACATATATTTCACATTTGATTATCATTTACCTAGCATAATTTCATTATCTTTTTTATTCAACATTTACAGAAAGGTTTTTTTTTTTGGTTTGTTGCTGAGTACTTGATGTATTTGCTAGAGTCGCTTTGTCCAGATTATGCCACGATATATCTAGAGCTAAGTCATTAACTAATTACTGTGTTGATATTGTTAACAAGCTTTGAAACTAATAATTCTTTTTTTTTTTCTACCGACATGTCATATAGTGAATCCCAACTAATCATGATGCCTCTCATCTTTATTAATCTCTTAAACCGAACTCATTTAGCCCGTTAGATGTTTATATAGTCAAATCATAATTAAAAATAGAATACCAACTTTAAACAAAAATTGATTATTCTATATTTGCAAAGGGGTATATATATGCACATTGTGATTAATCATGTCATATTTATTTACATACTCGAACTAATACATGTACGATGTACGAATTTACGATATGTATGTACGATATACACCGTAGAAAAGGATTTACATATAAAAAAACTACAATCTTTTCATGATATATACATACACATTAGCGTAAAATTTAAATTCAAAATTATGTTTAGAGTTTTGATTTCATGTAAATAATATTAAATAACATAATTAATAATAATTGGAGACATAGTTAGATTAGGTCTTTTAATCTGAATATAAATAATTTTTAAAAAAATGTAAATTATAATTGCATTAGATAAGATTATCACATATATTTAAAAATATATCTAATTAATTAATAAATAGATAAACAAAAATGCACATGTTGATAAAGGATTACACTATGTATTGCTTCAAGAACTCTTAAATCCTGATTCTGTTTTAGTATATCGGTGCATTATTAACTTTTGATAACATTCCTTAATTACATGGTTTTCAATTTACTTTTAAACATTCTTTTTATTAATATTTAAATTCAAATAAACAATATTGGTCAAAACTTGGTTTAAACCATCATTTTAAAAAACCGCACATCGTGCGGGTAAAGTATCTAGTATATATAATATAAAGCTATCAGAGAGCGCTTACTTGGCGCTCTCCTAGCCCGTCATGTCAGCAATTTGTGATGTGGCGTTACCAGAGCGATTTGAATGACACGTCAGCAGCCACGTAATGCTGATGTGTAGGGTCCACATCAGCATTTTACGTGCTGATGTGTAGGGTCCGCATCAGCATGAAAGCCATAAATGTACCCTCTTTTAATCTGAATATAAATAATTTTTAAAAAAATGTTAATTATAATTGCATTAGATAAGATTATCACATATATTTAAAAATATATCTAATTAATTAATAAATAGATAAACAAAAATGCACATGTTGATAAAGGATTACACTATGTATTGCTTCAAGAACTCTTAAATCCTGATTCTGTTTTAGTATATCGGTGCATTATTAACTTTTGATAACATTCCTTAATTACATGGTTTTCAATTTACTTTTAAACATTCTTTTTATTAATATTTAAATTCAAATAAACAATATTGGTCACATGGTCTGGTCTGCAGTGGCGGACGCACGTACATGGGAGGGTATGCAATTGCATACCCTGTGGAAGCTTCAACCAATAGTTAAAAAATTTGATTTCCAAATTTTGTGTAAATCTAACCGTGAGCATTGACGGATCCACAAGCAAATTACGGGGGAGATAGGCCCACCCTCAATCAAAGCCCAAAGTGAAAGAAAAAAAAATTAACTCTAGATTTTAACCAAAAATAATGCCCCTACACAAAAAAAAGAAAAAATAAAAAAAAAAAAAAAAATTAACACTAGATTTTAACCAAAAATACCTTATGCCCCTGCACAAAAGCTCAAAAAACAAAAGAAAACCTAATCGAAAACTTATAATCTCGTAAAATTTTTTTTTGGCCCCTATCCTCTAAAATTCCTGGATCCGCCACTGACCGTGGGTGCATATCCTCCACAAAAAAGGTGCATACCCTTTTGGCTTTTTGCAGATAGTCAAACAACCTTTTCTCAAATCTAGTTAATTTTGTAGTATGTTTCATATAATTAATACCGAAAGCTAATTGTTAAAGTAGTTATCAATTAATTTTCATAAATTTAGTAATATGTAAAGTAACCATTAATTTAATTTTTGTATATGTGTGAATCTTTCATTGCATTTTAAAACCAATGTATCTTACTTTTCCTTTAAGAAAACAAAGGATAAATATAATACGCAACTATAATTTCTTTTGGAACCTTAAATAATATGGTCAAGAATCAGAACTTAAGTATAGCGGTATCTTTATGTGCATGATTATTTTGAATTAGGATTAATCTGTTATATTTAACGATCTTAATGTTTAATAAATTATTACAATTATACACATTTGGTAATTATCAACTTTAGATAGATGATTTGGCTTCAACATTTGTAAAGTAAATTTTTGTTTAATCATATAAATTTTGTTAGCTGTAAAAATTTTTTTTGTCCCGAAAGCCTTGCTTAAATGTGTAAAAAAAAAATTCAGAATTGGAACAAGGTAAAAAAAATGTCCCCAAAACCTTGCTTAAAATGTTTAAAAAAAAATAAAAATTATAAAGCCAGACAAATAACCGAATATTTATCAACTTTTGAATATCACAGACATCCAATTTAAACAATGCATACCCTCATTTTAATTTCTGGATCCGCCACTGGTTTGAACCATCATTTTAAAAAACTGCAAATGTGTAAAAAAAAAATTCAGAATTGGAACAAGGTAAAAAAAATGTCCCCAAAACCTTGCTTAAAATGTTTAAAAAAAAATAAAAATTATAAAGCCAGACAAATAACCGAATATTTATCAACTTTTGAATATCACAGACATCCAATTTAAACAATGCATACCCTCATTTTAATTTCTGGATCCGCCACTGGTTTGAACCATCATTTTAAAAAACTGCAAGTATCTAGTATATATATATAATAGAGTTAATTACAGAAATCGTCCCTGTCGTGAAGCGCCACTTGCAGCTTTCGTCCCTAACTTTCAAAAATTACAGTTTTAGTCCAATTTTTTCTTCTCCGTCAACACTTTTGGTCCTGCCCATAAACGTCCGTTTAATAAGTGGTCATGTGCCGAACACGTGATGGGTATAATGGTATTTTCATTACACAGGACCAAAAGTGTAATTAACTCTAAACTTTTTCTTCATCATCATCCATATATAATAATTCTGTATCTATACATTTATGTATCTATATATGTATATCAAATCTATATACATTCATGATACATCTATCCATCCATCCCACCATGAGATCTAAATTCACATCAAAATCACACATATGAATATACAAATAAAAATT
>CM067168.1:7118081-7153081 GCA_034093135.1 Erigeron breviscapus | reverse complement strand
AAATGGTTTAATTAATAGTTCGAATTGATTTTAAAGTTAGTCTTGTCAATATTGCGGTTCACATATGAGAATGTTTTGCTTTCTTGAAAAATCTCCAATTACAACCTTACAGTTAGCATATTGTCCTTTTTTTCGAAATATGTTTTGTTAGATTTTAGGTTAGAGGCAAATCATATATAGCTTGAATGCTTCATATCGATGAAGGATTCATTATCAGTCTATATTCTAAAATTGACAATTAACATAATATACATTTTTTTAGTAAGTTTTATTAGTGAAATCATTTTTTGTGAGATACTAACACTCCATTGAATGGTTTTACATTGCATAATGGTCCATTGTCATTATTGACTCATAAGTCGATGATATTTGATGGCATATCCATACACAATGCTGATAGTCAAGATCATAACACGGGATTTTCAATTGGTTGATGGTCCAGGATTTTCAATTTATATGGAGTTGGTTTGAGACAAAAGTTTTCTTTTGGAACATTGCTTCGCAGGGAAAGGTTGAGATGGTCAGGTGAAATTGATTTCAAAGTAACTATTTTTTAGTTTTATGGTTTAATTAATAGTTCGAATTGATTTCAAAGTTAGTCTTGTCAATATTGCGGTTCACATATGAGAATGTTTTGCTTTCTTGAAAAATCTCCAATTACAACCTTACAGTTAGCATATTGTCCTTTTTTTCGAAATATGTTTTGTTAGATTTTAGGTTAGAGGCAAATCATATATAGCTCGAGTGCTTGATATCGATGAAGGATTCATTATCTGTCTATATTCTAAAATTGACAATTAACATAATATACATTTTTTTAGTAAGTTTTATTAGTGAAATCACTTTTTTGTGAGATACTAACACTCCATTGAATGGTTTTACATTGCATAATGGTCCATTGTCATTATTGACTCATAAGTCGATGATATTTGATGTATTGTGATTCGTTCAATTTTTTGGGCCGGATGTAGCAGACACATGGAGAACGAGTAAAACATTAGATGTGTTAGAAAACTTACTCCCACATTCCTTCATTACTCCGTATTTTTAGGCCGCATCCACTTTTTTACTACGCCGTATTATAACATGTACGAAGTTGCCAAAGGATTCCAGGTACCAGTTATATTATCAAGTGTACTTTGAAACCAACTATATGTATGACTTCATGGATGTGTTCTAATCTGTGTATAGGGGCTTAAAACCATAACTATTGATGCTCAAATTAAATTGGAACTATCATTGAAATTTTTTTTTAATGCCGCAAGAAGAACTCAAAGAACTGTCTTTATCATGGATGTTTTTGGATGATGCAAGTTAGGCGTATATTGAATGACAAGATAATCTAGAGTTTTTTGTGATTAATAATATATAAACCAAGTTGATCAACCATAATCTTTCAGTCTATTTGTTTTCTTAGTTATTCAGTTATAGCTATTAGATATTGATTTTAAGTTGCTGGGGATGACTATTAATCTTTTGGCACCATGCCTATAATTTAATGGTGTCTTTTCTGTAAATTTAGTTGGTTGGAAAAATGAAGTATGAATGTATCTGAGGTTAGAGCTGCTCTCAACTCGCTAATGTCAATATAATCATGCTTAGAGGTTTGTCTCGTCATTCATAATTATGTTTCTTTGTTAAACATATAGTTATTTATCTGCCTGACAAATTGGGATTTAATAAAATGTTACATTATCCAAGAATTTCAAGTTCCAACTATTGTGGTTATTAAAGGTGCAGCATTGGGCGAGGGACCGGAGAAGGCTTTAGCTTGCGACCCGGATATGTGGTAAAACTAAGTACATATGTAGCTATGTATGAGATGGTGCCTTAACCTTAATATTATTTTGTAAATCTCATTTTTTGAGAAAATTCCAGATTACCCAGTATATATCATTTACTTACCGCGTATATATTGCGGCATCTGTTTATATTATGTGTGTGTGTGTGTGTGTGTGATTTTGTTTGACACTTACGGCATGTCTATATGTTTTCAGTCATCAAGTCCGTTTTTCAAATAAATAAAAAAGTTAATCAGGTTAAAGTCCCTAGCAAAGCTGGTGATGACTTTATTATAAAGAAAATTTGAAATGGTTAAAGTTGGCTTTTTTTTGTACCGTTCTTACTTTTACTGCAAATGAAAAGAGCGCAGGTTTTCTGCTCACTATAGATATAGGAGCCAATCTTCTCTCTCATTTGGTGAAGTTAGGTCTTCCAGTCATTCAAATCAATCGCTTGGCTTTTGAGATCAATAAATTGGTGGGAGATGAGAGACTACCTGGAAGGTATACTTCTGTCTTTTTAATGGTTTGCAGTTATTTTTCGTGTCATTCTTACTTCCGCCATGTTACGTGTTTTAGCTTTGTGATGATTTAGAAGAGATAGGTTTCTAAATTAAGAGAGATATCCTCAAATCTGATTTGAGGGTTTTTAATTAAATGGCTTTCCATTATCTCGATTAAAGGTAATTCAAATCTATTCTCTCTCTCTTTTTTGCTATTGATTTTCGGATTATGCATTATAGAGACTAGCAGTATTATTGTCGTGTATAGATCGGGCAGCAATAGCAACACTCTGTTTTTCATACACATGGTAATAATTTCTTAATGTTTTGGTATTTTTAGTTATTATAAGTCATGTTGGTCAGCATAGAATTTGCTTGCAGTGTTATTCAAGGGACCAGCATCACCAGCAAAGTGAGGTTTTCAATTTCAATGTACACAAGCATATTGCCAACATCCATTTTAACTACTTAATAGTTGGAAGTTTGGAACTCATTCCATTGGCCATTAGATACAATCCATTGCCCATTTCTATGGGTAAACGGATTCCTTGAATATTTAAGCTGTTATCAATAAAGGTACAAATAGGTTTTGTGTTTGATTGTGATAGTGGTATGCTTTTCTGTTGCTCAGTACAGATCTCTAGCTGGGCTGCTTGAAAAAATGGGTACGTTGATTATTTCGTTCAAATGGATCAGTTTCTATGGTCACTTTGCGTTTTACATGGGCAAGGTTTAAAAGTTGGTAGCTGTGTGCCAAATGTTACATTAATCAACCAAGTAACTCGATCCAATCCAACCAGTTTGACCCGAAGATTCAAATCACAGTGTCACCACTAAGACTACATGAATCGAGATGATTTACTTAAAGGGTTCCGTCTATTTCAATTACTAGACCCTTGCATTCGCTTTCAACAGGTAATACACTTACATTTCTTCATTTCAGTGAGGTCACATGACATTGCAAATTAAATTACACTTGTAATAGATTGGCTATTTTAATATATCAATTTGTTTATTTCTTTAGCTAACATTATGAACTTACTTTTTCTCTATACATGCTTGGTAAAATGAACCTTCTGTTAGAATTGTTACTTTCTAGGAATTTATATATCTTATACGTTAATGTTTAATCAAAAAAGCATCTTCTTTTGAATTTTAGTGTGATTAATCCTTTTTTCATGTCATTCTTATATGTTAGTATATCATATTCATGTATAGATCTAAATGTGCTAGATGTTCATTGTCCCTAAATTGCTGAATCTTCTGGCCTTTTTAAAAATTTAATAGTGTATTTAGATTTCTTTTGTCTTTGCATGTCAAGAAATTGAATCAATAAACCACTACATAATTAAATGTACTAATGTGTATTTTGTATGCAGATTGGTCTTTGAGTGCCCGATGGAATCTATGTTCATTCTCATTAGTGTTAGACCCATCTTAACAAGCCCCTTCCTAAATCTCTTCCCCAGCTCTTCCTAAATGCCACGTCAGCTTTTCCCTCTCCAAGAACTACCCCTCACACTAAGGCCCCTTCCTAAATCTCTTCCTCAATAAAAAAACATTAAAAAACTACTCCCCTCTCTCACAGTCTCTCTCCCTCGGTCCCACACGAGCTCGTCCAAGCCATTCCTAATTCCGAACAAGGACCTTTTCGACGAGCTAAGAACCATTGCTAGCATTAACTTCCAAAAACGACGAGATGGAAGCGGCCATGGACGAGCTAAGACCGGCCTTATAAGCATACAGAGGGAATGGAGTGTCCATATTTCAATCAATTTTACAACTTTTATTTAATAAATATTGAGTACCTTTAATGTGGAGATATTGTAGAATTTATATGAACATCTATTTTATTTTAAATAACTATTTGCTTGAATTATAACATTTTTTTACTGTATGTCATTTACGCTGAATTATGTTAGAAAATAAAAAAGACCGGTGCAACGCACGAGTTTCACCTAGTTATAAATATAGTTAATAGATGTGGGTCATTATCATTTTTGAATCTTAACTTTTAATTTTAATTCAAAGGTCAAGATTATCCTAACTTTACCTATAAAGTTACTATAACTTTAGAGAACTCCAATCTTAAATTTAGATAGTTTTGTATTTAAATTTAAGAGAAAATTTCATTACATACCCTTAGGTATATTATTCTATATTATCCCTCTGTTTTTTCGTATCATTACATACCCTTATGGTGATTTTTCGTATCATTACATACCCATCATCCTAACGGACGTTTATGACTCTATGTTAATACCCTCATGTGCATACCATGTGAGGGTATCTTAGTCTTTTTGACATCTAAAACACTCCTTTCTTCTTCTGCATCTTGTTTCCCAGATCTAACAACAAATCATTCTAAATCTCATTTACATACAATACCAAATAACAAGAAAAATAAAATCAAAAATCATGACCTTATTTGGTATCTATATATATATATACATACATTATGCCTGTATCTATAACCAAACACAACAGATGATTACAACCAATTACTTTCACAAATATAAATCCAAAAAGAACACATATATATATATATATATATATATATATATATATATATATATATATATATATATATATATATATATATATATATATATATATATATATATATATATATATATATATATATATATATATATATATATATATATATATATATATATATATATATATATATATATATATATATATATATATATATATATATATATATATATATATATATATATATATATATATATATATATATATATATATATATATATATATATATATATATATATATATATATATATATATATATATATATATATATATATATATATATATATATATATATATATATATATATATATATATATATATATATATATATATATATATATATATATATATATATATATATATATATATATATATATATATATATATATATATATATATATATATATATATATATATATATATATATATATATATATATATATATATATATATATATATATATATATATATATATATATATATATATATATATATATATATATATATATATATATATATATATATATATATATATATATATATATATATATATATATATATATATATATATATATATATATATATATATATATATATATATATATATATATATATATATATATATATATATATATATATATATATATATATATATATATATATATATATATATATATATATATATATATATATATATATATATATATATATATATATATATATATATATATATATATATATATATATATATATATATATATATATATATATATATATATATATATATATATATATATATATATATATATATATATATATATATATATATATATATATATATATATATATATATATATATATATATATATATATATATATATATATATATATATATATATATATATATATATATATATATATATATATATATATATATATATATATATATATATATATATATATATATATATATATATATATATATATATATATATATATATATATATATATATATATATATATATATATATATATATATATATATATATATATATATATATATATATATATATATATATATATATATATATATATATATATATATATATATATATATATATATATATATATATATATATATATATATATATATATATATATATATATATATATATATATATATATATATATATATATATATATATATATATATATATATATATATATATATATATATATATATATATATATATATATATATATATATATATATATATATATATTTATCCGGAAAGTTGCCTCACTATAGTAACCAAATACGAGTGTGTATATTCACGCAAAAGATATATATATATATATATAGTGCCCTATCCAAACAAGTATAACCTACTGTACCACCATCTCATCAACCTGAAAAGGCACACTTGCCACAAGTACTACCACATGATCTATATTAGTTACTAGATCTAAGATCTATATCCCAAGCGAGCACCTCCACATGATGTATTTTTTGTTGATGAGATCTAAGGTGGGTTTGGATTAAAGTAATAGATTTATATTATATAGAGTTGGAATGAGGGTTATAGAAGGAAGATCTAAGGTGGGTTCGGTGGTCATGTAGCAACGGTGGAGGTGGTCTGGTCTCTGGTGGTGGCAGAATCGGACGGTGCTCCGGCGGCAGAGGTGGTGGCCGGCCGGAGTTCTTCAAAGATGTTGATGTGTGTATGTTTTAAATCCACCATAAACTTTCTTCTATTTTGTTGTGGTTTTGTGGATTTGAGAAACATTTTGGGAAGAATTGTTTTATAGCTTCTGATTGGGTGGTTTCTTAGTGTAGCATGTGTCACACCTGATGTGTTTTTGATCTGATCGTAAAAGGATTTTGGGAAGAAAATGATTTTGAAGGAATGAGTTGTTGATCTATTTGTGTTAAATGGGTGGGTAAAAAAATGTTATAAGGATATATTAGACGAGAATGTACAAAAATACCCTTACGTGGTATGCACGTGAGGGGGTTAACAGAGAGTCATAAACGTACGTTAGGGTGAGGGGTATGTAATGATACGAAAAATCACCATAAGGGTATATAATGATACGAAAAAACGAGAGGGGCGAAACTTAATAATATGACATACCCCAGGGGTATGTAATGAAATTTTCTCTAAATTTAAACAAATACAAATTATGCGTAATATAAAATATAAATTATGCACAGTATAAAATATTTTTCACCAGCACTTAAATTTTTGAAAGAGTGATGTTTTGTACATCACATTTTTTAGTCATGCACCATCAAACATGATCCTTGTTATTGTACTAAACATTTTAAAACATGTTTAATGATTTATGGTAAAAAATGATGGTATATGGATCATATTTATTCATAAAATGAAATCAGTCCAAAACATATAATATTAGGGTTAGACCCAAAAGAAATCAAGCCTCATTAGTTTTCTTTTCTTTTAAGAGGCATGTTATTGTAGTTTGCACGTAAGTTTATACTTCAATTTAAACGAGAGATGTCCAGGCGTTGCCCCGGGAGACTACGTATATGGTAACATATAAAATTAAAAGAGTTTGTCAGACGTTTATTGTGTATGATAATATGTAAAATTTATAACATATTATCAGGATTATTTTATATATCATTTAAATGTCACGGAGATTACAAAAATGCTAGTGATTTGTCATTAATTTGTACCTGTCATACAACATAAAAGTGGAAGAAATCAGTTAGAAAACCCAAAAACTTACAACATAGTACGTAATATTTAAAGCCTCAAAACAATATATTCGAGTTTATATATTTTTTAAAAACATGTATACGAAAAAGGTAAATAACATGGACTAAATATACATAAAACTCATACTTGTATCAATAATTTATATCGACATATAGATATATAAGCTCATTAGTAGAAGATGGTTTAACAAAAAAAATGAGTACATAACCAAAAAAAATAAAGATAAGAAAAAATAAAACGAATAAAAAAACAAAAGCAAAAAAAAATATTAAAATTAATAAAAAAAAATTTGGCACGAAATTAACACTTCGCTGCTGGTCGGACATATTGTAGGTATACTTTATTAAGTTATAAGTAATGTTTGATGATAGTTATAAAAGTGTAACATAAGTCAATCTCTCAATTTACAAACTCAAATAGCATTTAACGATTGTTAAGACACGTTAGAGAAAAGGACCTAAGTCCTTGTTAAAGAAAATGACCTGATTTGCAGCAGTTTCCGTAACACTCGTTAAACATCCGAACAAAACTTAACGACCGTTAGTTGATGGGGACCATGATTGCAAATGGAATTAAACATAAGTTAAAAAAACAAAAAACCATGTGGCACAAACTCCCAAAATCCAAAATCTTAATATATACTATAAGACAGTTGAACTAATAATTTATTAACCAATCAATTCGCTCAATTTTATCAAATTGATTTCCGCTTATGTCATGATTTAATTTAATTATAAATTAAAAATCCTAATAATCATTATCCAAATATATTATTATATTAGTATTTATAGAAAAAACTCATTAATTTACACTTTTTTGTTTTCTATCAGTAGTTTACACTTTTTAGCCCTGAATACTTAATTTATATTTATTTTTAGCCATCAACTTGAAAAAGATTTTTTAAGATTTTTAATCATTTAATTAATTAAAAAAATTTCAACATATGAAATATTGTTACAAAAAATTATTTCAAAATATGAAATACAATATATGTGTTCAATGTTCTAGAAGTATATTCTTTTAAATTTGTTTTTACTTACACTTTTTACATTTAAATTTATATATTTAATAATTTATCTTATATTTAAAATGTTATAAATAATCCGTGTAATCAATCTCTCGATTTTCTCGAATTTTCAATTTTGACTTTTCTTGACTTTTTATTATATAAATAAATATAGATTTACACATAAATATCAATGTCGACTACATGACTAAAGATAAATATTAGCTTATAAGAAAATATTATAAATTGATACCTATAAATGTCGTACATTGGTATCCCAATACAATATTGATAATGTTGTCCAATTTAATAATATATTAGATTAGATTTTTATAAATTATAAATATTAATATTTAATTTAATATTTAATATAAACACAATATGAACTCTAGATACTTATCCCAAACACAATAACAGATAACGATATACAACATCCTTATCCTAAACACAACAGGAATCACAGAACATGGGACGACCACAGAACAAAACATGATTAACACAGAGGGTTACTGGAATACTAAATCCAATATTATTATATGAAATATATTCGAGATTCATTCTATCTCTCAATCAAAAAGGTACAAAAATTTCTCCCTGTTTTATATATTAGTTTTGGGTATTAATGTTTAAAATTATAATTGTCACTCAAATTTAGAGTCCTAATTGTTATCAAAGAATATGAAAACAATCCTAATTGTTATCTAATAATCATAGGACAGGTGATCGAAAATAAACTTATTCGTAGTATGGGCTTGCATCATGATCAAAGACATATACTTAAATGTCAAGTACCATGATCACAAGTATGTTTATATTTTAATTCTTAATCATCTTTCATAATAAATCACATTATGAGTACAAGTGGTTTCAAAAAAGTCTATAATAGATGAATTATTGTAACATGTGCCTTGTGGAATGACAACGACAAACACAATCAATAAGTCTTAGCTAATAATGACAGTGATGAACATGTGATTATTGTACTACAACTTGCAAAGTATAACACCTGAAACTGCATAACTTCAAAATTATAAGCTTTTATAACTTAAATGTATGAAGATCTAATATTGATAATATCGTAAGTCTCGTGTCCAGTGTTGGACATGGGTCTAAAATCTAGTTGTACAGTATTAGATAAGCAATGTAATTATTATTAGTGCTCGTGCTATGGTCCTTTTATATATATATATATATATATATATATATATATATATATATATATATATATATATATATATATATATATATATATATATATATATATATATATATATATATATATATATATATATATATATATATATATATATATATATATATATATATATATATATATATATATATATATATATATATATATATATATATATATATATATATATATATATATATATATATATATATATATATATATATATATATATATATATATATATATATATATATATATATATATATATATATATATATATATATATATATATATATATATATATATATATATATATATATATATATATATATATATATATATATATATATATATATATATATATATATATATATATATATATATATATATATATATATATATATATATATATATATATATATATATATATATATATATATATATATATATATATATATATATATATATATATATATATATATATATATATATATATATATATATATATATATATATATATATATATATATATATATATATATATATATATATATATATATATATATATATATATATATATATATATATATATATATATATATATATATATATATATATATATATATTTATATATGTATATATATATTATAGGTATATATTATTAGGATATATATAGGGTATAAATATATCCCTAATAACTTAACCTTAAAGCAATATAATTTATAAATATAATTTGACTTGGACTAGGGTTTAACTAATAATTACATTTAATTATTAATTAATATTTAATAATTAATAATTCATATTTATTAATTAATAAATAATTCCAATTAACATATCTAGTTAATAATGTCCAATATCATTTCTCTCCATTTGGTGATTATAAATATGTAGATACAATATATACATATTACCGGATATCTAAGTGTCATCGCGTGTGACCCCGTAGGCTTAAACATTTTCGGACATGCGTTTATTTAACGTGATCATATTCCAACAGCTCTCACTTGAGCATGTTATAATAAAGGCAATAACATTGGTTAGCGTCTAGCAACACGTCAATGCTCCCGGAAATATTTAAGTATAGTTTCTTAAAGTATCTTTGAAATGGTTTCGGTGTTTACTATCCCTTTGTTTCAGATACCTTTGTTAAATATGGATATGGATCAAAGTCATTCCATAATTTAACGATTCTGTTTCTCATTTCTACAACTAATTAAGATTACCAAATTAATCGAGACACATCTGGAATTCATTTGGGTATGCGCATACAAACATCTTAATTAATTAATGAGGGGACCAATGGTATCATACTTCAATTACCAGTTGAAGGAACAAATCCTATTTTGACTACGCGTGTCAGTCATGTCATTTCACTACACTTCTGAAAATAGCCATTTGTTACTACCTTATTTAGGATAGTTAGAACTATATCAAGAAAATGCAATCCATACATGCATAACCTGCTTGTATCTCAAGTCTAAGGATAAGTAAAGCAACCATTTCACGAATTTTACTTAATGACGCCGATGCATAAAGTGATAATTCGTTAAGTGGGGTAGTCCAATATGCATCTTATGGATATCATGTGAGTTTGGTGGGACCATCCTTAATATTCTAAGAATATTACCAATCACTCAGATTTGTCTTAGTTTAACTATATTCCCATATAGTTAATCGACAATGGACAATTTAGAATATAAAATATTCATGGATTTAAAGATGCAAATATAGGATACAATTATATATTGAAATGAAAACAAACATACCAAGTACTTTAATTCATTTTTTAAAATAATAATTGTTCAACATCTCTTATCAAAATATCAATCACAGATTTACATGATATAACTAGCTAATTTAAGTCCTATGCCCTCGGCATGCTTATCGAGCTTTCCTTTTGACAATGCCTTTGTAAAAGGATCAGCTAAGTTATAATCTGTGTGAACTTTGAGTAACTTGATTTCTCCTAGTTCGATTTGCTCACGAACATAGTGATATCGTCTAGAATAATGCCTGGCACTTTTCTGAACTCCGGGTTCGTTGGCAATAAAGATTACACCAGTATTGTAGCAATACATAACTAAAGGTGTATTATTTGAGGGCATCACGTTAAGCCCAGAAATAAACTTTCTAATCCAGACGACTTTCATGGCGGCTTCTGAGGCGGCAATATACTCAGACTCTGTCGCAAACATAGCAACTATGGTTTGTTTCTTGCTCTTCCAATCCACCGTGCCTCCATTTAAAACGAAGACGTATCCCGACTGAGATTTTGTATCATCTCTATCAGTCTGAAATCCAGCATCACAGTATCCAGTCACTTTGAGCTCTGCATCAGAAATAAGTCTTTAGTAGCCCGCAGGTACTTAAGAATGTTCTTCACAGCAGTCCAGTGACCTTCACCTGGATTCTGTTGATATTGGCTAACGATATTTTGCGCGAACGCTATGTCAGGTCTAGTGCATCTTATCGCATACATAATCGATCCTACAGCCGAAGCATAAAGAACCCTTTGCATACGCTTCACCTCCTCAGGTGTAGAGGCACCTTGTTTGCTAGATAAGCCAAGTCCTTCCACGCTTGGAATTCTCCATCTTGAATCACTTCAAGATCTTATCAATATAAGCACTTTGACTTAGTCCAATCAACCGTTTAGTTCTATCTCTGTAGATCTTGATTCCAAGAATGAATGCTGCTTCACCCAAGTCTTTCATAGCAAAACACTTTCCAAGATGGGATTTTACATCTTGCAACATTGGAATGCGATTTCCTATTATCAATATGTCATCTACATATAAGACAAGGAAAGTAACATTACTCCCACTAGCTTTGCGATATACACATGGCTCATCAGGATTTTGAGCAAAGCCAAACCTTTTGATTTCCTCATCAAACCTTTTATTCCAACTTATTGATGCTTGCTTTAGTCCATAAATGGACCTTTGAAGCTTGCACACTTTGTTGGGATATTTTGGATCGACAAAACCTTCAGGTTGTACCATATAAACTTCCTCGTCTAGATAACCATTCAAGAAAGCGGTTTTGACATCCATTTGCCATATCTCATAGTCATAGTACGCTGCTATGGCTAAGATAATCCTAATAGCTCTAATGTTCGCTACGGGAGAGAAGGTTTCCTCATAGTCAACTCCGTAGAGCTGAGTATAGCCTTTCGCCACAAGACGAGCTTTATAGGTGTGTACATTTCCATCCATGTCGGTCTTTTTCTTGAAGATCCATTTACACCCAACGGTTCTACCATTAGGTGGAAGATCAACCAAGCTCCAGACTTGATTATCTTTCATGGATTTCATTTCCACATTCGCAGCTTCAAGCCATTTGTCAGATTCGGGATCTGATAATGCAGCTTTGAAATTAGGAGGTTCATTTAAGTCTCCCAATGTGTGTTCTTCAGATTCAATATTAAGATTCAATCTTTCACGAGCACGTATTGTCCTTGAGGACCTACGATTTGGAATCGCATCATCTTTAACTTGAGGTTCATCACTTTGAACATTTTCCCCCCAAGTTGATGATCGCTAGTATTTTCAGAAGGTGACACATCTTCCCCTTGAGTCTCATCAAGTTCGACAATCCTCCCACTGTTTTCTTGAGTGATGAGATTCTTTTCAAAGAACTCAACATATCTAACAACTTTAACAGTGTTTTTGGTAGGAAAGTAGAAGTAGTAACCCATCGTTTCCTTTGGGTAACCTACAAAGATGCACTTAACTGATCTAGGTTGAAGTTTGCAGGCGTATCTTGCTTCACAAGTGCCTCACATCCCCAGACTCTTAAATAAGACAAATTAGGGACACTTCCATGCCACAATTCATGCGGTGTCTTGTCAACCTTCTTGGTTGGAACCATATTGAGAATGCGTACAGCAGTCTCTAGAGCATAATCCCAAAATGAAAATGGGAGAGTAGTAAGGTTCATCATTGATCTCACCATGTCCAACAAGGTTTGATTTCTCCTCTCGATACACCATTATGTAGGAGTAAGTTGTTGAATAATTCCACAAGCTTTTAGATAATCCTTAAACTCTTGGCTTAAGTATTCTCCACCTCGATCCAAACGAAGAATCTTGATGGTTTTACTGAGTTAGTTTTCTACTTCATTTTTAAACTCCTTGAATGTTTCAAAGACTTCATGTTTATGTTTAAGCAAGTAAACATAACCATAATGACTGAAATCATTCGTAAAAGTAATGAAGTAGCTAGCACCTTTCCTTGACACATGTCTAAATGGGCCACAAACATCGGTATGTATGAGTCCAAGCAGTTCTTCAGCCCTCTCCGGTTTATGCGGAAAAAGTTTTCTTGTCATCTTGTCGGAAACAAAGGACACGCATTTTTCAATTGATTCTTTATCATTTGATTGTAAGATCCCTTCACGTTGAAGTCTTTCAATGCGTTTCTTACCAACATGAGCAAGACGACAATGCCAAAGATAGGTAGAGTCCAAGTTAGGCTTGACTCTTTTGTGAAGATACCTGAAGAACTGGTTAAACCAGCTTGCTTCTTCTTCTCGTTCAACTCAGCTAGATACTTAGGACAATTCCTCTTCCAGTGTCACACTTCAGCATAGTGATGACAAGCCTGGTCCTTAGCCGGATGCTCCTTTTTCGCCAGAGGGGTCTTTTTCGGTTTTGAGACAGAAGCACTTTGCTTTCCCTTACCAACGTTCTTGCCCTTAGCTTTTGGTTTTTTTGCTTTCTGAACCTTTCCCCCCTTGATCACAAGAACTTGGGGTGTCTCAGATTTCTTGGGAAGGTTTTTCTCATACTCAATTAACATGCAATGAAGTTTAGCTATGGTTTTGCTCATTCTGTGCATATTGTAATTGCGCACAAACTCTCAAAATCCCTTGAAAGAGACTTAAGAATCATGCCAATAGCAATAGGCAGAGGATACGCATAGTTTAGCCTTTCCAAGTGCTCAAAGTAACTCTTCATCTTGAGTACATGAGCGCTCACCGGTTTCCCATGCTCGTGTTTTCAATCATGGAGTGACTCAATTAGCTCAAATAATTCAACTCCAGCTTGTTTTTCGTACATAGACTTGAGTTCTCTGATCATATCACACAGATTGTACAATTTGAATTGCTTTTGAAGCTCGGGAGTCATGCTACCAGCATCAAACAAGTAACCTCAATATGTCTATTGTACTGAGTATTGTATGCTTCCAACTGCACAACAGTGGCACTCGCATCAGGGATAACGGGCATCTGATTTTCAAGGACATCAGTTTTCTTTTCAACTTTTAGAACGATTCTCAGCTGACGATACCAGTCGTTGAAGTTGGTTCCATAAAGTTTTTCTCTTTCTAGCATCGACCTGAAAGCCGATTGGTGTATGTTTTGTGAAGGATTTGTTGCCATTTACAAAACAGATTCAAGTTCAAAAATCAGTATTTTCGATAATAAATTCCTTAAGAAATATAATTACCCAATGTTAAATCATTTAACAATTAATTTCATTAAGGCTAGGATCCAATTGACATACCATCATTTCATCAGTTGATCTGCTAGAAATGACGTACTCAAAAGGTAAGTGACGATCAGTAATTGCATTACAAGTACAATTCCTAGATTTATGGGACTTACAAAGACACTTGTATAGGGGTATTAAGTGTTTTGTAATCATGTTTTGTCCCATCTTATGCCACGGGTCAAGGTCTCACCGCTTAACTCGTTTTAAGTCGCCCAATTAAGAACTTGTAAATAGTCTACCACCGTCTCACGATGAGTAGTAATTTACCTTGGAGTTGCAATTCACCTACGTCTCACGTAGAGCAAAAAGTACTTGCAAGTGTTCTTAGCAAAGTGGGTGGCAAAGACTTAACTTTAATTGGGTAATGCAATTGATGTGAATCATAAGTTTATGTATGAAGATTCATGCACATCTTCATAACATAATGTTTAATAAAATCATTTTTATTTGTCTTAACAATTCAAAAGAGCTCGGTAGCTCCATTTGAACGCACAAAGAAGCGCAGAAGTAAGGTTTGCGATAGTCGCAATTAAGAACCCACTTTCTTTAGGGAGCTAGCGCATCCCGACTTATACCTCTCTTAGAGTTTGTTCAAATGGGTAAGCCGGTGTATCTTTTGATTGTAAGAAACCAATTTTATTAAAAAAAATCATATTTTGATATTTATTAGTCAAGTTTATTCTTTTCTTAAAACAATTTTGCATCACCATTTACAATAATAGCAAAATAATAAACTTACTAACTATTAACAATTAATCATGCAACGATTTATGATGGGCAACCTAAATCATGGTCACTATGGTTAATGTACATGTTTAAGAATGGCTCCCCCTTCATAGAAGAGGACCACATACATCAAGTTACCTTGATTGCTTAAGCCTTTAAACAATATACAAACTATTATCAAATAAAACATAGAATAAGATGCTGACTGGAAATTTCCAGCAGCTTGACGACCAGATTTGACATAGTAAAAGTCCGAATTGGCCTTAGCTCAGAACTACAAAGTTGTAGCCCTATGAATCGTGCATCTACAGTCCAAAGGAGAGCTCCTAACTCATTACGGTTGATTTTATATGAATTTTTTAGTGAACAGGTGTCAAACAGAAAAAATCACACGAAAAATTCACATAGTCACACAATTATCAAATAATTAACCCTAATTATTGGACCATTAAACTAAGGAATTCATATCAATATATCTAAGTAATAACCATAAAGAATTTTTCATGAATTCCTTATGATTTTTACTTCTATTTAACAACATTAAATTAAAAGATACATAAAACATGCAATTTATCACATAAACATGCCAATTCACATAATCAAAACTTGCATAGAGGGTTTAATTTAACCATTAACATTAAGTGGGTTGAATTAATAATAAAAAACAAAACCCTAATTTTATTTTTTATAAAAATCGATTTAATTAAAAATAAATAAACAAAACAAATTTTAATTATTTAATTTTAATTAATCAAACCAACCCTCAAACCCCCCTCAAGTTTTGAACTTTGTAACTAATATATTACATAGTAGGCTCGTGATACCACTGTTAAGATTCATAACTATTATCAAGAAATTTCCAGTCAGCATGTTTATATGTATTTATTTGATAATTGTATGTTTAAAGGCTTACGCAATCAAGGCAACTTGATGTATGTGGTCCTCTTCTACGAAAGGGGAGCCGACTTGAACATGTACATTAACCATAGTGACCATGATTTAGGTTGCCCACCATAAATCGTTGCATGATTAATCGTTAATAGTTAGTAAGTTTATTAATATGCTATTATTGTAAATGGTGATGCAAAATTGTTTTAAGAAAAGAATAAACTTGACTAAGAAATATCGAAATATGATTTTGTTTTAATAAAATTGGTGTCTTACAATCAAAAGATACACCGGCTCACCCATTTGAACAAACTCTAAGAGAGGTATAAGTCGGAGTACGCTAGCCTCCTAAAGGAGCGGGTTTTTAATTGCGTATATCGCAAACCTTTGCTCCTGCGCTTCTTTGTGCGTTCAAATGGAGCTACCGAGCTCTTTTGCATTGTTAAGACAAATAAAAATGATTTTATGGGTGGTCCCATTTTTATTTTTATTTGTGTATGCCATTTTCATGCATCGGCATCTTTTTCTTTCAATTTGAGAAAGATACTAACTTTTTCTTTTCATATATATAGATTAATAGATACCTAATTATCATATATATATATATAGCATTGTACCCGTACAATGCGGTGACAGTTTGATGGTGGAGGCGACTGGGGTGGTGGCGGCGACCGTGGTGGTGGTGGATTGATGGTGGTGGTGGGTGTAGTAATTGATGAAATATTGATGAAAAGGGGTAGTGAAGATATTTTAAAAGAAAAGATATTGATGATATAAATTAATTCATTAAAGGTATAATAATAATTTTGTATATAACAAATTTATGAGAGGGAGTGTTAAAATTATTATAAGACAGTATAGATTAAATAATTAAGAGTTTAATTATTTATGGTTTCCGGAAAAATAGAATTTTTAAAGATAGATTTAAAAGGGCACGTATCGTCTAAAATAAAATTTCACGTGTCGATTAAAAAGAACATTAATTCTATTTTAGTTTATTGGTAGATGATATGCTCGTACATCTTTATTAGCTTTGTCCCACATGAAAATAGGTTATCATGATAAATATCATTGCTGAAAATGGAAAATAAAAACATTTTCCACATTAATTAAGTATCCATTATTTATACATGGCTTGCATAGTGTTCCTCACTTTATCGGGCAACATCGTTCTTTTGTCAAGAATCATACTAGTATTTAATAATCCATATTTATTTAGTATGATTTTGTTGGTTAAATATTTATTTGTTTGATTCTATTAAGCAAACATTCACTACACATGACTTTACTATATGTTTATTGAAATTTCAAACCAAGTTGTACCATATATATAATACAGAATTACGGATCACCAATACCACCAAATCAAAGTTAACACTTATTTAGTCATCTTTGTTGCGTGTAGTTAACTAAAATTTTATTTCTTATGTACCTATGAGAATAATTTCTCACGTTTCAATGAAGGATATTAACGATATATCTTTTTAATTATCTTATAAAAATTTTTAGAGGATTACCTGAGTAGTAATATGACTAAAAGAGAACCTCTTGCTTGTAATGTGTTTGATGCGACATTCTTTCAACATTGTCTATCTCGTTTGAAACAAAAAAGTACTTGCTATAAATATGCATTTTGCAAGCTTGTGGTAGTTGTCATGATCACAATGCGTATATATTTTATCTCGTTCAAAACAGTTACTTACTATAAATATGCATTTTGCAAGCTTGTGAAAGTTGTGATCGCAAACGTTTATATATCTTGGACTTAAATATGTTTAAAAAAATATCTTGGACTTAAATAATTTATACAAGCTCCAATTAAATAAATTGTAACAAACAAATCCTTCGATTATTCTTTTAGTCTTTATTTGCTGATAGGGTAAAGATGGATCACGGAAGCTTCGTCTTTTATTGGGTATGGCGACATGGTCCCTTGTCGGCTGAGGAACAACAAGACTTGAACCAGCTGTCAATTATGATTGGCTCTGTCGTTATTTCCCAAAGATCAAATTCCTGATTATGGGCTTTGAGTGGAGATTCAACATTTTCTGTTAAAAACCTCAAATATTATCTTCAAGTTTTTAACAGGTCACAACACAATATGCAATTCTTCTGGAATGGTTGGGTACCAATGAAAGTTCGTATAGTTGGATGGAGAGCAAGTTTAAATCAACCTCCAACTGCGGAAGCTCTTGCCAAGCGGAACATCACCCTTGATTCACTGGTATGTGTGTGTTGTGAAAACTATCAAGAGGATTGTGAACACCTATTCAATTTTTGTAGCTTTTCTCAAACAATTTGGAGTCTGGTAAGTTTGGTGTAATGTACCTCCAATATTCGCGTTCACTGTTTATGATTTGCTACATCTACATGAGGTTGCTCGGGGATCAAAGTTTAGAAAGAAAGCATCCAATGCGGTGATACTAACAAGTTTTTGGAGTATTTGGAGCGCGAAATGAAGCAATTTTGAAACAGATACGACCTTCGGATTTTAAGGTTTCCAGGGAAATTACTGAGCTACTTATGGGTAAAATATCGTTCAAATGTTAACGTGGGATACGTGGAAATCTTTTAATCTTGATTGTATGGGGTAGTTGATTAGTATGTAATGTTTTGTTGGTGTATTTCAAATGGTGTAATTATACTAGTATCTTGCTAGATTGTGAAATGAAAGAGTTTGTGTTGGCCGTAAAATGAAAAAAGTTTTATTTTGTTTTTCAAAAAAATGTAGAGAGTGAAAAGTGAAAACTGTACCAAATTTGGTAAAAACTTATAGATGCCACATGATGAGCGTTCATTTCGTGATTATTTATCATATCTTTTGGTCGTGTTTTGATGCTTAAATGAGTTTAGAAATGTGAACTTTTGGTACTTAATTGGATGATATGTTATGATAGGTTCACAAGGCGTGCAAGTGAAGGTAAACGCCTCAACTCAACTTAAGACGAAGCCACAAGCCATTTGGACGAAGACTAGCAAGCGGAACATGAAGAATTTGAGGCCAACATGAAGCAAATGACCATGTGTTAGTATTTTGGGCATAACTTCTTCATACAGACTCTGTTTCTGACGAGTAAGCTATCCACGGAAAGGCGGGAGAAATATCTACAACTTTCGTGTTGAGTGCAAAGACCAGCGCCGCTCACCTAAAGCTCTAGAGCCACTGGAAGTGATCCTGCACTTCACCAGCGCCTCTGGGACTTCACCAGCGCCGCTGGTGAAGTCGGCTCAGATCTGGAACTTCCCGAAAACCTATAAATACCCCCCTAAACCCTAAGAGCCGCACCATACTTTCTCTAGACGACTTGAGGGTCGTTTCTAGGGTATTTTCACCAGATCTAAACCCTCGTAACACCCCCATATCATCCAGGGAGATCAAACATCAATCCTTAACAACATCATCATAATAATCATCAATCGAGAAAGAGGTGGTTTTGTTCGAGAGGTTCGGCTGAGAGAAACAAAGGAGGCATCAGCCGTGACTTTGGATCTTCGAAGTAACATCAACATCAACTAGCCACATACCTTTTAGTTTGATCTTTCTTCTTCATTATTCCGTACTTTTATTATTATTGTTATTAGGGTTACTGTTGCAAGACTTATTTATTTACCGTACAATTATTATTATGGATCTTTTTATATTAATGATTGTTAGTGTTATTAGTTTTGCCATGAGTAGCTAGATAGTTATGCATCTGCTTGGATAATGTGATCATGTCTATGTAGTGATATTATTTGCTTATAGTTGTTGAACCGTTTTTATGTTTGACCTAGTTAAAGTAGGTTGGGGACTTAACAGGAAGCCAAATTGCTTGGGTGACTTAACAGGAATCCCGTTAAACTATAAATGTTAGGTCATAAAAACAGACTTAGTTTATAATCTTAATTAGGGGACTTAACAGGAAGCTTAATTAAAGGGTTAGGTGACTTAACAGGAATCTTGACCATTTAGACCGGGGGACTTAACAGGAAGCTTGGTCGTGATTAATCGTTCAACAGTTATAAGTAATTTAGTAGATGATCTATGTGGCATGTGAACTGTTTCCAAGTAGATGTATCGTTTTCATTATTATTATAGTCTTTCATTTTCAAATCATTTCGTGTTTCCTCGCTAGACCAAGCGGTTGGAAACTTTTGCTAGATTACTTTGCATTTAGTTTTAGTAATTAAATCGTGACAAACCCCCAACAATCTTAGATTTACACCTAGTTGCATTCTTAGACATAGTCCCTGAGAACGATCCTGGTCTTACCTATTTGTTATACTATAAACGATCGGGTCCACTGCCCGTGAGTGAGTGTAGTAGAGAATTTAACCTTGTAATAAATAAATTTAAAACTTGTTAGAAATTTAAGTTAACGAATCTCGCTCATCACCACAAAAGACACCCAAAAGGCCACCCAATTTTGCTCCATCAAGGGGTGCACCTGTTATCGAATCTATCTGTTAGATCACACCAAAACCCAACAGAAAAAATAGTTGTACTAAATTAAACGATTTAGATGGAACCACCTGGCTGCTTTTAGTGTCCTCTATTTTCCATTTAATAATATTTTAATTTAAATTATCTTAAAATAGTAAACAAAAGCACCAAAACAATGAGGGCTATACAACTTTCCTCCCTAAATTTTTTGTTTCTTGAATCAGTTTCCATGCTTATGGATGTAAAATTGTAAATATTTAATCATCATGCGTTCATAACATAAGGGGGAAGGAATGGTACCCAACAAAGTATACTTACCCAATCTTTCCTCCAATCAAAACCTTTCAACTCACAACTACCCAATTCTACCCAATTCTTACCCAAATCCTAGGCATAACATACCCAATTCATTAAACTTACCCAATTTCATTTTCTTTTTCATTTTTTTTATTACACCAATAATTTAACTAAACATTTTATTAAAAACTTAAATAAACATTACATAACACTTAAAAAAAAAACAATACATAATAAAATAAAAAAATACATAAAAATAAAAACACTAGACTTATTAAAAAAAAAACTAATCGTCGAGATATGCCAAGTCTTGAGCCCACACGTGTTCAGTGAGGTCATAACGAAGACGATGATGGATGTCTTCGTTTAGTAACTCCCCTAACACGCTATCGTCGAACACCGGTTGGACCGGCGGGTCCATTATGTGAACCGGTGAGATTGCTCTGCCATCGCCTTTTATCACCATGTTGTGCAAAATACAAGCCGCGTAAACATACTGCCTAATCTTGTCTTTGGTCATGGGTCGGAGAGGACGCCTAAGAATTTTCCATTTTCCTTTTGGAGACCCAAAAGCACGCTCCACATATTTTCTCCCCCCCTCTTGTAACTTCTTGAATCTTTTCTCCTTCGGGTCGGTAGGATACGGATATGCTTTAACAAACGTCGAGTACTTGTTGTAGATCCCATCGGTTAGATAATAACCGCGTTTGTAATAGCGGTTGTTCTCGTAGAATGAAGTGTCCGGTGCCGTGCCATTTAGTTCCATAAGATACAAGTCGGATTGGTTCAACACGTTGATGTCATTGTTTGAACCAGGAGCACCAAAATAAGCATGCCAAATCCACATATCTTGAGAAGCGGTTATCTCAAGCATAATAGTGAATCCATTATGATCACCTCTCGTATATTGTCCTTTCAAGTGTCTAGGACAATATAACCATTCAACGTGTGTACAATCAATGCTACCAAGCATCCCCGACATGTGATGGCGCTCTTCGTGGGCCTGGAAAATGCAAACCACGTCGTGTTGAGTAGGCCTACGTAAGTACTCTCGACCATACAACTTAATGATGGCGTCACAAAAATGAGTAAGGCACTCGCGCGCGGTTCGAGCGACCATATGTAAGTACTCATCGTACTCGTCGGGCGGATTGCCCGTTGCGAGTTGGCGTACCTCCGAGGAGACTTTTTGGAGCGCCTTGAAACTTCTTCTCCCACGTGAATCGATCCCCTCTTGAAAATATGGAAATTGCCCTCGATGTCGTCGACGATTTTCAAAAACATGCTTTTATCCATTCAAAATTTCTTTCGAAAGTAAGCTTCGTCGTATTTTGGTTCGTCAACAAACCAATCATTTAGTAAAATTTGATGACCAATTTCCCGTTGCCGATTTACGGTTCAGCGGTGTTGAACGTTGTTGGAGGATGTCGTGTCTTGCATCCATTGAATCGCATTTTGCAAGAACCCAACATCGGTCTCGGATGACGATTTCGATTCCACAACGACAGACCGAGATTCCGAAGAAGTGGAAGACATTTTTAAGTTGTTGTGTAGAGAAGTAGTGATTATTTGGTAGATATGGTATGAATATTTTGTGTGTATGTTGTGTGTTTAAAAATAAAAGAAAAATGAAACTATTCCAAATGTTTTGTGAATCTAATGGTATTTGATAATAAATCTATTGATTGTATATAGGAATGAGTTTACGAGTTTCACATTATTATGTTAAATATAAACTTTCTAAAAACTCATGAAAAGACAGGATATAACAATCACAACTTTTTAATGTTCAATTAAAAAAAATAGTACTTTATTTGTGTTTGAGCATTGAATGTTGGGCTCAATCACAAAAGGGATTTGACCATGAAAACCATTATAATCTCCTATTATGTAGTGCAAACCTACTAAATTCTTCACGAATCTAAGGTGAATAATGGTTTTCTCAGAGAGATGTATCGATTTCTGGAGGATATTGAATGTATATGATATTGATGATGATTGATTGATTGACAGAGAATTAAATGAATGTGTGTATTGTAAATGTGACGAATGAATGTTGAATGATATGACTGCTGCCACAATAAGGATTGGGGTATTTATAGAACACCAATTAGGGCAACATCGTATTTTGGGCCTCGTCAGATATGGGTCTGGCCTCTGAATCCAAAATGTCAGTACGAGAGGAATAGAACCTTCGTAAATCTTTGAGATATCCTTCTTGATACTATTGTACAAGTTTTCATCTCATGAAGAGTGCTAATATATATTTGATAATAAATCTATTGATTGTATAAAGGAATGAGTTTACGAGTTTCACATTATTATGTTAAATATAAACTTTCTAAAAACTCATGAAAAGACAGGATATAACAATCACAACTTTTTAATGTTCAATTAAAAAAAATAGTACTTTATTTGTGTTTGAGCATTGAATGTTGGGCTCAATCACAAAAGGGATTTGACCATGAAAACCATTATAATCTCCTATTATGTAGTGCAAACCTACTAAATTCTTCACGAATCTAAGGTGAATAATGGTTTTCTCAGAGAGATGTATCGATTTCTGGAGGATATTGAATGTATATGATATTGATGATGATTGATTGATTGACAGAGAATTAAATGAATGTGTGTATTGTAAATGTGACGAATGAATGTTGAATGATATGACTGCTGCCACAATAAGGATTGGGGTATTTATAGAACACAAATTAGGGCAACATCGTATTTTGGGTCTTGTCAAATATGGGTCTGGCCTCTGAATCCAAAATGTCAGTACGAGAGGAATAGAACCTTCGTAAATCTTTGAGATATCCTTCTTGATACTATTGTACAAGTTTTCATCTCATGAAGAGTGCATAATATATATTTTGTATAAATGACCTCAGCCTATCTTCGCATAACTCTTGGCCCACTCTCGACTGTTTCCTGGATTCACTCTCGCCAAGATGGATGGGTCTTTAGACCTCTCGCAGGGCTTCCGGTGTATTGGGCCTTCTCTGGGCCTCTAGACCATTCATTCCTTCCGGTCTAATTTACCCTTAGGTTTTGTTAGGTCACGGTTGCTAAGAGTGACTCTCGACACTCACTCTCGCTAGCCTCTTGCTTAGTACTCTCGATTCTCTCTCCTCTCTTGAGGTAGCTCTCGGCTGGACCCCACCTTCCAAACACCTCTCAGATCTCTCTTTCTCTTGAGGTAGCTCTCGGCTGTGTTAAGTATTTGATGAAAGAACTTATTATATTGATCTTTGTTACAAAATACAATACTGATATTTATATCAGTTTTTGAAGATAGAAACACACTTATTGTGGTAGTAGGTTTGAGGAGCGTTACAGAGTGTTTACAGATAGGGACATGTTGGAGGAGTGTTACAGAGTGTTTACATGTAGGGACATGATGATAATTATCTGATCCCACATATTTGACTTTTTCCTTTCTAACACTCCCCCTCAAGTTGAATAGTGGGATCACCAAAATTCAACTTGTTTAAACATTTGTGAAATATTGTTGTTCCTACAGCTTTTGTTAGAATATCTGCAAGCTGATCTTCTGATTTGACAAATGGTAACTTGATAGTCCCGTCTTCAAGTTTTTCTTTGATGAAATGACGATCAACCTCCACATGCTTGGTTCTATCATGTTGCACTGGATTTTCTGAGATTTGAATATCAGCTTCGTTGTCACTCATGATTTGAATACTCTGTTTTGGAGCAAAACCCAACTCTGTCATAAGTTTATTTAACCACAATGCTTCTGCTAAGCCTTTAGCTATACCTCGAAATTCAGCCTCAGCACTTTGATAAGGAGACAACTTTTTGCTTTTTACTCTTCCATGTAACAAGGTTACCTCCTACCATCGAGAAATACCCAGATGTTGACCTTCTGTTTCCTTTGTCTCCAGCCCAATCAGCATCTGTATATATCTGAATATTAAGGTGTCCATTTGCTTTAAATAAAACTCCATGACCAGTAGTACCTTTAAGATATCTGATAATTCTTAGGACTGCATCCATATGTTCTTCTTGGGGTTGATGCATGAACTGACTCACTACTCCAACCGCATATGAAATATCAGGACGAGTATGAGCAAGGTAAATCAGCTTTCCCACCATTCGTTGGTACCTGTTTTTATCAGCAAGTTTTCCATTTAACTTCATAAACAATTTTTGATTGATAACCATGGGTGTATCTGCCGGTTTACAATCTATCATCCCTATTTCTGCCAAAAAATCCAGTATATATTTCTTCTGACAGATGAATATTCCTTGTTGTGACCTTAACACCTCAGTACCAAGGAAATATTTCAGATTTCCCAAGTCTTTCATTTCAAACTCTGCACACAAACTTTCTTTTAACTTCTTGATTTCATTTTCATCATTCCCAGTGATAATCATGTCATCGACATAGATTATTAAACACGTTATGCGATCTCCTTTATGACTGAGAAACAAAGTATGATCAGAATTACTTTGTTTATATCCATACTTCTTCATTGCAACTGTGAACATGCCAAACCATGCCCTGGGAGACTGCTTCAGGCCATACAAAGATCTCTTCAACTTACAGACTTCTCCATTTTTGAAATTCTGAGAGAACCCTGGCGGTGGATCCATATATACTTCCTCTTTCAACTCTCCGTGTAAGAAAGCATTTTTTACATCAAATTGATGAAGAGGCCATCCTTGATTTGCTGCTACTGTGAATAAAACCCTTATTGTATCCAGCTTTGCAACTGGAGCGAAGGTTTCAGAGTAATCAATCCCATATGTTTGAGTGTACCCTTTTGCAACTAATCGCGCTTTATACCTTTCTACTTCCCCATCTGGTCTGTATTTAATTGTATAAATCCACCGACATCCTACTGGTTTCTTTCCTTGAGGTAGTGTGCATTTGTCCCATGTTTCATTCTTCTCCAATGCTTCCATCTCAACCTTCATAGCATCCTTCCATTTAGTTATTTTCAATGCCTGCTCTGTATTTGATGGAATTTCTTCTGAATACAGTTTTGCTGTGAATGCTTTTGCTTCTTCAGAAAGGTAGCCTTCTGCTATATTATAGGATACTTTGAGCTTCTAGAGAATTTTTCTGGGGAGTACCGTTTTGCAGGTATTCCTCGAGTTGACCTGGGTGGCAGAACATACTTTTCTGGAGCTTCTGTAGTATTTGGTTCAACTTCTGCATCATTCTGTTCAATTTGATCTTCACTTTCCTGTACACTTTCATTCGTGGAATCTGGTGCACTTTCATTTGAAACATCAGGAGAACGACTTAGTGGAGAATTTCTTACCTCAGGCATCAGGTTTGGGGCAGTATTTTCGGTGGCACTGGAATTCTGAGACTGAGAGGACTGTTCTTGAGATTCAACCACGGTATCTTCATAATCAACTGTGGTATTTTTACTAACTTCAGGATTATAACTAAGCCAACTCAATGTGTCACATTGTTCCTCCCCCTGACCATTGTTTTGTGGTGAGTAAAAATAGCTGGTTTCAAGAAAATCACAATTCATTGTGGTAAACATGTGCTGAGTTTTCGGATTATAACATCTATACCCCTTTTGAGTGACTCCATATCCCACAAAAACACATTTCTCGGCACATGGATCAAGTTTATTTCGATATGATTTTGGAATATGAACAAACACCGTACATCCAAAATTTTTGGGTTGAAGAGTAAGAGCTTGTGGAGGAGTATGGTATTTAGTAAAGGTTTCTAATGGGGTTTTCATGCTCAGGATTTTTGTAGGAAGCCGATTAATTAGGTAAGTGGCAGTGGCTAGAGCTTCAGGCCAGAACATTTTTGGAACACAAGACTCTCTTATTAAATCTCTAGTCATTTCCAATAAAAGTCTATTTTTCCGTTCAGCAACACCGTTTTGTTCTGGGGTATGAGGGCATGTGGTTTGATGAATTATACCTTTGGATTGGAAAAACAGGTTCATTTGTGAGTTTATGTATTCCCCACCATTGTCGGTTCTCACAATTTTAATAGATTCTTGAAATTGGTTTTGAACCATGGTATAAAATGCAGTGAACCTATCATACACTTCGGATTTATTTTTCAAAAAATAAATCCAAGTCATCCGGGTGCAATCATCAACAAATATCACATAATACCGAAAATTTTGACCTCCAGTAACAGGAGCTGGGCCCCAAACATCTGAGTGAATTAATGAAAAAGGTGTTTTGACTCTAGTATTACTGGGTTTAAAGGTTTGTCTATGGCTCTTAGCCAAAATGCAAGTTTCACATGAAAGTGACTTATTTGAAGGAAAAAATTTAGGAAACAAGACATGTAGATAACTAACTGACGGGTGTCCCAATCTTCTATGCCACAACCAAGCTTCTCTTTCTTCCGTTCCATGAGCTAGCATCACATTTCCACCTTGAGTAACTTCATCCACATAATACAGTCCATCTTTCTCAGTGCCACGCCAAATAATTTGTCCCATCCTGATATCCTGTAAAAGACAAAAAGTTGGATGCATGAGAACCGAGCAATTTAGTTCTTTTGTCACATGACTAATTGATAAAAGTTTATGTGACAATGAGGGAACATGAAGACAATTCGGTAACTTAATACTCGGAGAAATTTTAATTGTTCCTCCGGTATTTACATCCATTTTTGCTTTATTGGCCACTTTGATATGTGTCCTCCTGGGTTTTGAAAAATCTAAAAAATCAGATAATTCATATGTCATCGTGTCTGTTGCTCCGCAATCAAAAATCCATTCTCCATTCTTACCTTCTTGTTGGACTACATAGGCTGCCCCCTTAACAAATTTGTGCTTAAATTTCGGCCCATTAACTTCAAACCCATTTGAAACAATCCCAGGCCCATCACAAACCCTACTACAAAAATCAATCTTTTTATTTTTTATATGTATATATTTATGTGGAAGGTAAGTCTTTTGATTTATTTGATAATCTTTTCTCCCTTTACCTGTTACCACCGAAAATCCATTTACACTTTCTTCATCTTTTCTACTCCCTCCAGCTGCCGCTACCCCACCAAACCCATCAGATTTCCGTCCACCACTGGGGTTAGCTTTGGCGGTAGGTGCGGTTTTAGAGGATTTGGTTGGTTTTTTCGGACCGATCCACCAATCTGGATAGCCCACGAGCCGAAAGCACTGGTCCTTGGTATGTTTTGTCATGCCACATTTATCACAAAAAAAGATGTGATTTATCATCTTGGATGATTGATTTCTTCTTGTTGTCGCTTCTCGGGTATACTTTGGCCGCAAAACCGTTTCCTTCTGAATTTCCGGCGAGTAAGCCGGCGGCGATGCCACCCGGTTCATTAGAGGTTGATCCCAGAATATTATGGTGAGCGGCCTCTTTGCGAACCATCCAGTATGCAGCTTCCGATGATGGAAGAGGATCTGTTCGAAGGATCTCTCTTTTAATCGGATCAAATTTCCGATCCAACCCGTTTAAGAATTGGAACAGTTTTTGTTCCGATCTAATTTGGGCATATGCTTTGATGTCTGCTGGACATGTCATCGGATTTGGATCTATCCGATCAATCTCGCCCCATACACCCTGTAACGAGATCCAGAAGTCTTCAAGTGATTTGTCACTTTGCTTGAGCTCATTTGCTTTAACGTGAAGATTGAATGTTTGAAGCTTGTCTTTTCCACTGCTATATGTGATTATTAAAGCATCCCATAGTTCTTTTGCAGTGGAAAATTCTGTGAGGTTACCGGCTATGATTGGCTCAATATTTTGAATCAGCCAAGAAAATACGATCAGGTCTTCTTGTTCCCATACCTCGTATTTTTCCGTTTTTGTTTTTTCTGGTGGCTTTTGGGTTAAATGTGATAAAAGGCTTTTTGACCTGCCGCCAATGGCAACCCGAATCATTCGTGTCCATAAGGCGTAGTTGTTGCTATTTAGTTTCAGATTAATCTGAAGATTATCTGAGAGTTTTGGATTATGAGATTGTTGATTGGTATTATTTTGTAAAAAATTGGCTAATTGTAATGCCAAATCGGAACCGGAGCCGCCGGCTTTTCCAGCCATGGTGGCTTGGTTTTCGGTTTAGGTGATACAATTTTGGGATTTAATGGGTAAATGATGAAACCGTAATTAACGGCTCTGATACTATGTTAAGTATTTGATGAAAGAACTTATTATATTGATCTTTGTTACAAAATACAATACTGATATTTATATCAGTTTTTGAAGATAGAAACACACTTATTGTGGTAGTAGGTTTGAGGAGCGTTACAGAGTGTTTACAGATAGGGACATGTTGGAGGAGTGTTACAGAGTGTTTACATGTAGGGACATGATGATAATTATCTGATCCCACATATTTGAATTTTTCCTTTCTAACAGGCTGGACCCCACCTTCCAAACTGTAACACCGTCAAAATTTCAGGTTGATTAAAATAAAATAAAAAAATTATGTGAATTATTCAAACACTCGCATATGTGGAATGTAACATTTATATAAGCCTGACATTAAGTTTTCATACATTTATATACTATCCTAGTATCTAATAATAATAAAATAATAATAATAAAATGATAATGATAATTATAAATTGAACAACGCCCGTGAATTTCGGTTGACAATTATGGCCTAAAAATGACAAAGAATAGAGAAACAACAATTTCTCGTGAAAGCCTACGTACATTATTATAACATGAATAGACATATATATAATGCATAAGCCACTTTGTTGACAAAATGAAGCATGCATGCATACAAACATGCATCAACCTATCTAATCTAATCTAATCTATATTATATTTAAATTGTCTCCTGAAAAGCAAAGTTGTAAAACTTTGTTGACTAAACTACACCCATCGCTATTTTATCTACTTATTTTAAATTTATAATATATCTATTATACGATACTTCCAGTAAAGTGAAACCCACCCACCCCCCTTTGTTGACTGAGTTTACAACATACATAATACATATATGCATGCATCCATTTATCCTATATAACAAGCATGCATGATATTTGTTCTATCTATTCTATTATTCTTTACTTCTTTTTCTCACTTTCTTCTGAACATCATACGAGTAAAACACACACATAAACAAACTCTCTCTCACACACACACAGACACACCAACATCATTCAAATCACCACAACCACCACCTTTAACCCCCATCCCCCGATTTTCTTCACCCGGCCACCACCTTCAAACTTATATATAAGTATATACATATTACACACGGTGTATATATATATACTTGCTTACATATATATATATATATATATATTATATTATACATAAAAGATTTTGAGTTGATATATAATATATATATATAATATATATATATATTATATATATATATATATATATATATATGATTACACACTTAACCTTCATTCTTTTTCTTTTAATAATCACTAACCGGCCATCATCACTTTTAAACACTACCACCGAACTACCGCTGCTGACTGTTACATCACCACCCTCGCTGCTACTATTCGTCATCCTTCCAGCCAACACCAGTCGACTTCATAACATCCAAGGAAGCAGAGCACCACCGCTTCAACACCACCACATGAATTTTGATTTCGAGAGAGATATTCAAGGTCGCCGCCACAAAACCACCGTGAGCCACCGCTTTCAGCCGCCACAAATCATCTAGAATTGTCACCAAATAGGTTAACTTATCAAGAAGATTATCTGTTGCATTAATTGCCACTGCAACTAAGGTGAGTTTCCATTCTTCCCCTTTTTAATTCTTTTATACGATTTATTTGGGGACTGAGATACATGCATATAAAAACTATTTTATGTTACCTATATGTATAACTTTCAAGATTATTTATAAAACTATATGATATATGATACACTATGTGAGTTTCCATATTCCCCTTTTTAATTCTTTTATATGATTTATTTCGGGGACTGAGATACATGCATAAAAACTACTTGCTATACTTATATGTATATTTACAAAGTTATATATTATATTATATATTTTGTAACTCTACTCTATTTTACCTTTGGGGTGAAATACCAACTTTTTACTGTTATGATGAACACAAGTATCTTCAGAAATGTATATATGGTTGATTCTAAGTTGCTCTGTTCACCTAAAGTCCTCTCCATCATGAACGATTAATTATGGAAACATAAACGTAGGTATATTGAATAGTATTATTGGGGTAGGCACCCCCATCCGGGTTGGTCATGCCAACTGGTTAAACGGATGTATATATATCTGGAAAACTTAGAGTACCCTGAACAAGGTACCTACTCCGGAGGCAAATAAATACACACTTGTCTAGTTTCGGTTCATAAGCTTAGAACTTGATGTATACAGTATTTACTCTTGTATTATATTTGATCCATTGTGAGATCAAATAGCTACTCTAAATCTTGTGGTTCATATTCTATATTTCTATTAAAAACCTATGATACTTTTTAATTTATATTGTATCATAACTACTTGACATTGCGGTAAAACAATGGTCATACTGAACTCCGTATATTGTGAAACTATATTTTCTATATGAAAAACTTATGGAACTCACCAATTTTATGTTGACACATTTTAGCATGTATTCTCAGGTGATTAGCTGATACTCTATACATGGGACATTTTTTCGCTGCATACAACATGATGAACCATGGACCACCCTCAGGCTTTAGGACTGACTCATCAATTTGCTAAAGCCTCAGACTACTATTTAATATTGTTTAATATTAAATAAATATTTTCAAGAATAATATATCTTTCATAATTTGTAATATAAATTTGTGAACAATGTTTTGGTATAAATGTTTTTAAAACGACAACGTTTTGTGTCGTTCAGTATATCTTGTGTTGTGAATCCATGTACGTCATACCCCGTCTAGGGCGGGTGTGACAGATTGGTATCAGAGCACAAGTTATAGTGAACTAGGTTGCAAATTGACGGACCTAGACTATAACCCTATTTAGAAACATCATCTGCATAATCCTACTTGTTACAATTTTACCTGACTACTTGATATAGGGTGCTTTATAGTAGCATATGAAAATGTTTAACGAATTTAACTCAAGGTGTTGTAATATATAATCATAATAATGACTGCAGCATTATTATGATCGTATATTAGAATATCTTAAGTTAAGTGCGTTAAATATGGAAGTATGCTAGTGTAAAGACTTAGAATTAATATTTTGATTATACATGCTAAGAATATATATATATATATATATATATTTAATTGATATTATATAATATGATATTATATAATATATATATACACAATAATTTTTACTGTACACAGCTAAGAGGGGGGTACACAACACACATAACACAATAATTTTTACTGTACACAGCTAATTTTTTACATATCCTAATTTTAAATACATTTGTAAATTTATATTAATATATATTTTAATATAAACATATATTTTAAACCATATATATTGCTTAATACAAATATACATAGATATAAGATATAGAAATCTAAATCTATATATATATATATATAATATATATATATATAATATATATATATATATATTATATATATATATATAATATATATATATATATATATATTATATATATATATTATATATATATATATATATATAATATATATATATATATATATTAAAGAATTAAGAATTTATCTAAGGAGAATAGGAGAGTAATTTAGTGAGCCATAAAATTGAGAGAAAACTTATTATTATTATAAATTCTCGGGTGTGTTTTACAAATGAAATGAGATGCCTTTTTATAGGCAGACTAGAGTAACTCTATATAAAATATCTAATCTAAACAAACGGCTAGAAATAAAAGTTACAAAGAAATAAAAAGACAAGTTAGTGGATACCACTTTTTCTTCCACCATTTACAAGATAACAAAAAAGAAAAAGTTAGTAAAAAAAAGTCTTCCATTATTTTTTGTTTTTGTCTTCCATGTCCTTTTCTTGAATTATTTGTAATATAAATTTGTGAACAATGTTTTGGTATAAATGTTTTTAAAACGACAACGTTTTGTGTCGTTCAGTATATCTTGTGTTGTGAATCCATGTACGTCATACCCCGTCTAGGGCGGGTGTGACAGATTGGTATTAGAGCACAAGTTATAGTAAACTAGGTTGCAAATTGACGGACCTAGACTATTACTCTATTTAGAAACATCATCTGCATAATCCTACTTGTAACAATTTTACCTGACTACTTGATATAGGGTGCTTTATAGTAGCATATGAAAATGTTTAACGAATTTAACTCAAGGTGTTGTAATATATAATCATAATAATGACTGCATCATTATTATAATCGTATATTAGAATATCTTAAGTTAAGTGCGTTGTAACACCCCAAGCCGGAGCTCGAAATGTCACGGAAACCACATAGCACCAGGTGGGATTACAATAGAACCAACTAAATGCAATTAAGAATTCGGTGAATCCATTCAATGCACAATAGATAACATAATACAACAGGAGCAAATAGTCATCAAAGTTTACATAGCAACATCCAAAGATGGCGAACAATTCCTAAGTATAATGCAAAAGACAGGCTAATGAATCCTTGATCCATGAGGTCCAAGTCCGGGTTAGACAGCAAGCAAGCAACTAAACTCCACGTCCTGGGAGTACCTGATTACCTGAAAAGTGTACTAAGCATAGTCAACACAAGGTTGGTGAGTTCGTAGCAATGGTCCATAAAGAACCATCAAACACAATAATTTTTACTGTACACAGCTAAGAGGGGGGTACACAACACACATAACACAATAATTTTTACTGTACACAGCTAAGAGGGGGGTACACAACACACATAACACAATAATTTTTACTGTACACAGCTAAGAGGGGGGTACACAACACACATAACACAATAATTTTTACTGTACACAGCTAAGAGGGGGGTACACAACACACATAACACAATAATTTTTACTGTACACAGCTAAGAGGGGGGTACACAACACACATAACACAATAATTTTTACTGTACACAGCTAAGAGGGGGGTACACAACACACATAACACAATAATTTTTACTGTACACAGCTAAGAGGGGGGTACACAACACACATAACACAATAATTTTTACTGTACACAGCTAAGAGGGGGGTACACAACACACATAACACAATAATTTTTACTGTACACAGCTAAGAGGGGGGTACACAACACACATAACACAATAATTTTTACTGTACACAGCTAAGAGGGGGGTACACAACACACATAACACAATAATTTTTACTGTACACAGCTAAGAGGGGGGTACACAACACACATAACACAATAATTTTTACTGTACACAGCTAAGAGGGGGGTACACAACACACATAACACAATAATTTTTACTGTACACAGCTAAGAGGGGGGTACACAACACACATAACACAATAATTTTTACTGTACACAGCTAAGAGGGGGGTACACAAC
>CM067168.1:6912713-7117081 GCA_034093135.1 Erigeron breviscapus | reverse complement strand
AATTTCAACAATGTAAGCCCCTTACATACAATGGTACTGAAGGAGCAATTGGACTCATCCGATAGTATGAGAAGCTGGAGTCTGTATTCCGTGTTAGTAACTGCGCTGAAGATTGTCGAGTAAATTATGCTACCTGCACACTACAAGATGAAGCTCTTACCTGGTGGAATGAGTACGCCCATACAGTAGGAATTGATGCAGCCTATGCAATGTCATGGGAAGATTTGAAAGAACGTATGAGGGATAAGTATTGCCCGAGGAGCGAGATTCAGAAATTGGAGGCAGAATTTCATAATTTGAAGACGAAGGGGTACGAGGTATCTGAGTACACCAATCGCTTTCACGAATTGGCACTTCTTTGCCCAACAATGGTTACACCCGAGTACAAGAAGATTGAGCAGTACATCCCTGGACTTCCACCAAAGATTCAGGATTTGATAACTGCTACCGAAACCACTGACATCGAACATGCGGTTCGTTTGGCAAACAGTTTGGCTGACAAAGCAAAACTTCGTGCTAATGCAGAAGGAAAGTCTGGTGATCAAAAAGGGTTCAATAAGAAAAGGAAATGGGAAGATAACTCTGGGAAGAATCAAGGGGATCAACAGACAAAGAGACCTGCTCAGACCTCAGGACCATCATCAAATAATGGTTATGTAGGAACTAGGCCATATTGTAACAGGTGTACCTTACATCACACTGGTCCTTGCACTGTACAATGTGGCAACTGCAAGAGAGTTGGTCATCTGACCAAGAATTGTAGAATCCCCAACCCAACTATCAACAATGGAACAAAAAGAAGATGTTATGAGTGTGGTGAAGAAGGGCATTTCAGGAATGAATGTCCAAAGTTGAGAAACAACAATAACAACAACAGAAACAACAACAACAATAACCACAACAACAACAATGCTCGAGGAAGGGCATTTATGATCAATGCTGCGGGAAAAGCCCGCCAAGACCCAAACATCGTCACGGGTATGTTTCATCTGAATAATCATTGTGTCTCTGCTTTATTTGATCCTGGTGCCGATAGAAGTTTTGTGTCAAATAAAATTATTCATCTGCTTCCAATTATACCTACCCCATTAGATGCTAAGTATTCTGTAGAATTAGCAAATGGTAAAATTATCGAAGTCGAAAGCATAATCCAAGGTTGTACCTTAGAATTAGCGAAAGAATTATTTCCTATAGATCTAATACCATTCGAAATTGGAAGCTTTGATGTCATCATTGGTATGGATTGGTTGTCCAGAAACCAAGCAGAAATAATTTGTCATGAAAAGGTTGTTAGAATCGCACTAACATATGATAAAAAGTTAATTGTTCAGGGTGATAGGAACGGAGTAAGGGTTAATATCATATCTTGTATGAAAACCCAGAAGTATCTGAGAAAGGGATACCAGGCAATCCTGGCCCACGTATCAGAGAAAAAGTCCCAAGAGAAGCGGCTTGAAGACATACCCATCGTACGAGATTTTCCAGAAGTCTTTCCTGAAGACTTGCCTGGACTTCCACCAATCCGACATGTGGAATTTAAAATAGACTTAGTGCCTGGTGCTGCACCAGTGGCACAAGCGCCCTACCGTTTAGCTCCTTCCGAGATGAAAGAACTTGCAAGTCAATTGCAAGAACTTTTGGAAAAAGGATTCATCCAACCGAGTTCCTCACCCTGGGGAGCTCCAGTCTTATTCGTTAAGAAGAAAGATGGATCTTTTCGAATGTATATAGACTATAGTTGACGGTTAAGAACCGGTACCCACTTCCTAGGATTGATGATCTGTTTGATCAATTACAAGGGTCGAGTTACTACTCGAAAATCGATCTTAGATCCGGTTACCATCAACTTAGAGTTTCAGAAGAAGACATTCCCAAGACGGCGTTTAGAACCCGCTATGGCCATTACGAGTTTCAAGTGATGCCATTTGGTTTGACGAATGCACCCGCAGTTATCATGGACCTCATGAACCGTGTGTGCAAACCATATTTAGATAAGTTTGTGATTGTGTTCATAGACGATATCCTGATTTATTCTCAAACCAAGGAAGAACACGAGATACATCTGAAGACTATACTGGAAATGCTCAGGAAGGAAGAATTGTACGCAAAATTTTCAAAATGCGAATTCTGGATTCGTACAGTACAATTCTTAGGCCATGTCATTAATAGTCAATGAATCCATGTAGATCCTACCAAGATCGTGGCTATCAAGAACTGGGAAGCACCGAAAACACCAACAGAAATACGACATTTTTAGGTCTTGCTGGTTATTATAGAAGATTCATCGAGAATTTTTCTAAGATAGCCCAACCTTTAACGTCGTTGACTCAAAAAGACAAGAAGTTTGCCTGGGAAGATAAACAAGAAAAAGCATTTCAACTGTTGAAGGAGAAGCTCTGTAGTGCTCCAATTTTGTCACTACCCGAAGGAACGGATAATTTTGTGGTCTATTGCGACGCATCTCATCAAGGATTGGGATGTGTGCTGATGCAGAAAGATAAGGTGATAGCCTATGCCTCTCGACAACTTAAAGTGCACGAGAAGAACTACACGACTCATGATCTTGAACTAGGAGCTGTAATATTCGCTCTAAAGATTTGGAGACACTATTTATACGGTACAAAGTGTACTATATTCACCGACCATAAGAGTCTCCAACATATTTTTGACCAGAAAGATTTGAACATGAGGCAACGTAGATGGGTGGAATTGCTCAGCGATTACGATTGTGAAATTCGATATCATCCGGGCAAAGCAAACATTGTAGCAGATGCTTTAAGTCGTAAAGAAAGGGTAAAACCACTTCGGGTACGAGCTTTAAGTATGACCATTCATACTCATCTTACTTCCCAAATTTGTGAAGCTCAACTTGCAATCTCAAAGAAGAAGCTTTGAGGGGGATGGAAGAGCAATTTGAAGTTAGACCCGATGGAACCCGGTATTTTTCTAACCGAATTTGGCTACCAAGCTATGGAGATTTAAGAAACTTGGTGATGGACGAATCACACAAGTCAAGATATTCGATACATCCTGGATCAGATAAGATGTATCATGGACTTAAAGAATTATACTGGTGGCCTAACATGAAAGCTGACATAACCACCTATGTTAGCAAATGTGTAACATTCTCAAAGGTGAAAGCAGAGCATCAAAAGCCATCTGGATTGCTACAACAACCAGAGATTCACCAGTGGAAACGAGAATGTATAGCCATGGACTTTATCACAAAGTTACCAAAGACTACTAATGGTTGTGATACGATATGGGTAATTGTAGACCGTCTCACTAAGTCTGCACATTTATTGCCCATTAAAGAGACTGATAAAACTAGCAAACTGGCTGGAATATACATAAAGGAAGTAGTATCACGACATGGGATACCTATTTCGATCATTTCTAATAGAGATAGTCATTTTACTTCCAGATTTTGGCAGACACTACAGAAAGCCTTAGGTACACGGTTAGACATGAGTACTGCATATCACCCGCAAACCGATGGTCAGAGTGAGAGGACCATTCAAACGCTTGAAGACATGTTGCGCGCTTGCGTGATTGATTTCGGGAATGGTTGGGAGAACCACTTGCCTTTGTGTGAGTTCTCATACAACAACAGTTACCACACTAGCATCAATGCTGCACCATTTGAGGCACTGTATGGGAGAAAGTGTCGTTCACCTATCTGTTGGGTTGAAATAGGTGACAAGTTTGAAATAAAAGACAGCCCAATTACAGGTCCAGAACTCATTCATGAGACTACTGAGAAGATTGTACAGATACAGAACCGATTAAAGGCAGCACGAGATCGTCAAAAGAACTATGCTGATGTAAGACGAAAGCCTTTGGAATTTCAAGTAGGAGACAAGGTTATGCTGAAAGTATCTCCTTGGAAAGGGGCCATTCGTTTCGGAAGGCGAGGCAAGCTAAACCCGAGGTATATTGGAACTTTCGAAACATTAGAAAGAATTGGTCTTGTGGCATATAAGCTCAAGTTACCACAAGAGCTCAGTCGAATACACGACGTATTCCATGTCTCGAACTTGAAGAAATGTTTGTCTGACGAAACACTAGTTATTCCACTGGAGGAACTTCGAATGGACGATAAGCTACACTTTGTAGAGGAACCTATAGAGATCATGGACAGAGAGGCCAAACAGTTGAAACAAAGTCGCATTCCTATTGTCAAAGTTAGATGGAATTCTAGACGAGGTCCTGAATTCACTTGGGAACGCGAGGATCAAATGAAGAAAAATTATCCTCACTTATTTGAAAATGTTTCCCCATCCGATGATACAAGCTAAATTTCGGGACGAAATTTCCAATAACCCGGGGAGAATGTGACACCCCACAAATTTCAGGTTGGCTAAACAAACTATTACATGTATTATTTAAAAGATATAATTTTAAATATGTGATTTATGTGATTTATTTAAATTCTTGTGCAAATAAAACAACGTGAACAAACATTTATCGGGTTGATAAACATGATATGGACAAACTGTATTTGCACGCTCTATCTATGATTAATTATTATAGATTGCTCAAATGAAACATTATACATGTTTAGATTGTATACACTGTTTACCTCACCATCTTTGGTTAAATACTAATAATGGATTTATAAATCATACATATTTATACACTGCATTATTAACGAATTCTAAATTTCACACGTTTTTTATTTATCCCCTTTCTTTATACTATGGTATCACAAGACAAACATTTACCTTACAATTTTTTTTTCTATTTTTACTTTAAAGTCATCTCTCAAAGCAATCATAGACAAATAACCAAACACAAAATTCCGTATAAAAGCCATCTGGATTGCTACAACAACCAGAGATTCACCAGTGGAAACGAGAATGTATAGCCATGGACTTTATCACAAAGTTACCAAAGACTACTAATGGTTGTGATACGATATGGGTAATTGTAGACCGTCTCACTAAGTCTGCACATTTATTGCCCATTAAAGAGACTGATAAAACTAGCAAACTGGCTGGAATATACATAAAGGAAGTAGTATCACGACATGGGATACCTATTTCGATCATTTCTAATAGAGATAGTCATTTTACTTCCAGATTTTGGCAGACACTACAGAAAGCCTTAGGTACACGGTTAGACATGAGTACTGCATATCACGCGCAAACCGATGGTCAGAGTGAGAGGACCATTCAAACGCTTAAAGACATGTTGCGCGCTTGCGTGATTGATTTCGGGAATGGTTGGGAGAACCACTTGCCTTTGTGTGAGTTCTCATACAACAACAGTTACCACACTAGCATCAATGCTGCACCATTTGAGGCACTGTATGGGAGAAAGTGTCGTTCACCTATCTGTTGGGTTGAAATAGGTGACAAGTTTGAAATAAAAGACAGCACAATTACAGGTCCAGAACTCATTCATGAGACTACTGAGAAGATTGTACAGATACATAACCGATTAAAGGCAGCACGAGATCGTCAAAAGAACTATGCTGATGTAAGACGAAAGTCTTTGGAATTTCAAGTAGGAGACAAGGTTATGCTGAAAGTATCTCCTTGGAAAGGGGCTATTCGTTTCGGAAGGCGAGGCAAGCTAAACCCGAGGTATATTGGAACTTTCGAAACATTAGAAAGAATTGGTCTTGTGGCATATAAGCTCAAGTTACCACAAGAGCTCAGTCGAATACACGACGTATTCCATGTCTCGAACTTGAAGAAATGTTTGTCTGACGAAACACTAGTTATTCCACTGGAGGAACTTCGAATGGACGATAAGCTACACTTTGTAGAGGAACCTATAGAGATCATGGACAGAGAGGCCAAACAGTTGAAACAAAGTCGCATTCCTATTGTCAAAGTTAGATGGAATTCTAGACGAGGTCCTGAATTCACTTGGGAACGCGAGGATCAAATGAAGAAAAATTATCCTCACTTATTTGAAAATGTTTCCCCATCCGATGATACAAGCTAAATTTCGGGACGAAATTTCCAATAACCCGGGGAGAATGTGACACCCCACAAATTTCAGGTTGGCTAAACAAACTATTACATGTATTATTTAAAAGATATAATTTTAAATATGTGATTTATGTGATTTATTTAAATTCTTGTGCAAATAAAACAACGTGAACAAACATTTATCGGGTTGATAAACATGATATGGACAAACTGTATTTGCACGCTCTATCTATGATTAATTATTATAGATTGCTCAAATGAAACATTATACATGTTTAGATTGTATACACTGTTTACCTCACCATCTTTGGTTAAATACTAATAATGGATTTATAAATCATACATATTTATACACTGCATTATTAACGAATTCTAAATTTCACACGTTTTTTATTTATCCCCTTTCTTTATACTATGGTATCACAAGACAAACATTTACCTTACAATTTTTTTTTCTATTTTTACTTTAAAGTCATCTCTCAAAGCAATCATAGACAAATAACCAAACACAAAATTCCGTATAATAATTCATGTGGAGCCCACACAAATCATTCATCCGAATTCATTTGAAATCATGAATTATATGAATTCAAAATTTCAATAGTAAATAGTAATGGAATAGTAAACGTCACTTTCATACTTTTTCTCTAGGATTAAAACTTCCAAAACTTGATCATAAGGACTACTTCATAAAAAGTGATCAAAATAAAAGTTGTAGATTTTAATTCGTTGATACCGTAGAAACTTGAATCGTCTCGATTGGAGCCCGTATGAATAATTTAAGGTTAAAACAATGCATGAATACATATTATTAGGATAAATGAAACATATCATTGAAAACTTCCAAAAAGTAGTGGAAGACATATTTTCATCTATATCATAATTTTAAATTAGCAAATTATTGAATCACGGGTTTAGTTAACCAAATATACGGACAAAAAGAATACTATAGTTGCACTATCTATGAATTATTTGCTATCTACCGACGATTCATGATTAACGATATAATATAATAATAATATATATTAATCATACGATTAATATAATAATAATAAAAATATAAAACGTTTTTAAAATGTTTGCAGATTGATTGAATGAATTCGTTACCTACTACGTTCGTTCGCCTATAAATACCATCGTTATTTAACCTTAAAACTCACACCATCATATCTTCACTTCTAAATTCTTTCTTCTTTAATCAAGATTAAATTCATCTAAGTAATTATTTCCGCTGCATCACTAAGGTGAGTTTCATATTCCCCTTTTTAATTCTTTTATATGATTTATTTCGGGGACTGAGATACATGCATAAAAACTACTTGCTATACTTATATGTATATTTACAAAGTTATATATTATATTATATATTTTGTAACTCCACTTTATTTTACCTTTGGGATAAAATACAAACTCTTTACTGTTATGATGAACACAAGTACTTCAGAAATGTATATATGGTTGATTCTAAGTTGCTCTGTTCACCTAAAGTCCTCTCCATCATGAACGATTAATTATGAAAACATAAACGTAGGTATATTGAATAGTACTATTGGGGTAGGCACCCCCATCCGGGTTGGTCATGCCAACTGGTTAAACGGATGCATATATATTTGGAAAAACATAGCGTACCCTGAACAAGGTACCTACTCCGGAGGCAAATAAACATACACTAGTCAAGTTTCAGTTCATGAGCTTAGATCAATATATACAATATCTACTCTTGCATAATGTTTGATCCATTGTGTGATCAAATGATTACTCTAAATCTTGTGGTTCATACTCTGTATTAAAAACCTATGATACTTTTTGCTTTATATTGTATCATAACTACTATTGCGGTAAGGCAATGGTCACTCTGAACTCTGGTATTTTGTGACATTATATTTTCTATATGAAAAACTTATGGAACTCACCAACTTTATGTTGACGTATTTTAGCATGTATTCTCAGGTAACTAGACGATACTATATACATGGGACCACTTTCCGCTGCATACAACATGCTAGACCATGACCTACCCTCAGACTTTAGAATGACTCGTAAATTTGCTAAAGTCTCTCTCTATCTACTGTTTAATTATTAATGTTTTCAAGAACAATAACTCTTTCATAAATTGTAAGATAATGTTGCAAACAATGTTATGTATAAATTTATTTGAAAACGACAACGTTTTGTGTCGTTCAATATATCTTGTGTTGTGAATCCATGTACGTCATACCCCGTATAGGGCGGGTGTGACAGCTTAACACCTCTCGTTTCTCTCTCTTCTTGGAGTAGCTCTCGGTTACCTTTTACTCTCGTCAAGAAACCCTCCAGGAGATCACTCTCGTCCCAGACTACTCTCGTCATATATATATATATATGAGCTCTCGTAACAGACATACGTATTTCTCAACTGCCTCTTCCTCCTTCACTCTCGTTGAAATCTTGTCTTCTTCCCAGGCTCTCGAGAAGATTAAATCTCGACAGGATCCCGATGGTGACTATACCTCTTCAATTTGTTTCATTTTAATAACTATTTTGTTTTACTCAGTATCAAGTATTAAAACATTAATATCCAAACAAACTATATAAATTTGAAATTATAAAAACGTAACATTTCTCAAAGATATATAACCTTTTTTTTTGAAAAGTAACTTTTATTAACAAATCGCCAACTCGCTCAAATAAGGAGTGGCTGCCAATATACACCAATAATTACAAGAAATTACAATTACATAGCGACATCGAAAGAATTCCAATCTTCCAAACTGAGCGATTAGACGTCCTATTCTTGAACCATAAGAAACTAATGGCCTTTATGTCTTGAACACAACACTTAATAAGTTTGGGGGCAAAAATAACAAGAAATAAAAGAGATGAAGGATGAAAACAGGAAGAGTTAGAGAAAGTTAAGGCATAATCAACGGTTGGCTGCTGAGAGGCTACCCAATACACCCGTTCCCCACTCGTTTCGCAGGGACGGACGAGTCCACACCATTGGGTGGGACTCGTCCCCCGTTCGTTCCATCGTCCCTCCACTTTCGTTCTTCAGGGACGAATTGTAATTGCGCTTTTTTGTTTTTTTTTTTTTTTATTTTTTCTTTCCCATATATATATATATATATATATAATAAATACATAATAGATAGATAGATATATGTGTGTGTGTGTGTGTTACAAATCTGAAAATGGTTTTTTTTCCGGCGCGGAATCACGGAAGAAGAAGATGAAGTTTAGGTTTTTTTATGTTTTTCACTTTTGTCTTTTAGTATATTATTATTAAATTTCAATTTTTACCCTGCACTTTAATATTAGTTTAAAAAACCCTAAAATTAATTGAACTTCTATTTTCTCTAAATAAATTATACTTTTTATGTTATTATTATTGTTATAAATTATTATTATTGTTATTATTATATTATGGAGGGTTAAAAGTGTAAAGTTTATATAAAATGGTAGAATTAAATAATTGGTGGGTCCAAGACTAGTCCTTGAGGGATGAATGTATTGGGTATGTTTTGGGAGATTACCTATTCTCTTGTAGTGCACCCTTCATCGAAATAGTAGGCGGTTGAAAGACCCACCTCTGAATAAAGCCTTTAGGTTGGGAGATCTCAAAGGGGAACCTCGCTTAGCTTATCAGTTCCTGTATTATTCAACTTATCTGTCCATCTATGGAGTATTTTTTGCTGATGTAGCGCTGACATGGACTAGTCCTTGAGGGATGAGTGATAGGTATTGGCCTCTAAGAGCACTCACAGTGCCTTTCACTCATCCTCCAAGGACTAGTCCATGTCGCCGTCATTGCGATGAATGTACCGATATGGTTCAGGAGACCCGGCAGCGTCGCCGGGTTGCGGAGATGCGTACTCCTCTGAATAAAGCCTTTAGGTTGGGAGATCTCAAAGGGGAACCTCGCTTAGCTTATCAGTTCCTGTATTATTCAACTTATCTGTCCATCTATGGAGTATTTTTTGCTGATGTAGCGCTGACATGGACTAGTCCTTGAGGGATGAGTGATAGGTATTGGCCTCTAAGAGCACTCACAGTGCCTTTCACTCATCCTCCAAGGACTAGTCCATGTCGCCGTCATTGCGATGAATGTACCGATATGGTTCAGGAGACCCGGCAGCGTCGCCGGGTTGCGGAGATGCGTACTCCTCTGAATAAAGCCTTTAGGTTGGGAGATCTCAAAGGGGAACCTCGCTTAGCTTATCAGTTCCTGTATTATTCAACTTATCTGTCCATCTATGGAGTATTTTTTGCTGATGTAGCGCTGACATGGACTAGTCCTTGAGGGATGAGTGATAGGTATTGGCCTCTAAGAGCACTCACAGTGCCTTTCACTCATCCTCCAAGGACTAGTCCATGTCGCCGTCATTGCGATGAATGTACCGATATGGTTCAGGAGACCCGGCAGCGTCGCCGGGTTGCGGAGATGCGTACTCCTCTGAATAAAGCCTTTAGGTTGGGAGATCTCAAAGGGGAACCTCGCTTAGCTTATCAGTTCCTGTATTATTCAACTTATCTGTCCATCTATGGAGTATTTTTTGCTGATGTAGCGCTGACATGGACTAGTCCTTGAGGGATGAGTGATAGGTATTGGCCTCTAAGAGCACTCACAGTGCCTTTCACTCATCCTCCAAGGACTAGTCCATGTCGCCGTCATTGCGATGAATGTACCGATATGGTTCAGGAGACCCGGCAGCGTCGCCGGGTTGCGGAGATGCGTACTCCTCCCCAGGGTCAGTAAGGTAATCATCAGGACGACCACCACCGATAGCGCCTTGCCAGAATAACCCGTGGTCTAGAGTGGTGTTTAAAGTGGTAGTGGCAGCGGTAAGCTGGAAAATAGTTTGATTGAGCCGATCGATGTGCTGCCGAAGATAAATAATGTACTCATCTTCGACGGTGTTACGAGCATGTTCTGCAGCTTCAAGTCGTTCAATTTCGGCTGTGATTGCCGCTTTGTTGGAAGTCATGTTCTCAATCACATTGTTAACTGCAGATCTGTTTGTATCATCGTTAAGCATGTGATCCTGCATGCCCATTTTTGCATCGTGAACGGTCATGTTTGGTATGTTATTTGCCATGGTTCTTTTGTGAATGTGTGTTTTTTAGTAGAGAATAAGAAAGTAAATGATTTGTATATGATAAATAGGGACCAAAAGTGTAAAATTTTTAACTTTAAGAAATCTGGCCGTTACATTGAGGGACTAGTTGTGTAACTTTTTTGAAATTCAAAATTCTGGCCGTTACATTGCATTGAAACAAAAAAAATAAAATAAAAAATTTTTAACGAGTTCTCGTCCCTAGACGAGCGAGCGAGCGAAAACGAACTGATGGACGAGTCACACCTAACGGTGTGCACTCGTCGTCCACCTAACGGTGTGCACTCGTCCATCAACAAGGAACGAGCACGGTGACGAGCGAAAACGATGGCATTGTGACTACTATAATCTCCTCCTCCACACATCTGTTCACAACACAACACGTTACTCTTCTTCATCAACACAGCCCCCTATTTCCCAACACCAAAAAATGAAAATATCAACAACGACATCACTCCTTTCTCTTTCTTATCCTCCACCTCCGTCGCCACGTCATCACCACCGCCGTTCCTCGTATTTTCCGTTTCAAATCCGAGCTTCTTCTTCTTCTTCTCATCCTCCTTCGAAAGTAGTTGTTACCAGAGAACGCGGCAAAAATCACAAGCTCATTACCGCTCTCGTAAGTTTCTCTTTTACCTTTTTTACTGTTACTATATACTGTATATAATATATATATATATATATATATATATATGTAGTTGATAATTTGCTTCCTGCAATTTCCTTATTTTTAATTGTTCAGTGAAGATTATACTATACTATTACGTTAGTAACTCCATATGTATATGTATATATGTATATATTGTTGTTGTTATTGATTTATTTTTATGTGTTATTGTAATGTCTGATGTCTTAATAGTTTTACTGATATAGAATTACAGCGAGGTTTTTGATAAAATATGTTAAATCTGACACGGTGATATTTTATTATTTTACTTTATAGAAATCAACAAAATTGTTGTTGTAGAAGGGTTGATTGAACATCTTCCATTTGATACTTTTTTCCAGGCCAAAAGTCAAAAGATAAACATGGCTTTTTTTCGTCATGAAAATAAACAAGCCAGATTTGTTCTTTCACCGCTTACTCCAAAGAAATATCCTTAATCCAAAGAATACTTGATGGGACAAAAAACTCGTAGCTGTACATGAGTATTAAAGTCATATTATGACCACTAGACTAATACAATATGTTACAGCTTTTGCAACCAGTTGTCATACAGTAGTCTATGGTCGCTTTTGTGCTATTTTGTTTTCTCTCATTTTTGTGCTAGAAAAGGTATATTCGTAAACTGAAAAGTGGGATAGAGTCCATGAATTGTCTGCTTGCCATTTATCAACACTCAGACACTCGGTTATTAGTTCTTCTGGCCCGAGTTCATGGCATTATTTTCTCATCACCGACAAAATATTTTAGTAGTAGCACCTGATGTGGAACTTACGGTTTTATATTTGGCTGACTGTAAAAATTGATTACGGAATAAATAGGATGGTAGGAGAGTATTAATCAGAACCTTGGAATGATTGTCATAGATCAATTAATTTATTTACATTGTGTTTGATAGGCAAATCACGGGATCAGCAGTTTGGAACTTCCTCTAATTCAGCATACACAGTTGCCTGATCTGGACAAACTTGTTTCCCTATTGAGTGGTAAGCTCTAACTCTTTAGTTTCAGCTTGTTAATCTCAATGGTGTTTGTTTCTTTTCTTACTGTTTATCTGGGTCGCAGACTCTAGTTTTGATTGGATCACCATAACTTCACCTGAAGCAGCTTTGGTTTTTCTTCAAGCTTGGAAGTAAGTCTGAAATCGCTTATGTATTATCTCGAGTTGCATTTATTCCCATGCAGTCTTTATATATTTACTTCTTTTGCTTCTTTGATTTCTAAATGCCTTTTAAGGTACTGAATTTACATAGAACCATGTCTACTGCTAATAAGATTCATGACTTCCAATAATGTACTTTTACTTTTTTCATGTTTTCCTATTCTATCTTGGATTTTTAAATTACTTTTACTACAATTAGAGAAAATAATGCAGGTTTTCTCTATTGTTCATATAATCAGATCTGTGCCAGATTGTGCCTTTCTCATTCTGATTACTTGGTAATGAAAGAATAGTACAGTTATTTCAACTGAATGACTTGAAAAGTTATATATCTGAACTCCTTTAGTAAGTTAACCAGTAATTCTCATTTCATTTATAATTCTCAGAGAGGCTGGGACTCCTGCTGTTAAAGTGGCTGTGGTTGGAACTGGTACAGCAAGCATATTTGATGAAGTTGCACCTTCATCTAAGCAATTAATTGAAGTCGCATTTACTCCATCGAAAGGTGTATATACATTTATTCCGTTTATAGTCTAAAGTGTTTCTCTGTGAGTTAGTGTACATATATGCTAAAAGATGTATTTGAACAGTTGTAGAAGAGGCTGTTTAACGTTGTGACCTCCTTTTGCAGCTACCGGCAAGGTTCTTGCGTCAGAGCTGCCAAAGCAAGGGAATGGAAGATCCACTGTATTGTATCCTGCCTCTGCAAAAGCTGGCGATGATATAGGTATGTAGCTTGGTTCCCTTTAACTTTTTGGTCCTGCTCTCTCTTATAGGTCTATTGAAAGAATTCACTTTGCCAACTTGTTTGTTAGGCTTTCATCTTTATAAGCTGTTCCTAACATTGTATTATAAAATGCTATATTTACATGGTATTTTTATTTCAAAATAATATGAATAAAATGAATAAAACTTAAACAGAATTGACCTATGCACTTTCGTAATCTTGGGCTTAATTCTAAAATATTTTCGGCTGAACATTGATGCAAGTTGTTTGGTGCAATTATTAGTAGGTACACGTTGGGTTACGCAAGTCCTTTTCTGCTTACTGTATGCTGGTGTCTTGATCTTGCTACAACAATATTTGAAGTGCATGTATTTATTTTCTTATATATTGTTCTGTCACCGTCCCTTACCTGCATAACAGATTTCCTTTACCTCTCTTGTATTAAAGCTATATACCATTTGTTATGTATTTCAGAGGATGGCCTTACTAAGCGTGGATTTTACATCACAAGATTGAATACATACACGACGGTATACATCTCAAATTTGGACAGATATTTTCCATTTCTGACTATTTTGATCTAGTATAGGCTCTTAGAGTTGGGAGGTCATGGTATTTACATTAATGTCAAAAATATGCTTTCTTTAAGTTAGTAAACAATATATATTGCTGTAGGTTATATACCAATACATTGGGGTTTTCTGCGAAATTTATCCAAGGAAGATGAATTTTGCTTAGTTATAATCAAAACGAGGCATATGCAGTCTATATTATAGAAGGCTTTTAAGTTGAAGCATCTGGCACATATTTTTTTTTTTGAAATGACAATATCTTTGATATTTTCATTCTCTGGTCATTAGTTGGCCCCCAGCATTACGATAATTTCTTTATTGATAATCTGCTATATCAAGTTGTAAGATTTATCATATTTATATATTTACAGCTGTATATACAGTTGAGAATTTTTTAAGCAACCAAGGTGATTTGCATATAATTGTTCATACATGATGGTGTATGATTTACATTTGGTATATGTGTGTGCTATCGAGTATAAACTAATCCTTCTACTCGTGAACTTATCTTTTACCTTGTGTATTAGGAGCCTGTTAAAAATGTGGATCAAATGATTCTCGAGCAGGCACTCTCTGCTCCTGTCGTCGCTGTTGCATCGCCATCTGCAATTCGGTAATATACTTGTTTTGTCGTCTGATGTTAAGTTATTTCATTGGGCAGTACGAAATTGTGTTTAAGATAGTCATATAATGCATCTTATTTGATTTAGCTTATACAATTCAATTGTTACTTGTCTGCTGCAACAGTGCGTGGGTCAATCTTCTACCTGAACCAGAAAACTGGGCTGGTTCGGTTGCATGTATTGGTGAGACAACTGCTTCAGCTGCAAGAAAATTGGGATTGAGAAGTATATACCATCCATCCAGTCCGGGTCTTCAGGGGTAATAATTTCTCTCTCATATGATATGGGGAACTTCACTCATTCTAGTGTGCTGTTATAAGATATTCACAGCTAACTTCACTCTTTGGTACATGCATTTGCATTTGACAGATGGGTTGACAGCATCATTGATGCTTTACGTGTCCATAATCAGTTCTTAAAGGTGTAAGTCTTACACATCTTGTTTGTGAGTTAGGATGTTATTGCAGTTGTACACATTTTTGACCATGTGTTATAGAGATTATGAGAGCTGATGCACATCAAGTGATGGGCGTATTACTAGAGGAAAGTATGTCCCTGTAGATTTTTAACACCACCATGAGATGTATATAAGTCACAGTAAAGTATGATATGCTCGTTTTGCTACTGTGCAATGATCATGCCGCATCAATTACAGTGTGTTGAGGAGTCATACTTCTTTAATTGTATATACATTTCCTATGTTGTAAATTACCACATGTTATTACATATACTGTTGTAGATCGTGTTCATGTCTTGTATTCTTGTACTAAGAAGCCTTGTAAAGGAAAACAGTGATGAAGAATTGAACTTGTGTTTCTGCACAATCGTGTTTAATTCCTGTATATTTATGTACACGTGTCTATGTGTGTGTGTATATTATTTAGTCAACAAGTTCAAGATATTTGTCGATTAAAGATAACGCTAAATATCATTTATAAGAAGTCTATAATTCTTATTTTATTTATATCAGTAGAGGTAGATTAGTTGGTAATTTTGTTTCAGATAATGACAAAACAATTTAGTAACATCAGCCTATTGTGAAAGTGCATAAATGGTGCAATCAGGTGAGCTTTCAAAAGCACGGATATTGATTAGGTAAGCTTTGCAATAAAAAGTTAAAAACTTTAACACAAAATCTATTTTTAAAATTCAATACCTCACTTTTTAAGGATTTGTTTAAAACATTTCTTTTTTCTCGTCCTCTGACTCTGTTTTGTTTGTTTTATATTTATTTATTATTTGTTTATGAGAAAGAGAAAAAAGGGAATCTCAAAGTGATTTTTTCTTTGGCAGGACATTTGGATCAGGTAACGATGGGCCATGTGCATGAAGGAGGATAAAGAAGACAATAGTCACAAGAAGGAACGGACGGGAAGTTCTCTTTCTCTTTTCTTTGTCTACTATCAATTCTAAATATGACATGTCTGCCACTATAGGTTCCGTCCCAATATCAAATAATTTAGTCCCTGTAGAATACACGTTATTAATTAGAAAATGAGTTTGGAAGGAAGACATCACATAGCTATGGACGAAAATATTAATAGCAATGTGAAGCAGCTTGACATAGCAATGCTTCCATGGCTGGCCTTTGGTCATATGATTCCATATCTGGAACTAGCAAAGCTTATGGCCGCCAAAGGCCACAATATTTACTTCATATCGACTCCTCGAAACATTGATCGTCTCCCTCAAATCCCGGAAACTTTAACCCCTTTCATAAAATTCGTCAAAATCAATCTACCAAAAGTCAAAAACCTCCCAGAAAACGCAGAATCCACAAAGGACGTACCCTTTGATGATGTTAAGTACCTCAAAATCGCTTGCGATGGACTCCAACAACCCGTCTCAGATTTCCTAAAAACAACATCTCCGGATTGGATCATATCTGATTTCTGTAACTATTGGTTGGGCCAAATGGCAGCGGAACATGGAGTCCGTATGGCTTATTTTAGTGTTTTTCCAGCTGTAATGCTCGGTTTTATGGGTCCCCCCGAGGTTTTGATACACGGACACGGTAAGAAGAAAACGTTGCAAGACTTTATTAAAACGCCAAAGTGGGTTCCTTTCGAATCTGATGTTCGACCACGTCTGTTTCAACTTACTAGAACAACATCATCAAGTAATAATATCAAAGATGAAGGTGTGGAACACCTTCGAGATAAGTATCGTCTTGGAGCCACCATCCAAGGCTGCGACGCCGTGCTTGTGAGGAGTAGTTTGGGTTTCGAGCCGGACTGGTTGAACCTCGTAAACCAACTTTACAAGAAACCCGTGATTCCAGTGGGGCTTTTACCGGCAACAGCTACTAATAATGACAACGATACTAGTTGGCGCGAAGCGAGAGAGTGGTTGGGTAAGCGTGAGAAAGGGTCGGTTGTTTATATCGGTTTTGGTACCGAAACAAAACCAAGTCAATACGAGTTAACGCAGCTGGCTTTAGGGTTAGAACTTAGTGGCTTACCTTTTTACTGGGTGTTAATTGATCAACGTGGGGCATCAGATGATGAAGTGATCAAGTTGCCACATGGGTTTGAGGACCGGACTCGTGAACGTGGTGTGGTGTGTACGAGTTGGGCACCACAGTTCAAGATACTGAGTCATGAAGCCGTGGGTGGTTTGTTGATTCACTCGGGTTTGAGTTCGGTCGTGGAAGGGCTTCAACTCGGTAAACCACTTGTATTGTTCCCAATGTTGTTAGACCAAGGTCTGATTGCAAGTTATTTGGTGGAGAAGAAGATTGCGTGTATGATTCATAGGGAGGAGGTGGACGGGTCGTTTGAGCCAGAATCGGTGGCTGACTCGCTGAGTCTTGTGATGGTTAAACAAGAGGGGAAAGTGTATAGAGATAAAGCTAAAGAGATGATGTCTTTGTTTAGTGACAGAGAGATTCAAGACAAGTGTCTGGATGAGCTTATGCATTTTCTGATGAACTAATTAATTAATTATCTTACATCTTTGGGATCCAATTTGGTACAAGAAAGCTGGGTTGCATTACAAGTCTTGCTGGGTGTCTAATCAAAAGTGGCTGGGAAATGAGTGAATTGATATTGTACTCAAATAAATAATAGTACTGTTTGTTTTGTAAGCTAATATGTAATTTTGATTGTTTTCAAATTAAAAACAAAACATGAGTTCGTCAAACTTAAAATGAATGCACATTGACACACCAAAGTATCAAATAAACCATCAATTCGTAAACAAAACTGAAAGGAGGGGGGTATAAGAAAATTCTCAAATAGTCATGGTTATCCATCTAGTACTTAATCACAACACATCTTTCATTGTTTTATTACAGTTTCATCGTATATATGCAAACATAATTGAAAAGAGTAGATATTTTTTGATTACTCATAAATCATTCCTCTTTTTAGCAGTGGCCGGATAGAATCCAACAGCAATGGCCCTCAGAACCAGGAACTGTTACGTGGAGATGGCTGATTGTAGCTTATGCGAGGAATGGGAAGAAACATGTGCTCCTGCGGAATGGCTATGGAGGTTTGGCATCGGGTTAGTAATTTGTGTAAGGTGCGTCCTCTCTTTCCCTTCACTGTGAAAGACATTGTTGAAATGCATAAATATGTCGGTTTGGGGAGAAAGGCGAGAAAGGTGTTCAAGGGCATCGTTTTTGTGGTTTGTTAGTGCCTTTGGAAGGCCAGGAACGATAAAATATTTGACAAAGTGAATGTTAAGTAATGTCGAGGCGATATTCCAAGAAATTAAAACGTTTGGTTTCCTATGGTATTGTAATAGGGCCAAGGATATAAGCACTAGCTGGCAAGATTGGCTCAGCTTCAATTTTTGTAATTAGTATTTGTACTAGTTTTATGAACCCGCGCGTTGCCGCGGGACACATTTTTTATACGACAAAGTTTTGGATACGAACAATATATAATAGTATTAGTTTAATGCAAATACATTGATGTCAAATCTTAGAACCCAAATTTAAAAAAAGGTAAAAGATATGAAACAATACTAAAAGTAACATATAAGAACAATAAAAATTATAGGGTGTATAAAAGCATAGAATAAAAAAGTACTATACTAACGCAAATAATGACACTCTGACGGCAGTGATATAATATAATGTCTTACTTTTAATGTTACATGAACGTATAACATTAGATGATGAAAAATATTAAATATTATAAAACGTTATATATATAACCAAATGTCTAAAAAAAGTGAACGTAAATGTGTGAAAGTAGTTGGATAAAAACATAAGAACTCAAAAGTTTAGTGTCAAAACTAAAAATGAAATCTTTGATAAGGGCTAAAAGTTAAAAGATAAAAACAATAAAGGGTAAAAAGGAAATGAGTCAAAAGTAAAAAAGTGTTAAAGTTATATTATGATTGGGTAAAAGTGAAAAGTTAAAAACTTAAGGGCAAAATATCAAAATTGGCAAAAGTAGAAAGTGTTGTACCTAATGCAAAAGCACTTGTACAAATCATATTAGTTTTTAGTATATATAAAAATTTTAGGGGGTTAAAACGAAAATTGGTTAAAATTTAAGGGGTTAAAACGAAAATTGGTTAAAATTTAAGGGGTTAAAACGAAATTTAGTTAAAGTTAGTATGTGCTTCAATAGCTTGTACCTTTCATGCTTAAAAGGCTTGTACATAGCATCTTGTACAAATCATATTAGTTTTTAGTATATATAAAAATTTTAGGGGGTTAAAACGAAAATTGGTTAAAATTTAAGGGGTTAAAACGAAAATTGGTTAAAATTTAAGGGGTTAAAACGAAATTAAGTTAAAGTTAGTATGTGCTTCAATAGCTTGTACCTTTCATGCTTAAAAGGCTTGTACATAGCATCTTGTACAAATCATATTAGTTTTTAGTATATATAAAAATTTTAGGGGGTTAAAACGAAAATTGGTTAAAATTTAAGGGGTTAAAACGAAATTTAGTTAAAGTTAGTATGTGCTTCAATAGCTTGTACCTTTCATGCTTAAAAGGCTTGTACATAGCATCTTGTACAAATCATATTAGTTTTTAGTATATATATAAAAATTTTAGGGGGTTAAAACGAAAATTGGTTAAAATTTAAGGGGTTAAAACGAAAATTGGTTAAAATTTAAGGGGTTAAAACAAAATTTAGTTAAAGTTAGTATGTGCTTCAATAGCTTGTACCTTTTATGCTTAAAAGGCTTGTACATAGCATCTTGTACAAATCATATTAGTTTTTAGTATATATAAAAATTTTAGGGGGTTAAAACGAAAATTGGTTAAAATTTAAGGGGTTAAAACGAAAATTGGTTAAAATTTAAGGGGTTAAAACAAAATTTAGTTAAAGTTAGTATGTGCTTCAATAGCTTGTACCTTTCATGCTTAAAAGGCTTGTACATAGCATATTAGTTTTTAGTATATATAAAAATTTTAGGGGGTTAAAACGAAAATTGGTTAAAATTTAAGGGGTTAAAACGAAATTTAGTTAAAGTTAGTATGTGATTCAATAGCTTGTACCTTTCATGCTTAAAAGGCTTGTACATAGAATCTTGTACAAATCATATTAGTTTTTAGTATATATAAAAATTTTAGGGGGTTAAAACAAAAGTTAAAACGAAAATTGGTTAAAATTTAAGGGGTTAAAACGAAATTTAGTTAAAGTTAGTATGTGATTCAATAGCTTGTACCTTTCATGCTTAAAAGGCTTGTACATAGCATCTTGTACAAATCATATTAGTTTTTAGTATATATAAAAATTTTAGGGGGTTAAAACGAAAATTGGTTAAAATTTAAGGGGTTAAAACGAAAATTGGTTAAAATTTAAGGGGTTAAAACGAAATTAAGTTAAAGTTAGTATGTGCTTCAATAGCTTGTACCTTTCATACTTAAAAGGCTTGTACATAGCATATTGGTTTTTAGTATATATATATATATATATAATATATGAAAATATTTTTTATATATATATATATATATATAATATATGAAAACGAAAACTTTAATGTGGAGTAAAAGTGCTTCAATAGCTTGTACCTTTCATGCTTAAAAGGCTTGTACATAGCATCTTGTACAAATCATATTAGTTTTTAGTATATATAAAAATTTTAGGGGGTTAAAACGAAAATTGGTTAAAATTTAAGGGGTTAAAACGAAATTTAGTTAAAGTTAGTATGTGCTTCAATAGCTTGTACCTTTCATTCTTAAAAGGCTTGTACATAGCATATTAGTTTTTAGTATATATAAAAATTTTAGGGGGTTAAAACGAAAATTGGTTAAAATTTAAGGGGTTAAAACGAAATTTAGTTAAAGTTAGTATGTGATTCAATAGCTTGTACCTTTTATGCTTAAAAGGCTTGTACATAGCATCTTGTACAAATCATATTAGTTTTTAGTATATATAAAAATTTTAGGGGGTTAAAACGAAAATTGGTTAAAATTTAAGGGGTTAAAACGAAAATTTAGTTAAAGTTAGGGGGTTAAAACGTAAATTGGTTAAAATTTAAGGGGTTAAAACGAAATTTAGTTAAAGTTAGTATGTGATTCAATAGCTTGTACCTTTTATGCTTAAAAGGCTTGTACATAGCATCTTGTACAAATCATATTAGTTTTTAGTATATATAAAAATTTTAGGGGGTTAAAACGAAAATTGGTTAAAATTTAAGGGGTTAAAACGAAATTAAGTTAAAGTTAGTATGTGCTTCAATAGCTTGTACCTTTCATACTTAAAAGGCTTGTACATAGCATATTGGTTTTTAGTTTATATATATATAATATATGAAAACGAAAACTTTAATGTGGAGTAAAAGTTAAAAAAATAGAAATGTTAGGGGGTTAAAACGAAATTTGGTTAAAATTTAGGGGGTTAAAAAGAAATTTGGTTAAGATTGATTAGCATGTGCTTTAAAAGCTTGTACCTTTCATACTTAAAAGCCTTGTACATAGCATATTGGTTTTTAGTTATATATATATATAATATATGAAAACGAAAACTTTAATGTGGAGTAAAAGTTAAAAAAATAGAAATGTTAGGGGGTTAAAACGAAATTTGGTTAAAATTTAGGGGGTTAAAAAGAAATTTGGTTAAGATTAGCATGTACTTTAAAAGCTTGTACCTTTCATGCATAAAAGACTTGTACATTATAAGTTGGTTTTTGGTATATATATAATATAATAGTTACTCGTTTTTTTCGAGTGAGTGCGTCAGGGTGTGTTGTGAATAAAGTTACTTTAAAGAAAAACCATTTACTGTTATGAATTATTAAAGTAGCAGACATATAGGTCCACATGGTCCCACCATCATTTGTATTTACTTATGAATTATTTCATAAGGTCCCATATGATTTGTTTTACTGTAGATATTTTGTATATAAATATAGATCGATCGATTGAAATTCAACAGAAACAATAGAAATGAAATATAAGAAATTCTCTCTACATATTTTCTCTTCTCTTTTCTAGTTTTTATAACACGTTATCAGCACGATGTGTCTCTTGCAATTTCTTGATCTTTGGATCAGGTTTTCATCTTATCAAATCATCAAAACTCTGATATAGAAGTGATGATTATTCATCACCACCTTCCAAACACCACGATCACCATCTTTCTTGACATCATCATCACCTTCTCCTTATAATTCTCGGTCACCACCTTCATCACCACCTCACGAATACCATTAAAACCGATCATCAATCATCATAAAAGAATAAGAGAGTTGTCAGTATACAGAAAGCTGTCGGATGGCTCCTCTTGCTACCCAGAAAGAAGGGGAGCTATTCGGTTTCATATTCATGTGCAGTGGAGTGACAAAACCGGAGTGTTACCTAAACCGTGTTTTTGGGCTTCCTGCGGGAAGAAGGGAAGTTGTTGAGAAGATCAAACCGGGTACCAAGCTATTTCTGTTCGATTTTGAAGCGAAGCTTCTCTATGGTGTGTACGAGGCCGCTTCCAAGGGAGGGATAAACTTGCACCCATCTGTTTTTGGGGGAAGGTTTCCAGCACAGGTAAGTGTACACCCATCTATTTTCTTGTTTCAAGAAGCCGAAATATGGGTGGGTTGGGTAACATGTCATGTCAAAATGGGTCTTTTGGTAATAATGGATACTTAACTCCTGATAACAGTATCTGTCAAGAACTATCAAAAAATTTAATAAATTATTTTGTGTTAAATATCAACACTTAAACTAGTATAATTCTTTTATTATTTATATTAGTGGTTTAGGAGATCGTATGCTTTAAAAATGATCATTGGATGACTTTCTCAATAAACCTTTGTATAGTGCCCCCACTTATTTGACAAAATGAACACCGACAGAAATAAAAAAAATTTTTGTCATGGAATCCAATATAGGACACTAGAATAGATTTTAACAATGATAAAAAAAAAATAAAATTTGGTTAAAATTTAGGTGGTTAAAAAGAAATTTGGTTAAGATTAGCATGTACTTTAAAAGCTTGTACCTTTCATGCATAAAAGACTTGTACATAGCATATTGGTTTTTAGTATATATATATATAATATATGAAAACGAAAACTTTAATGTGGAGTAAAAGTTAAAAAATAGAAATTTTAGGGGTTAAAACGAAATTTGGTTAAAATTTAGGGGGTTAAAAAGAAATTTGGTTAAGATTAGTATGTGCTTTAAAAGCTTGTACATAGCATATTGGTTTTTAGTATATATATATATAATATATGAAAACGAAAACTTTAATGTGGAGTAAAAGTTAAAAAATAGAAATTTTAGGGGTTAAAACGAAATTTGGTTAAAATTTAGGGGGTTAAAAAGAAATTTGGTTAAGATTTAGGGGGTTAAAACGAAATTTGGTTAAAATTTAGGGGGTTAAAACGAAATTTGGTTAAAATTTAGGGGGTTAAAACGAAATTTGGTTAAAATTTAGGGGGTTAAAACGAAATTTGGTTAAAATTTAGGGGGTTAAAACGAAATTTGGTTAAAATTTAGGGGGTTAAAACGAAATTTGGTTAAAATTTAGGGGGTTAAAACGAAATTTGGTTAAAATTTAGGGGGTTAAAACGAAATTTGGTTAAAATTTAGGGGGTTAAAACGAAATTTGGTTAAAATTTAGCATGGTTAAAAAAAAAAAAAAAAAAAAAAAAAAAAAAAAAAAAAAAAAAAAAAAAAAAAAAAAAAAAAAAAAAAAAAAAAAAAAAAAAAAAAAAAAAAAAAAAAAAAAAAAAAAAAAAAAAAAAAAAAAAAAAAAAAAAAAAAAAAAAAAAAAAAAAAAAAAAAAAAAAAGAGTAAAAGTGGTTCAGTAAAAAAAAAAAAAAAAAAAAAAAAAAAAAAAAAAAAAAAAAAAAAAAAAAAAAAAAAATAAGTGTACACCCATCTATTTTCTTGTTTCAAGAAGCCGAAATATGGGTGGGTTGGGTAACATGTCATGTCAAAATGGGTCTTTTGGTAATAATGGATACTTAACTCCTGATAACAGTATCTGTCAAGAACTATCAAAAAATTTAATAAATTATTTTGTGTTAAATATCAACACTTAAACTAGTATAATTCTTTTATTATTTATATTAGTGGTTTAGGAGATCGTATGCTTTAAAAATGATCATTGGATGACTTTCTCAATAAACCTTTGTATAGTGCCCCCACTTATTTGACAAAATGAACACCGACAGAAATAAAAAAAATTTTTGTCATGGAATCCAATATAGGACACTAGAATAGATTTTAACAATGATAAAAAAAAAAAATTATTTTATTAGTAGTCATTTTTGTTGCTTGTCATTAGCATTTGTTTCCATTTTATCGTAATACATATAATAATTTTTGTTATACGAATCAAATAAATAATGAGTTGTCTAGTAACATATATTTACAGCAAACAAATATGGGTAACGAATCAAATAATTTAACTAAATAGAGCTAGAATGCTTATAAGATAAATAAACTAGCATACATTCATTGGGTTTTAACACACTCCTCGTATGTTTTAATATAAACCTATCTATATACAAATAAAAGTATTTCTCATTTTTATCATATATATATCAAAAAGCATGATATAAATATCATTGCCCGGCCCTTTGCTTGTATATGTAATATATATAGTTGGTACAAGAGAATTTTCAAGCTTCAACCCCACTAGGCGGCTATGGTGTTAATAAAGGTCTACTGATCTTTTCAATATCAAACCGTTCACCATTTTAGTGATAAGTAGGGCCTAACTTTGTCTTTACATCAAAAGATACATTATTGCATTGCACAACTGATTTCAGAATGTATTATTGAAGTGTAACGCATAACTTTTTCCTACCAATAATATACTTATTATATGATAGTAGAGTGATTATCTCATTCCAAAAGGAATACTAGTATCTTTTAATGGTTGCTACCAGACATAAGTAATCTTCAATTTGAATTTCTGCAAGAAAATAAATATGTCAATTATTTGAGGTATTGAAAAAGTTTTTTTTTATATTGGGAACTTACATAAGCAGATAAATTATTAGAGGTTATATAAGCATCATAAACCATTAAATATAGTCCGAAAATACAAACAAGTGTAAAGTCAACACTCAACATATTTACTTTAATTATAATAACTTAACATAAGATATTTTCTTAATACTCGTAATAAATATAGGTAACAAAAGATCAACAAAGATAATTATAAAAAAAAAAAAATTAAAATGACAAACGCATATGAAGTCATTAGATATCATATTAATGTATCAATACAAAATGACTCATACATGCATATAGCTGACTTGCTCATATTATATTTTTATTAAGATAGATTTTTCAATTACAGTGCCTGGGCGGTTAGGCCAATTCATTAAACTATTCTCAGTCTTAGGGGGAAAAAAGGCTAAAGAAAGACTGGTAATATAAGAAATAACTTTGAATGCATCATCAAATATATTATCATCACAATGATAATATAATACTTATGGACTTGTTTATATAACTACTTCTCGTTTTATATAATTAGACTATATGAGAAGATTATTCATAAGAAAATGTTAAAAAGTTTTTCATTTGTCAAACCTCAAATATGCTCCTGGAGTAGCAGTATTGTTAAATAATATAAGGTTTGAAACGACCACAATAGAATTTGTGTGGTCCTAATCCATTCTTTGAGATCGACTATGTTAATAATGATATTGACTACAAGAAGTGGCACACTAAGGGAGTGAATATACGAGAATAAATATGAAAAATGTGTTATGTTTGAGATAACAATATATTATTCTCTTGTAAACATAAATGCAAGTAAATAATATACAATCATAAACTAGATAAAAGTTTATTGATCATGACCATTTAATAAATTGGCATGACTAGTTAAACCACATCGAATCAATGATGATATATATAAACAAGGGAAAAGCTAATTACCTAATGATAGAAAACTTTTAATAGAGGACGCTCTATTGTTTCCCAAAAATCAACAAGAAACTTGTTGAGTTTATATATCACATAATGGTTATGATACTCAGTCAACGACTGATGAAAGTGATAATTATTTACATATTGTAAAGAAAGATCATATATTGAAGAAACTGCCAAAGATCCATTTTTGGTTTGCATTATATAAATGTGCCTCATGCACATATGACAGTCATAGAAAAATATGATGATTATAAACTTATGGCATGACAGATTAAGCCATTAAGGATATATTATGATGAAAAATGTGCCGCATGCACATATGACAGTCATAGAAAAATATGATGATTATAAACTTATGGCATGACAGATTAAGCCATTAAGGATATATTATGATGAAAAATGTGCCGCATGCACATATGACAGTCATAGAAAAATATGATGATGGCATGACCGGTTGGACCATCCCGAGTCAATGATGATGCGAAATATGTAAAAGAACAAAGATGTTCTTCAATTGATTATTGGATTTGTACTTATGCTCTATAACAAAGTATATGCCAAGTATAATAAGGATTGAATTTCTTAAATTAATGGAACATATGCAAAGGAGATGTAAGTAGGCCTATACATCGTCTGAAAAGACCATTTAGTGTTTAAATCGATGCATCGTCTAAATGGGTCATCAAAATCGCAACATGAAGTTTGCATTATTAATTGTCATCTTATAAGATTGCGAGCACGTTCCATATTGTAATGGCAATAATGATTAATTTTACAAAGATCATTAGAGAGCAAAACGAATGACTTGTAGTTTTGGGGCCATGTTATTATTTAACATGCAGTAATTTGAATTCGCATCATGCCAATAATTTATTGTATTTCCTCCCCAAATGAAATTGGTTTATGGTCACAAAGATGAGACCACAAAGAATGTTGGATATAATGTTGGAAAAACATCGATAAATGAAGTGCCCTAGAAATGCGTAGGCTTATGCTTTGATTCAGTTCGAACCTGTCAGCTTAATCGACAGTAGTATGACTGTTTTGGGTGTGAGTTGAAACATGTAAAATGTATATGTTTTACCAACATTAGGGGGAGATGTTCCCAACATTAAGGGAAAGATGAAATGCAGCTGAAATGATTAAAAATGAATTATCAAAGATCCTCACATCAATGAATATAAACTTAAAGTTTGTGAGATAATTCATTCAGAACATTAAGTAATTGCCAGCAATGTTAACTGAAAATAAGTTGCTTATGCTCCAATTGATAATGAGTGATAGAAAAGTCGATTCCAAAATAAAAAGCCTCGAATGAAAAGGAGCATTAAATTAATATGGTCAGAGTCGAGGTATAAAGACCCCATAGAGATTGATGATCAGAAACTAGACAAAGGTTTTTGAGAAACCCCGGGTACCTGGAATAATGAAATCTCAATAAATTGTGACATGTCTAGAGACTTGTGGAATCGAAAATAAATAAAAACGACGTCGAGATTAATTGAATATGATAGCGCTAAGAGTGTGTATAATTATGAGGATCTTGAAAGCATGCATGCACATAAAATTGATATGATATGATATGAATGATTGGCCAAAGATGAAAAGACGCTAATATTTTGGGACATGAAGTCCAAACACTTGAAAGTGCATAAATTATATGATGTAAATCGGTTTATGTTCAAATATTGAATTGAAGTATGGCACATAGATTGTTGAACATACATTATATTGATATGGTGGAAGCAACTATTGATCTATTGAAAGTCTGGCAAGATAAGATATTTGATTTGCGTCTAAAGAATATATGAATAGAGCTCGTTTAATATTGAGATTCCATGAGGAATATAAAATGCATGAAGCATGTCTCGTGATTTAAAAGAATGAAACCTTCCCACAGGAATGAGTGAATGATAAAACCTTCCCATAGGAAGGAGTGAATGATAAAACCTTCCCACAGGAAGGCGTGAATGATTAAACCTTCCCTCAGGAAGTAAACAATATGATGTTGAAGGGACCTCCTCAACTTCTAAAGATAATGATCACAATATTGATTTAAAAGTGTCATTAAAGCATTGATAGTCCATGTTCGTCATGAAATAATACATCATTTCACTTAAAGCTATTGGTAAAGCGTAACTTATGTAGTATGTGTATATACTCGAATGGAATATATGATGTATGATATGTGGATCACATGTGGAGAAAAATAGCAAGTTTGTTTACGCTATAATCGAATTGATCTAGACACTTACTATGATAAAGTCAAAGATATTGGTTTGCGATATTGGATTATGTCAACCAACGAATTTAAGTGATGTGATCATGAGGGGGAGAAGATACGCGTTGCACTCTTTTTCCCTTAACCATGGTTTTTCTCCCATTGGGTTTTTCCTGGTTTTAACGAGGCATAATCTTTCACATGAACACCCAAAGATGAATGTTATAAAACATGTACATGGATCTTGTAGTATTTCTTCAAGGAACAATGCTCCAACAATTATGTATAAAGACAATGCTTCTTGCATAGCTCAGATCAAAAAGAGCTGCATCAAAGGTGATTGAATAGAGCATATCTCATCAAAGTCCTTCTCAACACATAATCTACAAAAGGAAGAACAAATCAACAAGCAGCTTCGAGCAATTATCAAATAAGATCAAGCTTTGAAGATTAGAAGATGTTTGACTGAATTCAGGGGGAGCATTACAAGTTGCACTCTTTTTCCCTTAACTAAGTTTTTGTCCCACTGGGTTTTCTTAGTAAGGTTTTTAATGAGGCAACACAATCGATCCAGAAGTATCAGAAGAGATAACACATGCTGCACTCTTTTTCCCTTAGCTATGGTTTTGTCCCACTGGGTTTTACTAGCAAGGTTTTTAACGAGGCAGTAGTTCAGAGAGAAACATCAAAGTTGAAAATTATCATTCAACATGAACATATGAATTATTGATAAAGCAAATGATAGTCATATGTCTGAGGGGAAGTGTTATGAATTATTAAAGTAGCAGACATATAAGTCCACATGGTCCCACCATCATTTGTATTTACTTATGAATTATTTCATAAGGTCCCATATGATTTGTTTTACTGTAGATATTTTGTATATAAATATAGATCGATCGATTGAAATTCAACAGAAACAATAGAAATGAAATATAAGAAATTCTCTCTACATATTTTCTCTTCTCTTTTCTAGTTTTTATAACATTTACAATATTTTTTTAACAATTTAACAAGATAATCTCTATCAATAATTAGCTACTGTACTAGATGAGCTTTCAAAAGCACGAATATTGAATTATTGATTAGATAAGCTTTGCAATAAAAAAATTGTATCAAATCTACCTAATCAATGCAACAATCAAAGCAATATATATTGTATTTGACATATGCAAGTATATTCAAATTCAAGTTGGTACGACGAGAGTTACATTTTATATATTAAATACAGTGGTTAAAATGAGTTGCTTGGATCGGAAGTGAGACACCAAATTGCCATGGACGAAAATAATAGCAGCAATAATAATAATAATGTTAACATAGCAATGCTCCCATGGCTGGCATTTGGTCATATGATTCCATTTCTTGAGCTAGCAAAGCTTATGGCCGCCAAAGGCCACAATATTTACTTCATATCGACTCCTCGAAACATTGATCGTCTCCCTCAAATCCCGGAAACTTTAACCCCTTTCATTACTTTCGTCAAAGTCAATCTACCAAAAGTCAAAAACCTCCCAGAAAACGCAGAATCCACAAAGGACGTACCCTTTGATGATGTTAAGTACCTCAAAATCGCTTGCGATGGACTCCAACAACCCGTCTCAGATTTCCTAAAAACAACATCTCCGGATTGGATCATATCTGATTTCTGTAACTATTGGTTGGGCCAAATAGCAGGGGAATATGGAGTCCGTATGGCTTATTTTAGTGTCTTTCCGGCTGTAATCCTCGGTTTTATGGGTTCCCCTGAGGTTCTAATGTACGGAGACGATGAGCAGCAGAAGACGTTGGAAGACTTTATCAAAACGCCAAAGTGGGTTTCTTTTGAATCCGATGTTCGACCAAGCCTGTTTCAACTTACTAGAATGACATCATTAAGTAATAATCTCAAAGATGATGGTGACAAACAAGTTGGAGATACGTATCGCCTTGGAGCCACCATCCAAGGCTGCGACGCCGTGCTTGTGAGGAGTAGTTTGGGTTTCGAGCCGGACTGGTTGAACCTCGTAAACCAACTTTACAAGAAACCCGTGATTCCAGTGGGGCTTTTACCGGCAACAGCTACTAATAATGACAACGATACTAGTTGGCGCGAAGCGAGAGAGTGGTTGGGTAAGCGTGAGAAAGGGTCGGTTGTTTATATCGGTTTTGGTACCGAAACAAAACCAAGTCAATACGAGTTAACGCAGCTGGCTTTAGGGTTAGAACTTAGTGGCTTACCTTTTTACTGGGTGTTAATTGATCAACGTGGGGCATCAGATGATGAAGTGATCAAGTTGCCACATGGGTTTGAGGACCGGACTCGTGAACGTGGTGTGGTGTGTACGAGTTGGGCACCACAGTTCAAGATACTGAGTCATGAAGCCGTGGGTGGTTTGTTGATCCACTCGGGTTTGAGTTCGGTCGTGGAAGGGCTTCAACTCGGTAAACCACTTGTATTGTTCCCAATGTTGTTAGACCAAGGTCTGATTGCAAGTTATTTGGTGGAGAAGAAGATTGCGTGTATGATTCATAGGGAGGAGGTGGACGGGTCGTTTGAGCCAGAATCGGTGGCTGACTCGCTGAGTCTTGTGATGGTTAAACAAGAGGGGAAAGTGTATAGAGATAAAGCTAAAGAGATGATGTCTTTGTTTAGTGACAGAGAGATTCAAGACAAGTGTCTGGATGAGCTTATGCATTTTCTGATGAACTAATTAATTAATTATCTTACATCTTTGGGATCCAATTTGGTACAAGAAAGCTGGGTTGCATTACAAGTCTTGCTGGGTGTCTAATCAAAAGTGGCTGGGAAATGAGTGAATTGATATTGTACTCAAATAAATAATAGTACTGTTTGTTTTGTAAGCTAATATGTAATTTTGATTGTTTTCAAATTAAAAACAAAATTTAGTTAAAGTTAGTATGTGCTTCAATAGCTTGTACCTTTCATGCTTAAAAGGCTTGTACATAGCATCTTGTACAAATCATATTAGTTTTTAGTATATATAAAAATTTTAGGGGGTTAAAACGAAAATTGGTTAAAATTTAAGGGGTTAAAACGAAAATTGGTTAAAATTTAAGGGGTTAAAACGAAATTTAGTTAAAGTTAGTATGTGCTTCAATAGCTTGTACCTTTCATGCTTAAAAGGCTTGTACATAGCATCTTGTACAAATCATATTAGTTTTTAGTATATATAAAAATTTTAGGGGGTTAAAACGAAAATTGGTTAAAATTTAAGGGGTTAAAACGAAATTTAGTTAAAGTTAGTATGTGCTTCAATAGCTTGTACCTTTCATGCTTAAAAGGCTTGTACATAGCATCTTGTACAAATCATATTAGTTTTTAGTATATATAAAAATTTTAGGGGTTAAAACGAAATTTAGTTAAAGTTAGTATGTGCTTCAATAGCTTGTACCTTTCATGCTTAAAAGGCTTGTACATAGCATCTTGTACAAATCATATTAGTTTTTAGTATATATAAAAATTTTAGGGGGTTAAAACGAAAATTGGTTAAAATTTAAGGGGTTAAAACGAAATTTAGTTAAAATTTTAGGGGTTAAAACGAAAATTGGTTAAAATTTAAGGGGTTAAAACGAAATTTAGTTAAAGTTAGTATGTGCTTCAATAGCTTGTACCTTTCATGCTTAAAAGGCTTGTACATAGCATCTTGTACAAATCATATTAGTTTTTAGTATATATAAAAATTTTAGGGGGTTAAAACGAAAATTGGTTAAAATTTAAGGGGTTAAAACGAAATTTAGTTAAAGTTAGTATGTGCTTCAATAGCTTGTACCTTTCATGCTTAAAAGGCTTGTACATAGCATCTTGTACAAATCATATTAGTTTTTAGTATATATAAAAATTTTAGGGGGTTAAAACGAAAATTGGTTAAAATTTAAGGGGTTAAAACGAAATTTGTTAAAAGTTTAGGGTTAAAACAAAATTGTAAAATTTAGGGGTTAAAACGAAAATTGTTAAATTTTAGGGGTTAAAACGAAAATTGGTTAAAATTTAAGGGGTTAAAACGAAATTTAGTTAAAGTTAGTATGTGCTTCAATAGCTTGTACCTTTCATGCTTAAAAGGCTTGTACATAGCATCTTGTACAAATCATATTAGTTTTTAGTATATATAAAAATTTTAGGGGGTTAAAACGAAATTTAGTTAAAGTTAGTATGTGCTTCAATAGCTTGTACCTTTCATGCTTAAAAGGCTTGTACATAGCATCTTGTACAAATCATATTAGTTTTTAGTATATATAAAAATTTTAGGGGGTTAAAACGAAAATTGGTTAAAATTTAAGGGGTTAAAACGAAATTTAGTTAAAATTTAAGGGGTTAAAACGAAAATTGGTTAAAATTTAAGGGGTTAAAACGAAAATTGGTTAAAATTTAAGGGGTTAAAACGAAAATTTTAAAATTTAAGGGGTTAAAACGAAAATTGGTTAAAATTTAAGGGGTTAAAACGAAAATTTAGTTAAAATTTAGGGGTTAAAACGAAAATTGGTTAAAATTTAAGGGGTTAAAACGAAAATTGTTAAAATTTAGGGGTTAAAACGAAAATTGGTTAAAATTTAAGGGGTTAAAACGAAAATTGTTAAAATTTAAGGGGTTAAAACGAAAATTGGTTAAAATTTAAGGGGTTAAAACGAAAATTTTAGGGGGTTAAAACGAAAATTGGTTAAAATTTAAGGGGTTAAAACGAAATTTAGTTAAAGTTAGTATGTGCTTCAATAGCTTGTACCTTTCATGCTTAAAAGGCTTGTACATAGCATCTTGTACAAATCATATTAGTTTTTAGTATATATAAAAATTTTAGGGGGTTAAAACGAAAATTGGTTAAAATTTAAGGGGTTAAAACGAAATTTAGTTAAATTTAGTATGTGATAATAAGAATTGTAAAATTTAGGGGGTTAAAACGAAAATTGGTTAAAATTTAAGGGGTTAAAACGAAAATTGTTAAAATTTAAGGGGTTAAAACGAAAATTGTTAAAATTTAGGGGTTAAAACGAAAATTAGGTTAAAAATTTTAGGGGGTTAAAACAAAAATTGGTTAAAATTTAAGGGGTTAAAACGAAATTGTTAAAATTTAGGGGTTAAAACAATATTAGTTTTTAGTATATATAAAAATTTTAGGGGGTTAAAACGAAAATTGGTTAAAATTTAAGGGGTTAAAACGAAAATTAGTTAAAGTTAGTATGTGATTCAATAGCTTGTACCTTTCATGCTTAAAAGGCTTGTACATAGCATCTTGTACAAATCATATTAGTTTTTAGTATATATAAAAATTTTAGGGGGTTAAAACGAAAATTGGTTAAAATTTAAGGGGTTAAAACGAAATTTAGTTAAAGTTAGTATGTGCTTCAATAGCTTGTACCTTTCATGCTTAAAAGGCTTGTACATAGCATCTTGTACAAATCATATTAGTTTTTAGTATATATAAAAATTTTAGGGGGTTAAAACGAAAATTGGTTAAAATTTAAGGGGTTAAAACGAAATTTAGTATATATAAAATTTAGGGGTTAAAACGAAAATTGGTTAAAATTTAAGGGGTTAAAACGAAATTTAGTTAAAGTTAGTATGTGCTTCAATAGCTTGTACCTTTCATGCTTAAAAGGCTTGTACATAGCATATTAGTTTTTAGTATATATAAAAATTTTAGGGGGTTAAAACGAAAATTGGTTAAAATTTAAGGGGTTAAAACGAAATTTAGTTAAAGTTAGTATGTGATTCAATAGCTTGTACCTTTCATGCTTAAAAGGCTTGTACATAGCATCTTGTACAAATCATATTAGTTTTTAGTATATATAAAAATTTTAGGGGGTTAAAACGAAAATTGGTTAAAATTTAAGGGGTTAAAACGAAATTTAGTTAAAGTTAGTATGTGATTCAATAGCTTGTACCTTTCATGCTTAAAAGGCTTGTACATAGCATCTTGTACAAATCATATTAGTTTTTAGTATATATAAAAATTTTAGGGGGTTAAAACGAAAATTGGTTAAAATTTAAGGGGTTAAAACGAAATTTAGTTAAAGTTAGTATGTGATTCAATAGCTTGTACCTTTCATGCTTAAAAGGCTTGTACATAGCATCTTGTACAAATCATATTAGTTTTTAGTATATATAAAAATTTTAGGGGGTTAAAACGAAAATTGGTTAAAATTTAAGGGGTTAAAACGAAATTAAGTTAAAGTTAGTATGTGCTTCAATAGCTTGTACCTTTCATACTTAAAAGGCTTGTACATAGCATATTGGTTTTTAGTATATATATATATATAATATATGAAAACGAAAACTTTAATGTGGAGTAAAAGTGCTTCAATAGCTTGTACCTTTCATGCTTAAAAGGCTTGTACATAGCATCTTGTACAAATCATATTAGTTTTTAGTATATATAAAAATTTTAGGGGGTTAAAACGAAAATTGGTTAAAATTTAAGGGGTTAAAACGAAATTTAGTTAAAGTTAGTATGTGCTTCAATAGCTTGTACCTTTCATTCTTAAAAGGCTTGTACAAATCATATTAGTTTTTAGTATATATAAAAATTTTAGGGGGTTAAAACGAAAATTGGTTAAAATTTAAGGGGTTAAAACGAAATTTAGTTAAAGTTAGTATGTGCTTCAATAGCTTGTACCTTTCATGCTTAAAAGGCTTGTACATAGCATCTTGTACAAATCATATTAGTTTTTAGTATATATAAAAATTTTAGGGGGTTAAAACGAAAATTGGTTAAAATTTTAGGGGTTAAAACGAAAATTGGTTAAAATTTAAGGGGTTAAAACAAAATTTAGTTAAAGTTAGTATGTGCTTCAATAGCTTGTACCTTTCATGCTTAAAAGGCTTGTACATAGCATATTAGTTTTTAGTATATATAAAAATTTTAGGGGGTTAAAACGAAAATTGGTTAAAATTTAAGGGGTTAAAACGAAATTTAGTTAAAGTTAGTATGTGATTCAATAGCTTGTACCTTTCATGCTTAAAAGGCTTGTACATAGAATCTTGTACAAATCATATTAGTTTTTAGTATATATAAAAATTTTAGGGGGTTAAAACGAAAATTGGTTAAAATTTAAGGGGTTAAAACGAAATTTAGTTAAAAATTTTAGGGGTTAAAACGAAAATTGGTTAAAATTTAAGGGGTTAAAACGAAATTTAGTTAAAGTTAGTATGTGATTCAATAGCTTGTACCTTTCATGCTTAAAAGGCTTGTACATAGCATCTTGTACAAATCATATTAGTTTTTAGTATATATAAAAATTTTAGGGGGTTAAAACGAAAATTGGTTAAAATTTAAGGGGTTAAAACGAAAATTGGTTAAAATTTAAGGGGTTAAAACGAAATTAAGTTAAAGTTAGTATGTGCTTCAATAGCTTGTACCTTTCATGCTTAAAAGGCTTGTACATAGCATATTAGTTTTTAGTATATATAAAAAAAAACGAAAATTGGTTAAAATTTAAGGGGTTAAAACGAAATTTAGTTAAAGTTAGTATGTGCTTCAATAGCTTGTACCTTTCATGCTTAAAAGGCTTGTACATAGCATCTTGTACAAATCATATTAGTTTTTAGTATATATAAAAAATTTAGGGGGTTAAAACGAAAATTGGTTAAAATTTAAGGGGTTAAAACGAAAATTTTAAAATTTAGGGGTTAAAACGAAAATTGGTTAAAATTTAAGGGGTTAAAACGAAATTTAGTTAAAGTTAGTATGTGATTCAATAGCTTGTACCTTTCATGCTTAAAAGGCTTGTACATAGCATATTAGTTTTTAGTATATATATAAAAATTTTAGGGGGTTAAAACGAAAATTGGTTAAAATTTAAGGGGTTAAAACGAAATTTAGTTAAAGTTAGTATGTGATTCAATAGCTTGTACCTTTCATGCTTAAAAGGCTTGTACATAGCATCTTGTACAAATCATATTAGTTTTTAGTATATATAAAAATTTTAGGGGGTTAAAACGAAAATTGGTTAAAAATTAAGGGGTTAAAACGAAATTTAGTTAAAGTTAGTATGTGATTCAATAGCTTGTACCTTTCATGCTTAAAAGGCTTGTACATAGCATCTTGTACAAATCATATTAGTTTTTAGTATATATAAAAAATTTTAGGGGGTTAAAACGAAAATTGGTTAAAATTTAAGGGGTTAAAACGAAATTAAGTTAAAGTTAGTATGTGCTTCAATAGCTTGTACCTTTCATACTTAAAAGGCTTGTACATAGCATATTGGTTTTTAGTATATATATATATATAATATATGAAAACGAAAACTTTAATGTGGATTAAAACGAAAATTGGTTAAAATTTAGGGGTTAAAACGTAAATTGTTAAAATTTTAGGGGGTTAAAACGAAAATTGGTTAAAATTTAAGGGGTTAAAACGAAAATTGGTTAAAATTTAAGGGGTTAAAACGAAATTTAGTTAAAGTTAGTATGTGCTTCAATAGCTTGTACCTTTCATGCTTAAAAGGCTTGTACATAGCATCTTGTACAAATCATATTAGTTTTTAGTATATATAAAAATTTTAGGGGGTTAAAACGAAAATTGGTTAAAATTTAAGGGGTTAAAACGAAATTTAGTTAAAATTTAAGGGGTTAAAACGAAAATATATATAAAAATTTTAGGGGGTTAAAACGAAAATTGGTTAAAATTTAAGGGGTTAAAACGAAATTTAGTTAAAGTTAGTATGTGCTTCAATAGCTTGTACCTTTCATGCTTAAAAGGCTTGTACATAGCATATTGGTTTTTAGTATATATATATATAATATAATAGTTACTCGTTTTTTTCGAGTGAGTGCGTCAGGGTGTGTTGTGAATAAAGTTACTTTAAAGAAAAACCATTTACAATATTTTTTTAACAATTTAACAAGATAATCTCTATCAATAATTAGCTACTGTACTAGATGAGCTTTCAAAAGCACGAATATTGAATTATTGATTAGATAAGCTTTGCAATAAAAAAATTGTATCAAATCTACCTAATCAATGCAACAATCAAAGCAATATATATTGTATTTGACATATGCAAGTATATTCAAATTCAAGTTGGTACGACGAGAGTTACATTTTATATATTAAATACAGTGGTTAAAATGAGTTGCTTGGATCGGAAGTGAGACACCAAATTGCCATGGACGAAAATAATAGCAGCAATAATAATAATAATGTTAACATAGCAATGCTCCCATGGCTGGCATTTGGTCATATGATTCCATTTCTTGAGCTAGCAAAGCTTATGGCCGCCAAAGGCCACAATATTTACTTCATATCGACTCCTCGAAACATTGATCGTCTCCCTCAAATCCCGGAAACTTTAACCCCTTTCATTACTTTCGTCAAAGTCAATCTACCAAAAGTCAAAAACCTCCCAGAAAACGCAGAATCCACAAAGGACGTACCCTTTGATGATGTTAAGTACCTCAAAATCGCTTGCGATGGACTCCAACAACCCGTCTCAGATTTCCTAAAAACAACATCTCCGGATTGGATCATATCTGATTTCTGTAACTATTGGTTGGGCCAAATAGCAGGGGAATATGGAGTCCGTATGGCTTATTTTAGTGTCTTTCCGGCTGTAATCCTCGGTTTTATGGGTTCCCCTGAGGTTCTAATGTACGGAGACGATGAGCAGCAGAAGACGTTGGAAGACTTTATCAAAACGCCAAAGTGGGTTTCTTTTGAATCCGATGTTCGACCAAGCCTGTTTCAACTTACTAGAATGACATCATTAAGTAATAATCTCAAAGATGATGGTGACAAACAAGTTGGAGATACGTATCGCCTTGGAGCCACCATCCAAGGCTGCGACGCCGTGCTTGTGAGGAGTAGTTTGGGTTTCGAGCCGGACTGGTTGAACCTCGTAAACCAACTTTACAAGAAACCCGTGATTCCAGTGGGGCTTTTACCGGCAACAGCTACTAATAATGACAACGATACTAGTTGGCGCGAAGCGAGAGAGTGGTTGGGTAAGCGTGAGAAAGGGTCGGTTGTTTATATCGGTTTTGGTACCGAAACAAAACCAAGTCAATACGAGTTAACGCAGCTGGCTTTAGGGTTAGAACTTAGTGGCTTACCTTTTTACTGGGTGTTAATTGATCAACGTGGGGCATCAGATGATGAAGTGATCAAGTTGCCACATGGGTTTGAGGACCGGACTCGTGAACGTGGTGTGGTGTGTACGAGTTGGGCACCACAGTTCAAGATACTGAGTCATGAAGCCGTGGGTGGTTTGTTGATCCACTCGGGTTTGAGTTCGGTCGTGGAAGGGCTTCAACTCGGTAAACCACTTGTATTGTTCCCAATGTTGTTAGACCAAGGTCTGATTGCAAGTTATTTGGTGGAGAAGAAGATTGCGTGTATGATTCATAGGGAGGAGGTGGACGGGTCGTTTGAGCCAGAATCGGTGGCTGACTCGCTGAGTCTTGTGATGGTTAAACAAGAGGGGAAAGTGTATAGAGATAAAGCTAAAGAGATGATGTCTTTGTTTAGTGACACAGAGATTCAAGACAAGTGTTTGGATGAGCTTATGCATTTTCTGATGAACTAATTGATTGTCTTCACTTCTTTCTAATGAACAAATGTTGAAGCTTTATGAAAAGTGGCAGGGAAGTGAGTGAATTGATTCGGTACTCTGTTTTTCTCAGCATGATTTGTTCTCTAGACTAAGGTGGTGTTTGTTTCTCGGATGTAAAACATCTACAGTTTCATTTTATATTGAACGAGATATGTTACCCGGGCGTTGCCCGGGAAACATTACGTTACAAATTTCGAAAAGCCTATTGCAGTTCCAATAATGACTTGATATTGATCTCTTTAATTTATACGTTGAAGATAATTTGATATATAATGATTTTATAACAATAATATAACATTTTAAAGAAAACAAAGGAACTATTATCACAATAAAAAAACGAAATATTTTAAAAGCGATATAAATCCAAAAGAAAAACAAAGTCTTTCATTAAGAAAATTCGCTAAAACTCCAAGGAAAAAAAGTTATGTAAAACCAAATATAATATATTGTGTATTTAAAACATAAGAAACAAAATGAAAACATAAAAGACAAAGTTAAGAAAAAAACTATCATATATAATATATTGTGTATTTGAAACTGAAAAATTTAAAAAAATTTGTTATATATATTTAAACTATAATATAACAATAAGAAAATATGTTAAAAAATTATAATGGAAGCCTATTGTAGGAAAGTGGAAAGTTAAATAGGAAATAAAAAAATGTGTAGAAAAATTATAATAAGAGACACATGTAGGAAACTAAAAGTTAAAAAGAAAAAAATTTATATATGCAGGTGAGGGGACGAAACGATGACCTTTGAATTCAAAGGTAACATAAGGAACCAGCTGCTCTAGCGACCACTTTGCTCATTATTTCGTCCATGTTATATATATATCATACACGCGGATTAAAAAATAAAATAAAAAAAAAACCTGCACGCAACCCGGTACTTCCCTTTTTATTATAGTATATAACTAGAAAAATTACCCGCGCTTCGCCGCGGCTTATAGCATGTTTAGTTTTGTTAACAACAAACTATTGAACTTTTTCTTGTCACGTCAATTCGTAATACTCTTCAAATAAGTATGGTTATTCTACACATCCATGCACTTATTATTATCACTTTTGACCTGAAACCTTTATGGAAGCAATCTCTGTATACTTAGAAATAATATTGTCAATCTCATACCTTTTTGATACATTTTATGACAGGATTGGACACACTTGCTATTGTTTTAACCTATTCAAACCAACAATCCACTAATCGTTTTTAATCTGGTTTTGAAATGTAAAAAAGTTTATTTTTTTTAATTGATGTTTTCCATTCTAAGTTCTTCTGACTAAACGAAGTTAAGACTAAAGTTTCGGAACTGAAGTTTGCAACTTTTTTCAGCAAAGCTTAGTCAAAATCCGTCCAGTAGGGCGAGCTCTTTGATAGTGACTTCTTTCGGGGCGACGAAAGGCTACTTCAATCTAGAAAACAGCCGGAAACTCGAGAGGGTCGCCTTTGGGAGCGTTCGCCGGTAACCATCACGACAACATAGAAGATCAAGGTTGCAACCAAATGTATATTAATATTAATAATCTAATAATAAAAATGTCATTTACTTAATTATGTATTTTAAATGTTGAGTATAAATATATAGGGAAAAGTGAATATAAGGCTGTCCAACACCTAAGCTTAGGTGTGGAACCCCTCACATCCAAATTTTTTAATATTTTTTGATTAATGACTAAATGCTTGGGCCCCCATGAATTTTATGGATTAAAAAAACAATATGTGAGTGTTCCACACCTAAGCTTATGTACCTAACAGCCTTATATTCCCATTCCCTTTAGAATCACAAGTATCAAAAACTAAAGATAAGATTTCAAAGTAAATTCCAAAGTAAGTGGTTTATAATTACCGAGTGCGAATTTTCGTTTCACACACGTATATCTATATTAAAATTTAGAGAAAGTTACATTTTTGGTCCCTCAAGTTGGCACGATTTGCAGTTATTGCCCTTAAGTAAAAAAATTACAATTTTAACCCTAAAGTGGGTCAATTTTTTCAATTAACACTCCGTGACCAAACGTCGTCTATTTGGTCCGTTAAGTGAGGGGCAAATTTGTCATTTGACCATGTTCTCTTTCTTCTCCTTCTTTCACACTCAAACCCAGATTTCATTTCAATCATCAACAAACTCTCCAGTTTTCTTCCTACAATTTCTATTTCTCCAACCTTTTATAGCCACAAAAATGTAAGAATATAATTCAACCAATTAACACATATACATATCATTACCACCATCAAATATTTAAATTCTTTCTTCCAATCTATATATTTATAAACCTACTTTATATACAAATTCACCCTGTTGTTACAAAATTATCTACAACCACACCTATAACCACGAATCCAAATCTACAAAATGAGTATATTAAACCCAAATGTTATATTAAATGAGCAACTATTATTAACTTGAAAAAATGAATGAAGCATTCAAACAACCTTTTATAGAAAATGAACTCACGAATGAATATGAGAAATGGAATATGGTCTTGGTTGCTTTAATGGAATTAAATGCTCCAACAGTGTGAAGGCAGCAACAACAACAACCCATCGGAGAAACCTACCCACACCCATGTGCGGTGGTCGGAGAAAAGTTCTGATTAGAGGCAGCAGTGGAAGAGGAGCAGCCCCACCAACACCGTAGATCCGACCGCCGTTGTTAATTTTATAGATCTCCGACCAACACCACTGTAGTTGCCACCTACCACTGCCACTTTCAGATCTGATTTCCAAACCATGTCTGCCACCGGTTACAAACCACCACCGCAGATCCGTGACAACCACCATCTATATGTGTGTGTGATCTATTCTCTATGCCACCACAACCACCGGTTCTGCTGCATCTGTCGCCGGAAAAAGCCACCACCACCACCGCATTTTTCAGTGATGATATATATATATATGTGTGTGTGTGTGTATGATCTATTCTGATGATGATGTATATGTGTGTGTGTGTGTGTGTGTGTGTGTGTGTGTGTGTGTGTGTGAGAGAGAGAGAGAGAGAGAGAGAGAGAGAGAGAGAGAGAGAGAGAGTTTGATGATATGATATAGAAGGAGGTAAATGGATGTAGGAATAGATCTTGGTTTGATCTGTTAAAACAAGAAGAAGAAGGAAAATACGAAGAAGAAGAAGAAGAAGATGGTGAACTGACGAATTTGCCCCTCACTTAACGGACCAAATAGACGGCTTATAGACGCAGAGTGAAAAGTGAAAAATTTGACCAACTTCCGGGTTTTTTTTGTAATTAATTCACTTAAGAGCAATAACTGTGAATCTTGCCAAGTTAAGGAACTAAAAATGTAATTTTCTCTAAAATTTATATATAGAGTTCAAAATGATATAGTATATGCACTCATCTCTGTTTCCTACATGGAAATAGTAATTTGTTTCAAAAAAATATGATCATTTGTCTGAGAGTTTTTCTTTCTTTCTTTCTCATATTACACGTGTTATGTATAGGTCTTCACATGTAGCACATACACAGTATTTTGCCACAGTGGGTACCTTTTTCATTGTCCATTTTCAATAACCTTTTTCACTTTATTCCATCTCTATTACACATTTTTTTTCTCTGTGTTTTTACTTCCTCCCTCATTCACTTTCTATGTGATTGTCTCATCTCCAATGATATCTTCGAGGTGGTTGTACGACCCATCACAAGGGAGGCCTAGAGGGTGTGCAAACCCGATTCCCGGCCGGGGCATAATTTTAAGGGCATAAATTTTCGAAATTTTTTTATATATATATATTATATATAATGTATAATATGCTAAAAAGATGTGTTATAATATAAATATATTTGATTCCATTTTAATTAATGTCTAAAATGTAAATATATAATACTTTAGGTACTAAATATGTATATAAAAAAAGTTTGTAACCATTACAAAATAAGTAACTATATGGTATATATTTTAAAATTATGATCTTATTATGCATATATAATTTTTTGTTATAATGCTAGTTATCATTTATAAAAAAAAGTTGTTTATATATTTGAATTCGGTAGAAGTTAGGGGCATTTTTTTCTTGGCTCGGCCGGGGTGTTTAAATTCTCATGACCGCCACTGCCCCCGTCACATTTTCTTTCTGTGTTTTTACAGTAATCTGATGAAGGTTGTTCGAAATTATATGTCATCTTTACGGCCACCACTTCCTATCGCGATCAGCCAAGACGGCAACGACCACCACCATTGACACCGCCGCTTCCGGAGTCCGTCATCAGATTCTTCTTCATCTTTGTTCCTTTCTCTTAGATATAGGGAGATACGACGGGTATTGTTCTTTTTTTGTGGTACTTTCTGCATACATGTTTGTATATTTACATATTTTATTTGAGTGTAAGTAGCACCTATCGAAAATGCATTAAGTTTGTATTACTGGGAGAGCAACGATACGATGAGTGGTTTGATGACATTTGTTTGACCGAGTTGTCATTTGCCGGCGACTGGGAATCGAAAATATGGCCGATCAACGGGAGATGGGTTATTTTGTAGTTTGTTCAGTTGCATAGTTATGTTAATGGACATGTAATTTGATAATAATTGCAATATTGCCACCGTCAGAGTAAAAAGAAAACAAAGTTGTACCAACAGCTTCAAAAGAGGTAAAAGATGAGTTGGTTTTTAGTATATAGGATAATAATGTGATTATGATTGTTTTTGAAATAAAAAACAAAACTGTTGAAATTATCCTAATTAAACATGAGTTCGTCAAACTTAATATGAAAGTACAATAACACTAAACCATCAGTAACATATCAATCCGTAAACAAAACTCGGAGGAGGTGGATGTAAGATAATACAAGTGGTGATGGCGGCGTCTATTATTGATGATGGTGATGTCGAGTTATATAGATTGATGTAAATATAACTGATGTAAAGATAGTGATGAAAAATTTTAGAAGATAAAAGAATACTCGCACAATGCGGCGGTAATATGGTGGTGGCGGTGATTGGTGGTGATGGCGGCGACGGGTGATGGTGACAATTGATATAAGGATAATTGATTTTAAGGAATAGTAAAGATATATTAGAAGATAAAAGAATAATGATGTAAAATAATTCATCAATGGTAGAAAAGTCATTGAGTATCCCTTTTTTTAACTTTTCAACAAGAGTGGATAATCTTTTTATAGTAGTATAGATTATTAAAAGTGTATCCACTAACAACGTCAGTGTGATAACTATCTATAAAAGAAAAAACTGTAAGAATCTTTTATAATTAATGACACATAAAAATAATATGTAAATGGTATATATTAAGAAATCAATTTATATGTAATTTTACATCCACTTATTCAATTTTTATTTTTCTCATATAAACTTTTATTATGTTATACATGTTACATGTAATTTATGATTTTAATGTAATCTATAATTTAATTTTGATTTTGATAAATGAAAATAATCTTACAAAACCTTCCATGCATTTTATTTTACTATATATAGGATTCCAAACTTCAAAAATCATAATAACTCGAAGGTTTTTTGTTGGCCAATGAACTAACATATGGAGAAAGTTGTTTTATCCAACTTTGTTGCTTTCGTTGCAATATTACTCATCAGTGCAAGTGAGTAATCTCAATTTACTTCTCGAATTTTATGGTTTTGTCTTTCCAAACGATCATATTTAGCATGTATTAGATAAGCCAATACCTCGACATGTTGTCGTTAAAGCCTATGGCGCATTTGCCGGCGTGTTGGTGGAATTTTGGTTTTTTTCTTTTTTCTTTCTTTTCTAGCCAATGGTTAGTTCTCTTTTAAAAAAAATAAAAAAATATTAAATAATTCAACTATTAAATTTTTAAAATAGATTTTTTTTTCTTTTGTCCTTTTCCTTTACAAAAACTCTACAAATACATTATCAATTTAACCATGACAATCTGAAAACTTTATATTTTTATATGTATATTAATGTTCTTTTAAGTTTTTAATTTTTTTCCTATGTTTGTTGATTATTTATTAGTGTACCTGCTTTTTTTTTATCAATGTATTTGTAATTATTATCTATTATTAATGAATTTTGTTAATATATGAATGATGACGTATCACCATCTAACTGAAGTTTTAGGGAGTTGGGTTGTGCGTAAAAATGGTTCATAGTATTTGATCATGTGTTGTTGACATTACACGAATAAATTGAATTTTAATTGTGTTGAGTTATGTTACGGATGATCTGAGCTTTGAATAACAAAACTTACAATATACGGAGTAGCTTTTATTATTGTAGTAAAGCATATATGTTGTTACTTTTCATAACTTCATATGGATTGAGTTACAGAGTTAAAGGATACTTGTTAGCGATTATAACTTGGTTTCGGACTCTAACATTTTTAGCCCGATTCCTATTCAATTCGCTCTTTTTAACACTAGATTGACAACTACTGATTAGTTAATTAACTTATTTTAAAAAATGACAACAACCAAGGCAAGTTTTATTAACGAATAGTTTCAAAAGTTGGATTTCATATATATACGGTATTAGATTTAACGTAAAATATAGAGTTAAAGAAATGTGGTAATTTGTTTCCAGTGGTAGGAATCAATGGAGAAAGCAATATTGGTATTCCTTCTTTTGGCACCGAACAACCTAATGTTCATGGTGGACCTTGCGTAGTGAATTTTTGCTATCGGCAAGGCAAATGCCGTGCACCATCTTGTAAGACTCATCAAGATTGTCGTAAATATTGCGGGTCAGGTCCATATGGCAAATGCTGGTCAAACAAATGTTGTTGTCTGATATAAAATTTACTTATGTATTTATGTTGAGCTATTAATTATTAATATCTACCGTGGGTAGTAATTAATTAATTGTAATAGCTTAATTGGATTGCTATAATATTACTCGTATGATACTTGTGTTTATTAGACTTTAATTCGTGTATACATATGGTTATATTAAAATAAGGATGTTAAAATATTTAGAGTTGTTTTTATGCTTATTGATGTTTTTTTAATTGTTTGTAAGGGAGAGAGTTGTATACTTGTATTAACATTTTTTTTAATGCAAGTGACTATATATATATAGTCAATAAGTACATATAGGAGCTGAAAAAGAATCTACATATTAAACACCATTTTATTTGAACATTAATTGCGAAAGAATTAAAATGGATTAAAAATATATAAGAGGTCCCATATGTAGTCTCTACACCCACCAAGCAGGATGTCACCGTGATAATTCACAGGGAAAAACCTGGATAAATCTCTAAACGGCATGACATTTACGACATTGAATGTCATTTTGGGGTAAAACATGCGCCCCTTGGATTCGAACCTTGTTGTCCAAGGAACAAACCTTCATTGGAGGTCTGGGATGCCACTGGGCTATCAATTAGCTTTAAAACTTTTCACTTTTAATTTACAATATTTAAGAGTTAAATAAAAACTAGGGTTAAGTCACCGGATGAACAATGTAGTTTCCCTCATTTACATAGTTGTCCATTGAACTGGATTATTGATGTGTATCACCCATATATTTTTCATTTTTTTACATAGTTGACCAACTGCTGACCTGATGACCTGCTATAACAGGTTAAATATTGTTTTCTTAATTTTTTTTCTAAAAATTCATCTGATATATTTCCAATAATAATCATCTGTTCAGATACTATTATGACTTTGATCACGACTACTTGAGGATGATCTGAGAAAATATTTGGTGATATTTTGCTGTTGAGATTGATCTTTTAACTTGAAATCTGGTTGTCTTAATTCATCTTGAAATTCGAGCATCAACTTGGTCTTCTTTTTCTTTGATTTTTTGGAGCTCTTTCCTGGATCTTTGAGATGATTATGTGACATAGATGAGATCAGGATTCAAAGATGAGAAGAATGAGTGTTTTAGATTTGAGGTTCATCAATTTTTGAATTGTTTATGAGCAAAAAATGAGATCTGTTTATGTTCCCTAAGCCAGATCTGGATTGGATATCATAGAAACTGATAGTTTACAATCGGTCTTTTTAGTTTCTAATTCAAATATTAATAACTAGGAAATTTCTAGCCCCGCGTTGCGGAGCATCAATTGTCGTGTTGAAACGATTGTGCTATTTAGTATATTTGCGTTGAATTAACAAACATTCTGTCATAGATAGGTTTGTTTAAAAGTTTATCATATCAAATATGTATTTATTTAAAGGCAAAATCACAATAGTTTCCGTCTGCCCGTTGCGCGGTTTCAATTAGTTCGATTACTTTTTGTTATTGATGATTTATGTTTGTTAAAAACTTTTACATATAAAATATATATTTATTCTAAGACAATACCACAAAAAAATTAATAAAAGTTTTTAATATATTGTTTGGAAACCTGGAAACGATTATGTTTTGTTATTGATGATGTGTCGCTATATATGTTTGTTAAAATCTTTGGCATATGAAATAGATATTTATTCAAAGGCAATACTTAAAAAAATAGTTTTTATATACTATTTGAAAACCCAAAAGACAAAAAAAATTTAAGAAACCAATAAGTAACCCGTAATTTTAAACCTGAAAGGGATCCAATGTGGTAAAATCTGAATATTGTTACAAAAAAAAAGAATAAACGTTTTCAATATAATTATTGAAAACCCGAAAGGAAAAACATATGGAAAAAACCAATAAACAACTCGTATTATAAAACCCGAACGGGATGCGATTTGGCAAAATCCGAATAATGGTGCAGGTTATAGCATGGACGAATAGTAACTCGCCACGCAGGCGAGTTACTATTCACAACCTATTCTATTAGTATAGTATATAATCATATCAAATATATATTTATTTAAAGGCAAAATCACAATAGTTTCCGTCTGCCCGTTGCGCGGTTTCAATTAGTTCGATTACTTTTTGTTATTGATGATTTATGTTTGTTAAAAACTTTTACATATAAAATATATATTTATTCTAAGACAATACCACAAAAAAATTAATAAAAGTTTTTAATATATTGTTTGGAAACCTGGAAACGATTATGTTTTGTTATTGATGATGTGTCGCTATATATGTTTGTTAAAATCTTTGGCATATGAAATAGATATTTATTCAAAGGCAATACTTAAAAAAATAGTTTTTATATACTATTTGAAAACCCAAAAGACAAAAAAATTTTAAGAAACCAATAAGTAACCCGTAATTTTAAACCTGAAAGGGATCCAATGTGGTAAAATCTGAATATTGTTACAAAAAAAAAGAATAAACGTTTTCAATATAATTATTGAAAACCCGAAAGGAAAAACATATGGAAAAAACCAATAAACAACTCGTATTATAAAACCCGAACGGGATGCGATTTGGCAAAATCCGAATAATGGTGCAGGTTATAGCATGGACGAATAGTAACTCGCCACGCAGGCGAGTTACTATTCACAACCTATTCTATTAGTATAGTATATATATAATATAATATAATTAGGATGTGAAAAAATGACGGCAATCAGCAGCAGCAGGCGTATGAATTTTTCAATAACAAAAGATGGATACCAACAACAATTCATTGGGCCATCATTATCTGCTAATCCATTATCAAATTATTATAATAAAATCAACAACAATTCATTTAAATCAATCACGAATGAATAAAATCAAAGGCGCTGGCGATAAGATCAAAGCCGTTTTCACCGGTCAAACATCGTCAATGGACAGATGAATTTTTGGGGGAAAAAAAATAAGAAAACAATATTTAACCTGTTATAGCAGGTCATCAGGTCAGCAGTTGGTCAACCATGTAAAAAATTAAAAAGTATATGGGTGATACACATCAATAATCCAGTTCAATGGGCAACCATGTAAATGAGGGAAAGTATATTGTTCATCCAGTGACTTAACCCCTTTTATTTATGTCCATATTATCTTCAAACTTAGTTTACTTTTTATATAGATTAAATTTAACGAACTGTAAATATTTTTTACGTTAAGAAAGTTTAATTTTGATAAATTGTAGAAAAAGTAAAACATACCATCGATAATTAAGTTCAAAACAACTATTTTCTAATTAATTAATATTAAGATATAACAAATGGTGTTCGATATAACTCAACGAACTGGTTTTTGAACTAATGGGGTAAACATCATTAATTTTAGTATTTTACCAATATAGAATAGATGCAATAATGCTTTTTTCTTTTTCTATTTGTAATATAGCATGGTGTTTTGCAGAATTGCAGATGTCATGTTTCTCAAAAATTTTTGTTGTTTTTAGCAAAGTAGTTCCAACGGTCTTTCGTAGTTCTCGGCGGTTGTTATGTAAGAAAGGAGGAGTAAAGATATATGTTGTGTTACATTTTTAATGCGTATAGGTAAATGGTTCCTGGACTAATATGTTGTGTTACATACTTACATATGTTTAATCTAGTGTTATCTTACTATACCTGGAAAAAACGATCCCTAGTAGAATTAAACATAACTGTTAGTTGGATTCATATTCAAGAATCATATTGCTTCAATAATTAAGTCATTGACCCTTTTCGAATAAATACGGGTGTCTTCAAAAGGATCGACATGCAATATAGGGTCAATAATTAATTGTTCCTTCTTATGAGTCAGTATGATGGTATTTGCACAATGTGACGACGGTTTATTGGTGTCCGTGACGGGTGGTGATAACAGCGACTATTGGTGGTGGTGACGATGTCGAGTGTTGTAGGTTGATGTCACTACAAATAATATTCCAATTATCCACACTTTTAGTTAGCGTGAACAAATTAAAAAAATTTATTACGCTTTTATGTGTGTAAAGTTATGTTGAACTAAAAGTGTACAAATTTATCCACACTAAAATATGTGGTATTCTAAAAGTTTACACTTTTTAGTGTGGGTTTTTATATTTAATTTGTCACACCATATTTGTTCACACTAACTAAAAATGTAGTGTGGACAAATGTGGTGTGACAACTTAAATGTAAAAGTCCACACTAAAAAGTGTGAACTTTTAAAATACCATAATTTTTAGTGTGGATAAATTGCTACACACATTTAGTTCAGCATAATTTTGCACAAATAAAAGTTCATGCTAACTAAAAGTGTGAATAATTGTAATATTATTTGTAGTGTGTTGATGTGATAGTGAAAATATTTTAGAGGATAAGAGCTTAAAGTGTAAATTAGTAAGTTAAATGTTTAGGGTGTAAATTAGTTCATTAAAAACAAATTGAATAATTTCTAATAACTATTTTTATAAAGGGTATTATTTTAGGGAAATTTCTACTTTTGTAACTAAGTGTAACACTTTTGAAAATAAAGGATGAGATAATTTTATAACACAGAAAGATTATTGATTTAAGTGGTCTCTAGTCTCTGGTGACTAGTGACTTGATGTGTGCTTGCTTACCCCAAAAACCGGCCCATAACCTACCAGCAAAGAAAATACCAAACAACATATATATATATATATATATATATATATATAGCACCGCTAGGGTTTCAATTGAATGATGATGTATATATATATATATATATATATATATATATATATATATATATATATATATATATATATATATATATATATATATATATATATATATATATATATATATATATATATATATATATATATATATATATATATATATATATATATATATATATATATATATATATATATATATATATATATATATATATATATATATATATATATATATATATATATATATATATATATATATATATATATATATATATATATATATATATATATATATATATATATATATATATATATATATATATATATATATATATATATATATATATATATATATATATATATATATATATATATATATATATATATATATATATATATATATATATATATATATATATATATATATATATATATATATATATATATATATATATATATATATATATATATATATATATATATATATATATATATATATATATATATATATATATATATATATATATATATATATATATATATATATATATATATATATATATATATATATATATATATATATATATATATATATATATATATATATATATATATATATATATATATATATATATATATATATATATATATATATATATATATATATATATATATATATATATATATATATATATATATATATATATATATATATATATATATATATATATATATATATATATATATATATATATATATATATATATATATATATATATATATATATATATATATATATATATATATATATATATATATATATATATATATATATATATATATATATATATATATATATATATATATATATATATATATATATATATATATATATATATATATATATATATATATATATATATATATATATATATATATATATATATATATATATATATATATATATATATATATATATATATATATATATATATATATATATATATATATATATATATATATATATATATATATATATATATATATATATATATATATATATATATATATATATATATATATATATATATATATATATATATATATATATATATATATATATATATATATATATATATATATATATATATATATATATATATATATATATATATATATATATATATATATATATATATATATATATATATATATATATATATATATATATATATATATATATATATATATATATATATATATATATATATATATATATATATATATATATATATATATATATATATATATATATATATATATATATATATATATATATATATATATATATATATATATATATATATATATATATATATATATATATATATATATATATATATATATATATATATATATATATATATATATATATATATATATATATATATATATATATATATATATATATATATATATATATATATATATATATATATATATATATATATATATATATATATATATATATATATATATATATATATATATATATATATATATATATATATATATATATATATATATATATATATATATATATATATATATATATATATATATATATATATATATATATATATATATATATATATATATATATATATATATATATATATATATATATATATATATATATATATATATATATATATATATATATATATATATATATATATATATATATATATATATATATATATATATATATATATATATATATATATATATATATATATATATATATATATATATATATATATATATATATATATATATATATATATATATATATATATATATATATATATATATATATATATATATATATATATATATATATATATATATATATATATATATATATATATATATATATATATATATATATATATATATATATATATATATATATATATATATATATATATATATATATATATATATATATATATATATATATATATATATATATATATATATATATATATATATATATATATATATATATATATATATATATATTCATATATATGTTCGATAATCAATTGTTGTTTATGTTCGTGAACATTGTTCGTTTATGTTCGTGAACATTGTTCGTTTATGTTCGTGAACATTGTTCGTTTATGTTCGTGAACATTGTTCGTTTATGTTCGTGAACATTGTTCGTTTATGTTCGTGAACATTGTTCGTTTATGTTCGTGAACATTGTTCGTTTATGTTCGTGAACATTGTTCGTTTATGTTCGTGAACATTTGTTCGTTTATGTTCGTGAACATTGTTCGTTTATGTTCGTGAACATTGTTCGTTTATGTTCGTGAACATTGTTCGTTTATGTTCGTGAACATTTGTTCGTTTATGTTCGTGAACATTGTTCGTTTATGTTCGTGAACATTTGTTCGTTTATGTTCGTGAACATTGTTCGTTTATGTTCGTGAACATTGTTCGTTTATGTTCGTGAACATTGTTCGTTTATGTTCGTGAACATTTGTTCGTTTATGTTCGTGAACATTGTTCGTTTATGTTCGTGAACATTGTTCGTTTATGTTCGTGAACATTGTTCGTTTATGTTCGTGAACATTTGTTCGTTTATGTTCGTGAACATTGTTCGTTTATGTTCGTGAACATTGTTCGTTTATGTTCGTGAACATTGTTCGTTTATGTTCGTGAACATTGTTCGTTTATGTTCGTGAACATTTGTTCGTTTATGTTCGTGAACATTTGTTCGTTTATGTTCGTGAACATTTGTTCGTTTATGTTCGTGAACATGTTCGTTATGTTCGTGAACATTGTTCGTTTATGTTCGTGAACATTGTTCGTTTATGTTCGTGAACATTTGTTCGTTTATGTTCGTGAACATTGTTCGTTTATGTTCGTGAACATTTGTTCGTTTATGTTCGTGAACATTGTTCGTTTATGTTCGTGAACATTTGTTCGTTTATGTTCGTGAACATTTGTTCGTTTATGTTCGTGAACATTTGTTCGTTTATGTTCGTGAACATTGTTCGTTTATGTTCGTGAACATTTGTTCGTTTATGTTCGTGAACATTTGTTCGTTTATGTTCGTGAACATTTGTTCGTTTATGTTCGTGAACATTGTTCGTTTATGTTCGTGAACATTGTTCGTTTATGTTCGTGAACATTGTTCGTTTATGTTCGTGAACATTGTTCGTTTATGTTCGTGAACATTGTTCGTTTATGTTCGTGAACATTGTTCGTTTATGTTCGTGAACATTGTTCGTTTATGTTCGTGAACATTTGTTCGTTTATGTTCGTGAACATTTGTTCGTTTATGTTCGTGAACATTTCGTTCGTTTGTGTTCGTGAACATTCGTTCATGAACACAAATTGTAACATCCTAAAATTTTTAGGCCAATGAAAATTAACCTTTATTATAGTTTTGACATTAAAATAATTTCCTAGTAGTTAAAATTGAGTTACGGAATTAAATTAGTTGGAACTTTAGCGGATAGCGGGTAAAATACCCACAAATTGAGAGAGAGGTGTGGCACAAAAAGAAAGTGTCAGCCATTCCCTATTCTTTCTTAGTCACTTTTCCATGTAAACCTCTTTATTCTTCTCTAATCTTCCTCTCTTTGTTTCATTCAAATCTCAATTCAATTCAAGAATCTTACAACTTGAGTAACAATAATAATCTTTCATTATCTTATAAAAAAAAAAAAAATTCAAAGTGAGGGTTTGTGTGTATGTTGTGTGGGCTGAATTTCAAGAGCAAAGAGGGAGGAGAAGAATTTGTGATTTTAATCCTTGACCTTATTCTTGAATCCTTGAGGTAATGATTTCCTTTTAACCTAATTTTGATTACTTTTAGATATTAGGGTTTTTACTAAATTGAATTTGGGAAATTGGGGGTTTTTCTTTTAATGAGTTTAATTGCTTTAATAAAAGTTAGGGTTCTTGAAATTTAATCAATTTGGGGGTTTCTAGTTGGGTGCATGAAAGTTTTGATGATTGTTAGAGAGAACAAAATTTGACTGATTATGTCACTGATTTTGCAACGAGTTAAACACCCCTGTAAAAGATAATTCACTTGTTGAGTTCTAAAAAGAAAATGTAGGTTTATGTGTCATCTTGAAGTGGCCACTGGAATGGGGTAAAAAGGTGGAGTAGAACTCTAGTTATGAATTTTTGAAGTCAGTATGGTCATCCTGATCTTTCAGTAAGAAACGATTCAGTATCTGTTTTTGAAACGAGTAAAACACACTTTTAAGAGTTAATTCATGTCTTGGTCACCGAATACAAAATGTAGCTATATGTGTTAGCTTGAAATTACCACTGGAATAAGCTTAAAATATGGTATAGAACTCAAGTTATGATCATTTGAAGGCAGTAATGTCAAAGCTGTTTTGTTAATGACAACAGCAACAGTATTGGTTTTTAAAATGACCAGAAGTCACCTTTGAAGGACAATTCACATGTTGGTCACTAAAGATAAAATGTAGATATATGTGTCATCTTGAAGTGGCCACTGAAATGGGGTAAAAAGGTGGAGTAGAACTCTAGTTATGAATTTTTGAAGTCAGTATGGTCATCCTGATCTTTCAGTAAGAAACGATTCAGTATCTGTTTTTGAAACGAGTAAAACACACTTTTAAGAGTTAATTCATGTCTTGGTCACCGAATACAAAATGTAGCTATATGTGTTAGCTTGAAATTACCACTGGAATAAGCTTAAAATATGGTATAGAACTCAAGTTATGATCATTTGAAGGCAGTAATGTCAAAGCTGTTTTGTTAATGACAACAGCAACAGTATTGGTTTTTAAAATGACCAGAAGTCACCTTTGAAGGACAATTCACATGTTGGTCACTAAAGATAAAATGTAGATATATGTGTCATCTAAATTTGGCCACTGGAATCATGTAAAAGGCGTGATTAGAACTTGAGTTATGCTTGTTTGAAGTCAGCCTAGTCGAATATGAAAATGATGATTTTGTTATGAAAGTGAATTTGGCCTTATGATAAAGATATAAGAGATTTATGTTTTGTGAACCAACCCAAGATTAATATGATATTGTAAAAGATGGGTTGGGTGTTAAAATGCTAATGATTTTGGCTAGGTGGCCTAGTATGTGATTGATGATCTTATATGTACTTGTGATTATTGCTAGGTTGAAAGCTTGTATATTGTGTTCATGCGGTCTTCTTAATTGTTGATTTGTGGTCGCGAAGGAGGTGAGTATTCTTGCATACCTTTATATATGTGTTGGGTCAATTACCATATGATGGTGGATTCCGTGTGTGGTAATCGATTTGGCGTTAAGCCTAAGTAGGGGCTATATGATATGAATGAGATATTGATTGAGTTGATATGGGGCCTAAGAATCCCGAGTTATTGATATGATATGTATGAGATATTGATTGAGTTGATATGAGGCCTAAGAACCTCTTGAGTATAAGGCCTAAGAACCTTTGAGGCCTAAGAACCTCTTGAGTATATTGTTTAGCGTATATGGATCCATGTATGTTTTGTTAGCGCAAAGGTGAGTATGCAAGTGATGGTATGACGATACCATTGGCTACATGTGATAGTCCTTTGTGTTTTTGCCCTCCTTCGTGTGTATAAACGTATGCAAGATTATTCACTAAGCTTTGCTTACTTTTTAGTTGTTTACCCTTTTTATAGGTTGTCCCGGATGCGGAAACAAAGCTAAGTAATATAAAGATTGAAGTTGAATTGTAAAGCTTGAAGCATATCATATTCGCGGTAAATTGGAATTGATGATAGAACCCTTAGTGACCCCTTTGAACTATTGGCTCATGATACATTGTTTGTTTTGGTAAAATTTTTGTTTTGTCAAGTGTTAGACTCATGGAGTTTTGGTTAGTTATAATGGGTAATTGTAATAGTAGCGTATTGGTTATGATTGAATGTATTTTGGAAACTCATAATCCGTAACAGGTTTTGACGAAGATTTTACGAAAAGGTCATGCCGAAATTTCTAATTTTTGTGCGTTGTCTTAAATTGTTCTTTAGAAACAGATCAATGTTGTTTTGATAATTGTAATTTCAAGTTTGATGGTTTTCAGGTTTGAGTCAAGTGAATTTTTAAGATTTTTGTGCTGTCAGATAATGAGGTGCGGCGCACATATGGAGTTTTAAGTTTTGTGCGACGCACAGGTCCCTCGCATGAAAATTTTCTTGCAGCTGCTGTAAGTTCTGTGCGGCGCACTTCGGATAAAAAAAATTATCTTATTTTTCATAAATTGAGTTGTGTCATTTCACAAACGAACGAACATGAACAAGTCATTATGTTCGTTTATCCGTTCGTGAACACAACATTATGTTCGTTTATCTGTTTGTGAACCGTTCGTTAAGTTAAACGAACGAACATGAACAAGGTCCCGTTCGTGTTCGTGACCTTGTTCGTTCGTTCGATTCGTTTACAGCCCTTGGTATTGGTTTGATCCTATCGGTTTATCGGTGAGTTACCGATGAACAAAGTGAGTTCTTATATGGTATTTTTTCCATTGTGGATGTGTGTATATGAATTGTGGATGTGTGATTATATGTATATAAAATAAAAGAACTAAAATGATGAAGCAATTGATGATGAAGTAATATTTGTGCCATATTAGTTGGGTAATGATAAATCTACAACTATTATAGGCATTCATAAAAAATGTACATATTTTACTGCACAGTTTATAACTGTATAAAGCATATATTGTTGTAGATGACTAATAATTATCGTAGATTTATCACTTCTTATTTGGTTGTGTCACGGTAACTAATATACGGAGAAGTTCCATTAAAAGTGCTCTTAAAAGTTCATTTGCAAATCTATTCGGCCAAAAGGCGATTAAAGTGAAACTTTAGATGGTTATACCAAATCATCACATATAGTAGTAGGTATATAAGACACGACAAAAGGACTAATGCACACAAAAAAACATAACAACTCACAATAATAGCGTTTATTAAACTATCCATTTAATTACTCGTGCAAGTTTAAACAATTTTATATTAAGTTACTTCGAATAAAAATTATATTCAATCCAAGATTATAACTTGGTCTTTTTCTCGGTTTGTTTCAATAATGTATTCTTTGAGTTTTAACAAACTAAAGTAACAAAAACTTATAACTTGTAACATAACCATTAATTTCAACTTTTAATTAGTACTCGTTTGACATTTTATATCATGTACACATAGCTTCTAGTCTTATTATATCTTTTCGATTGGTAATAAACTATTTTATATAAAATTCTAAAACTATAAGATTGTGGTCCCCTAAATAATACTAAAAAAAATTCTTTTTTTAAAAAAGAAAAAGAAATATTTCCCACATAATCAACGACTAACACAATAGGTAGTATTAATAATTCCATGAATAAACAAACGAGGCTGCATACGACACATGACAAACGTTGTTCCAGAAGCTAGCAGATTACAAGACGGCAACTTAGACTATTGGACTATTATTCATTTATTATTATTCCAGTCAATTTAATCTAGCTCAATTAACCCTCCCCTGCCTCTCTTATATCTTCATTTTATATAAAGTAACCCTTTTTCACAACTATTAAGCGGCGACGTCGCCCTAATAGTGACTCCTATTTTCCTTTATAAACGCAGCAGATGATCCATCCTCTACAAACCAAAAAAAAAAAAACACCGGCGAGTTGGGAGGCGAACGGCTTTTAGTGGATTGAATGGTGGTTTAGTTACGTGAACGAACATGAACAAGTCATTATGTTCGTTTACCCGTTCGTGAACACAACATTATGTTCGTTTATCTGTTTGTGAACCGTTCGTTAAGTTAAACGAACGAACATGAACAAGGTCCCGTTCGTGAACACAACATTATGTTCGTTTATCTGTTTGTGAACCGTTCGTTAAGTTAAACGAACGAACATGAACAAGGTCCCGTTCGTGAACACAACATTATGTTCGTTTATCTGTTTGTGAACCGTTCGTTAAGTTAAACGAACGAACATGAACAAGGTCCCGTTCGTGAACACAACATTATGTTCGTTTATCTGTTTGTGAACCGTTCGTTAAGTTAAACGAACGAACATGAACAAGGTCCCGTTCGTGACCTTGTTCGTATTCGTTCGATTCGTTTACAGCCCATGGTATTGGTTTGATCCTATCGGTTTATCGGTGAGTTACCGATGAACAAAGTGAGTTCTTATATGGTATTTTTTCCATTGTGGATGTGTGTATATGAATTGTGGATGTGTGATTATATGTATATAAAATGTGGATGTGTGTATATGAATTGTGGATGTGGTTTATCGGTGAGTTACCGATGAACAAAGTGAGTTCTTATATGGTATTTTTTCCATTGTGGATGTGTGTATATGAATTGTGGATGTGTGATTATATGTATATAAAATAAAAGAACTAAAATGATGAAGCAATTGATGATGAAGTAATATTTGTGCCATATTAGTTGGGTAATGATAAATCTACAACTATTATAGGCATTCATAAAAAATGTACATATTTTACTGCACAGTTTATAACTGTATAAAGCATATATTGTTGTAGATGACTAATAATTATTGTAGATTTATCACTTCTTATTTGGTTGTGTCACGGTAACTAATATACGGAGAAGTTCCATTAAAAGTGCTCTTAAAAGTTCATTTGCAAATCTATTCGGCCAAAAGGCGATTAAAGTGAAACTTTAGATGGTTATACCAAATCATCACATATAGTAGTAGGTATATAAGACACGACAAAAGGACTAATGCACACAAAAAAACATAACAACTCACAATAATAGCGTTTATTAAACTATCCATTTAATTACTCGTGCAAGTTTAAACAATTTTATATTAAGTTACTTCGAATAAAAATTATATTCAATCCAAGATTATAACTTGGTCTTTTTCTCGGTTTGTTTCAATAATGTATTCTTTGAGTTTTAACAAACTAAAGTAACAAAAACTTATAACTTGTAACATAACCATTAATTTCAACTTTTAATTAGTACTCGTTTGACATTTTATATCATGTACACATAGCTTCTAGTCTTATTATATCTTTTCGATTGGTAATAAACTATTTTATATAAAATTCTAAAACTATAAGATTGTGGTCCCCTAAATAATACTAAAAAAAATTCTTTTTTTAAAAAAGAAAAAGAAATATTTCCCACATAATCAACGACTAACACAATAGGTAGTATTAATAATTCCATGAATAAACAAACGAGGCTGCATACGACACATGACAAACGTTGTTCCAGAAGCTAGCAGATTACAAGACGGCAACTTAGACTATTGGACTATTATTCATTTATTATTATTCCAGTCAATTTAATCTAGCTCAATTAACCCTCCCCTGCCTCTCTTATATCTTCATTTTATATAAAGTAACCCTTTTTCACAACTCAAAAGTGTAGTTCTAAACTCACCACAACTTTAGGGAAACATAAGATGGAGGTTGTGTTACCATTATCCCCCGATTTCGACTTCAATTCATCATCGGTCTATGCCAACGCACCACCAACTCCTAAACCTATGGGCGATCACTACTTCTTTAGTGCACCCACAAGCCCTTCACGACTCTCCGAGTTACAACTCGAATTTGATGAGCTTTTGATGCTAGATGACACCAATCGAACCAACTCCCTTGCCGCCGTTCCCTTTGCTTGGGAAGAAAAACCGGGTGTCCCTAAATCATTTAAAAACAACTTCTTTGAAGAAAATTTTGCATTTGATGTTAGTGGTGAACTTTTTCATAGAAATTCATCAGCTGCCGCGGAAGATCTGTTCCGCGGTGGCGTGATAAAGTCTGTTGAAAATGAGGTTTTGCATGGTTCTATGCAAAACCAGAATAATATTATAAAGAAAGAAAGGGGGAGAGAAAGAAACACTTCTTCTAGTACTTTACCTTCATCAAGAAGTAGAAGAACAAGATCGTTACCACCGGCTTTAGAACAACCACGGGCACCCGTAAATAGTACGACACATACTTTGACATCAACTTGTAGTACTCTTTCGGCTTATGGGTCGGGTAAAGGGTCGAAAAAATGGAGTTTTATGGATCTTTTCTTGTTTAGAAGTGCTTCGGATGGTAGAGCCATGGATAGAGACCCTTTGAAGAAATACTCATCTATTGTTAGGAAACATGATGAGGATTTTAGAAACTCGAGTAAAAGATCGGATCGGTCTGGGTCGGGTTCAGGGTCGTCTAAAAGAAGGGGTCGGGTTTCGGCTCATGAGGTTCATTATAATGTGAACCGGGCGGTTTCGAATGATATGAAAAAGAAAACTTTCTTGCCATACAAGCAAGGTATTTTGGGAAGATTAGCCTTTAATCCAACTGTTCAAGCACTTTCAAATGGATTTGGGAATTGTCATAAAAATTGATGATGATGAGTACGTACATGCAAATCTTGGTTCTATATATATATAGATCGATGTTAATCAGTCAGTTAATTTATTTGTTATTTTCGGTTATTTGTAAAGAGAACTTTTTGTTCCTTGATTGATGTGTTAAACATCATCTATGTCATAATGATGATCAACAAATGTTCATATTCAGCTAGTGCATGAAAATTTATTTATTTTTCTTTTACTTATTTAAGTTTTGATTTTATTAGTTTAATTTCTTTAAAATAAAAAAATAAAAAAAATTCCTTTAAAGATCAAGTAGTCACCATGAAAATCTAGGTATTAATCACCAATGTACAAGTCTTTCAATGGGTGATATAATCCATCAATGGAGATGAATAATCCAAAAAGAAGAAGAATATAAAATATCCAGAATTGTTATTGTTAATCTAATTAAATCATTATATCATCCTGAAAATAGTCAAGAATAATATAAAATATCCAGAATTGTTATTGTTAATCTAATTAAATCATTATATCATCCTGAAAATAGTCAAAAGATGTGGCATCATCATAATATACTAACTCGTCACGTTTGCAATGCGAACAAAAAATCATGCTCATTGATGATAAGGAGAAAATAGTAAAATAATGTAAAATATCCATATTGAGCAAATTTTGATTATTCTAAGGCAAATCCTAAATATTTTATACGTATGATGACGAAGGAGAAATTATTTAGATAGAAAAAGTTAGAGATGTCAATTTCAAAAATATCTGCCTTGAATTAATGATAACAAGTTTAAGTTATACAGTATTTTAAATCTCTAAAGAGTAAAATAGCTTAACTGAAAAATGACTATAATCATTATAAATGAACATGTCAAATTTCGTTATAAATTGTGATCTTGAATTATTACTATTGTATGTAGTTATATAATTAATAACTCTTTTAATTACCACCAATATAATACTGATTAGGGATTATTACCAATAGATGTAGTTAATTATGACAAAATGTTTATGTTATGTAAAAATCTCGTGTTAGGACCAGTTCACCTGGTAAACTGGCCAGTCTCCAGTTGCATCTGGAGACCCAGTGAAAATGTCCAGTGAACTGGAAACCCAGAAGATTTGTCCAGAAATATATTGAAGTCCAGTTGCACCGTACAGTCAACGCAACTGAAGACTTCCTCCAGTTGAGAACTGACCAAGTTGAAGAATCATTCCAGTTGAAGTCGAAGACGACAAATGGAAGATAGAGAATGGCAATGGCAGCGAAGCCCAGTTGACATTCTAGTCAGTTACAAACTGGAGACCATCAGTGGAAAGCTCTTACAAAGCTTTACACTGATTACGAGGAATTGACTTATATGCTTCATGTACCTTTACCCGGATAATAAGCCTTATCTTATTATTTAAGTAATAAAAGGTACATAAAGGTGGTTGAGTAAAATTGCTTTAACATGCGACTTTACACTGCCTTTTAAGGAATTAAATGTTATTCCTTAAATGATCTCAACCACATTTGTACGGCCAAAGTTAACATCCCAATGTTAACTTTGCCTATAAATACAAGTCATTGCACAACAAGAATATTTAAGTGAAAAAACATACATCACTTCACACTTTGCAAACCTGCAATATTCTTGGTGAACTTGTGCAATATTCTCTCAATCGCTAAAAGGAACATTTCACAACTTTAAGTGTTTCGATTGTCTTGAGAAATTCCGAGTGTAGATCAATTGTATTTCATAGGTTGTTAGGATATTTACATACTTGTATTATCTTGGTTCCGCAACAACCTTGTAATTTATTTAACATCAATAAATAAATTACACATTGAAAATTACATATTGTCTCATCAAGTTATCTTACAAGTCATTTGTATTATTGCATTGTTCTTTACTTATTGTCATTTAAATAAGTAATCTATCTAGAACTTGGTATATACACACTGCAACTGGTCGTCTCCAGTTCAGTGCATATATTGCAAAGTAACTCTACCATCGACATAGAGGTGTCTTCAGTAGTACCATCTATCAAGTTGGGACTTACAAGTGGTATCAGAGCAGAAGGCTAATAAACTTGCCTAGATCTGCTTAAGATGAACACTACTGAAGGTGGAGATGGTTCTGGTCAAGGTGAAATCCCTTTGAATAATAATGCCCAACCTTTTCAAAATGTTAATACTAACCCTCCTCCTCCTACTGCCCCAAATCACGTCCATGTACATTATTCTAACACTCTTGTTCCCAAATTCGATGGAAACAGTGAGACTTTTGGTACATGGAAGGCTAGAATGCTTTTGCATTTTGGTGGGATTGAAAGGTATATGTTGAAAATTCTTAAGGATGGACCATATATACCCATGTCTCTTGGGGTCAGTCCTCTTCTTGATCCAACTGGAAGAAGAGGTTCAAGAGAAAAGCTCGAAGACCATTGGTCTGATGAGGATCGTAGACTTGTTGATCTGGACACCAGACCCAAGAACATGATCCTTGGAGCTGTCCCTGAAGATCTAATTCCAACACTTGTGTTGTTCCCCAGTGCCAAGTCAATGTGAGATGAATTAGTTATTCAGTTTGAAGGAGGTGATGACACTATTGTCACCAGGAAAGTTGCCTTGAACAAGAAGTATGAATCCTTCTTTGCCTTACCCAATGAAAGTCGAACTGGTACATACACCAGATTTTCTAGCCTCATTAATCAGCTGAGAGGCTTGGGTGTAGAGAAGGATAAGGATATTCTTCTTGAGAAGTTTTGTGATATTCTTCCTTCCAAATGGGAAAACATGGTTCTTGTCTTGAGACAAGGTAAAACCTTGCACAACCATACTCTTGCATCGCTCTATGGAGCCTTCAGATTCACTGAAGATAATAATGCTGCAAGACTGGTGGCTGAGCAAGATGCCATGAACCATGTCCAGAGTTCCAAGGTTGCTAGTGTACCTGAGCGACCTTGTGCTGCCTTAATGTCTGCAGAGAGTGTCCAGGCACACTCAATGAAAGGAGATGTTAAACAGTTTCTTGAACTCTGGCCTGACCACTGAAAACAGTGATGGTTGTGAGGAAACTGACGATGATGATCTGGTAGCCATGATTGCTAAAACCTTTAACAGGTTAAGCATAAATCTAAAAGATTTAATGGCCCAAACAATGCTTCCAGCTCCAGCTCTCTGGATAAAACCAATCTTACCTGCTATAAGTGTGGTAAGAAAGGTCACTTTATGAAGGAATGCAGATCTAGTCAGTTGAACAACCAAACTGCCCCCCCTGTCCCTAATTTCAATCGGCCTGATGATAGCTACAAAGCTAAATACAAGAAGCTTAAGGCCCAGATTGCCCTCCTGTCCATGGAAAAGGAAAAGGACCAGTGCTTAATGGCACAAACTGAGGGAAAATGGGAGTACTCTGATGACTCATCAGTTGATGAAGAAGAGGAAAGGGACATGTGTTTCATGGCCTTGGAAGATCAACAGCAGCACGTGGCAAAAGAAGATGTCATCACTGGAAGATGGGTGGACATCATCTTGAAAAAGGTATGTGATTATGATCACCAGATTGACCCTGAACTGAAACTGGACCTGGCTGAATCATTAAGTGGTGATTTAGCTTTTGTGGAAACTGTAAGAGCTGATAGTGAAAGATATCTTGACACTATCTTAATTGAACTGAACAATGTTAAACCACAACTGAATGATTTACAAAGTGTCCAGTTGGCTCTCAAGGAGTCAGTTTTAAAGATTGAGGCTTTTGGAACTTGATAATCAAAAATTATTTTCTGATCTTGAAAAAGAACAAAAGATTATCAAGTCATGGGTAAAAGCATCTGGTAAAAACTATGATGCATTTTCAAGAACTATCGATACCCAGAAGAATGCATGGAAATCTGGAGATCTGGAGATGGCAGCTCTCATACCAGATCTTCATGCATTGCCTCCAGCTCTCAAGGTTGAAACTTCTTATGATCAACCTGAAGCTATTAAAACTGAAACCTTTGAGACCACCCCCATTGAGGTTAAAACTGGAGCCAAACAGGCTAAAGCTCCAGTCAAAAAGGCCACTGGTAACAAGCCTTTACCTCAAGTCTAAGGTGCCCAAGACCCGACAGACTAAAGCTCCAGTTGAACCAAGGTCCAAGGTTCAACTGCCTGATGAAAATAATATTTTGTTTAATCTGGAAAGTCAACTCCAACTTTTGTCTCGACAGGTTCAGAGTTGTACTGCCCGGATTAAAAATCTGGAAGGAGGTTCATCACCTCCAGTTTTCAAACAAAATATTAACCTCCCTTTAAAATCAAAACAAAAGTTTGTTCCATCTGGAACTAAATCTGGTAAAAATAAGGGGAGTAAGTATCTAATACCAATCGTTTTTACTCCTGCACCTGGAGCTGGTGAAAAAGCTCCAGATGCAGCCTCCGGTTCAACACCTCAACAATCAACTGTGACTTCTGTAGAGAAGTCCAGTGAACCCATCAAGAAAAGATGGGTTCACAAAAATAACTGATGATTTTTGTGGGTGTGCAGGGCGATCGAAAGAAGAATATCTGGTATCTGGACAGCGCTGCTGGCCGGACTATGACCGGATGTAAGCCCCTGCTTGAAGAGTTCACTGTCCAAGATGGACCGACAATGACGTTTGGTAATGATCAATCTGGAAAGACTGAAGGATATGGTGTGCTCAATAATGGACAAGTCGAATTCAAAAGAGTTGCATTTGTGAATGGTTTGAAATACAACTTGATCAGTGTCAGCCAACTTTGTGATGATGGCTTCAGAGTTTTGTTCGATATTGCTCAAGGCACCATATTTAACAAGGATTGGAAAGTGGTGATGGTTGCACCAAGAAAAGGAAATGTGTACATCATGGATATGGAACCAGCTCCAAAAGAGCAATGTTTATATACCAAGGCTGATGAGGACACCAACTGGCTATGGCATAAAAGATTATCCCATCTTAGTTTTAAGAATATCAACAAGTTGTCTCGCAAACAACTGGTTGATGGGATACCTCAAATTTCTTTCAATAAAGAAAAGGCATGTCCAGGGTGTGAGATGGGCAAGCAGAAAAGAGCCAGTTTCAAAACTAGGCAAAATTTTAGCATCACTAAACCTCTTCACATGCTACATATGGATCTCTTTGGTCCAGTGAATGTTCAAACTAGAGCTGGAAAGAAGTACACTCTAGTTGTGGTTGATGAATTCACCAGATACTGCTGGGTGGTATTCCTCTAATCCAAAAGTGATGCACCTGCTGAAATCATCTCTCTCATCAAAAGAATTGAGCTCAAGTATACTCGAAAAGTTTCTCAGTTGCGAAGTGATAATGGTACTGAATTTCGTACTTGAAACATTTTGCAATGACACTGGCATCTCTCAAAACTTCTCATCAGTTCACTCTCCAGAACAAAATGGAGTTGTAGAAAGAAAGAATCGTACACTGATAGAAGCAGCCAGAAGTATGCTATCTGAATCTGGTCTTCCCACCAGTTTTTGGGCTGAAGCAGTTGCAACTGCTTGTCACACCCAAAACCAGTCAGTCTACATCAAGAGACATAAGAAGACTGCCTATGAAGTACTCAGGAATCGTAAACCAAATATTGGATACTTTCATGTATTTGGTTGTCCAGTTTATATCTTAAACGATTCCAGTCAGCTTGGAAAGTTTGATGCAAAAGCTGATGAAGGGGTATTTTTAGGTTATTCAGATATTCGAAAGGCCTTTAGAGTTTATAATTATAGACTCCAAAAGGTTCATGAGACAATTCATGTCACATTCGATGAATCAACTGAAGCAATCAACAAGAAACCAAGCCTTGATATTACTCCCAGTCATTCCAATCAATTTTGGTGAAACTGACCAAGTTCATCCGTCAGTTGTTTCACCAAAAGATGTTTCCAGTTACAACAAATTGGAACCAGTTAAGAAGAAGAACACCACCAGTGACACATCATTCTATCCCTCCATAAATTTCAACTTACCACAAGAATTGGTGATTGGATCTGATGTACGTGCCACTCCAATATCAGCACCAGTTCGAACTCCAACTTCTCCAGTTCTTCAAGAAATTCCTTTGAATGAAGAATTTCATGATGCAAATCGTGACCTCATTGACTCTGATGAGGATATAGAAGTAGTTTGGACTGGTCCTTCTCCAGAAGCTATTGCAACTGAAGAAGATCGCCAGGTGACTTGCACTGATATTGTAGTTCACCAGCCTAGTCATTACACTAGATGGACTCGAGCACATCCAATTGAACAGATTGTGGGAGATCCAAATAGTGGGGTTCAGACTAGAAGAGCCACCAGTGAGCAATGCTTAAACGTCACCTTCTTATCACTAATTGAACCAAAGAAGATTGACGAGGCTATGGCAGACCCAAGCTGGGTGGAAGCTATGCAAGAAGAGCTCGTCCAGTTTGAAAGGAACAATGTTTGGGAGCTTGTTCCTTGTCCACCAGGGTTAAAGAAAGAACCTATTGGTACAAGATGGGTCTACTGAAACAAGATGGATGAAGATGGCCATGTTGTAAGAAACAAGGCCAGATTAGTTGCCCAGGGTTATTGTCAAGCAGAGGGCGTTGACTTTGATGAAACTTTTGCTCCAGTTGCAAGACTTGAAACCATCTGAATATTTCTGGCTTATGCAGCCCATCTGCAGTTCAAGGTCTTCCAGATGGATGTCAAAAGTGCGTTCCTAAATGGAACATTGGAAGAAGAAGTTTATGTTAAGCAGACTCCAGGTTTCATCGATGAGAAGCATCCTCATTGGGTTTATAGACTGAACAAAGCATTGTATGGTCTAAGATAAGCCCCAAGAGCCTGGTATGATACTCTAACTAAACATCTTCTTAAAAATGGCTTTCAAAGAGGTGCAATAGATAATACCTTGTTTATCTTGAAAGAAAGAGGTAATATCTTATTGGTACAAATTTATGTTGATGACATTATTTTTGGTTCAACTGATGATGCAATGTGTAAAAAGTTTTCTAAAATCATGTCATCTGAGTATGAGATGAGTTTAATGGGTGAATTAACATTTTTCTTAGGTCTTCAGATTAAGCAAACTGAAAATGGAATTTTCATAAACCAAGGAAAATATGTTAGAGATTTGTTAAGAAAATACAAATATGATTCAATCCCATCGAAAAACACACCTATTGCATCACCATTAAATTTGGACTCTGACCCAACTGGCAAACCAGTTAACATAACTGACTATAGAGGTATGGTTGGTTCACTAATGTACTTAACTGCCAGTCGACCAGATATAATGTTTGCAACATGTTTATGTGCCAGGTTTCAGGCTAACCCTAAAGAATCACATTTGCACGCTGTAAAGCGTATCTTTAGATACCTAAAAGGGTGTCCTAATCTTGGTCTTTGGTACCCCAAAGGCTCAGGATTAGATCTAATGGGTTATTCAGATTCAGATCATGCAGGTTGTAAGATAGATAGAAAATCAACAACTGGTGGTTGTCATTTCCTTGGAGGAAAACTGGTAAGTTGGACCAGCAAGAAGCAGACTTCAGTCTCTATGTCCACTGCTGAAGCAGAGTACATTTCTGCGGCCAGTTGCTGTGCCCAGATTCTCTGGATCAAGAACCAGTTACTAGATTATGGTCAAAAGTATACAAGGACCCCAATCTTTTGTGACAACACCAGTGCAATTGCTATATCTCACAACCCAGTGATGCACTCCAAAACAAAGCATATTGACATCAGGTATCATTTCATTCGTGATCATGTTATGAAAGGAGACATTGAATTACATTTCATCCCCACTGACAAACAGTTAGCTGATGTTTTTACAAAACCTCTCGATGAGAAAACCTTTAAACATCTCATCAGCGAACTGTGAATGTTAAATCCTTAAAACTGGAGATTTCTTTGTTATTGAACGCGTCAGTGACACTGATGAAGTTCTCCAGCTGAGGAGGTCCAGATAATCTTTGCTCGCCAGGCTATCGAACGCCTTTGTGATACTATCCTGGCACTAATTGATTTCTGGATCACCATTTTAGGGGGAAAGACTCAAAATAATTTTCTGACTAAAATTTATTTTCGTTTGAAAATTGCAACTGGAGAACTCTTCAGTTGGAAACTGGCACTGGACTGATCCTCCAGTGACCAGGTTCAGTCTTGTCTTGTTTTTATAACGTTAGAAATACTTGGTCAATATTTGTGACACGTGATGGTACTCGAGTGTTTTAAACCACTTGGTATTGTGAACTGACGTGTTTCAAGCCATTTTAGTACTTGACAACTGTTTGTATTGGGAAAACAAAAAGTGAGTGGGCGCGTGGGTAAGATAAGCCGTCGTAGCATTTAATGCTGACATGGTAGCATTTAATGTTGACATGGCAAATTATGATTTTATTTCAAAATTCAAACTTACTTTGTTGAAATATCTACAAAAAGGATTTTGTTTATTAAAATATAATTTTTGGTATTTCATTGGGATCTTGAATCCCTTATAAATACCCTTATTTACTCCGAACTCATTTACTTCCTTCTACATTCTTTCATTTACTTCCCAATCATCAAAATTGCTTCATTTCTCTCTCTGCTTCATAAATCAAGAACCCTAATTCCCAAATTTTCAATTTCATTTTCAATGGCACCTAGATCATCTCGTTCAAGAGATGTAAATCTCTTGACTGTTCCATATGCTCCTTCACCAGATGTCAAACCGGCATCTGGTGCTCCTAGTAATGCTTCAGTCATCAAACTAAATCCTAATAATCCGATGGCAAGCTTACGAGGATCTCAAGGGTCCAATACCCTTATTGGTAGAATCCATAAATTTTTGAAGGATTCTCCAATAGGACCCTCATTCTCTCTAAACCCACGCAAGTTGTTTCACAACTACTTGTGTGAGTTTTGGTATACTGCCAGTCTTTCTTCTGATTGTTCCTCCATCAGTTTCACATTAAAGGATGGAACAATCCAGTGTACCTTGTCCGCTGACGTATTGAGGGATGCCTTACACCTCAATTACTGGAGAGAGGGGGAATCTCCAGTCGTCTTGCCCCCAAATATTAATTTTCGCCAAGTCCTTCTTGAAATGGGACACAAGGAGTGTTTGGAGAATGGGGTGTTGAAGACTAAAGGTGCGATGACCATGAAGGGTCTTACACCTTCATGGAGGTATTTTTTCATCCACCTGGTGGAGAGTATGGGTGGGAGTTCTGGTGGTCTTGACCAGATTAACTCCTCACAAGCAGAAATGGCTTACTGCTTGTGGAATGGATTGAGAGTGGACTTTGCAGATATTCTGTTTAGAAGCCTAGTTCAAAAGCTGAAGGGCACCAGGGGTGTGTGTATCCCCTTTTCAAGGTTCCTCTCTCTCTGTTTTAAACATATTCTGGGCAGAGAAGCATATCTAAGTACAGATTCACCGTACACTGCTCCAGATATGTTAAGGAATTTAGACTCTCTGGTATCTGAAGCTGGAGAGGTCGAAATTCCAGAACGAATGCAACTGGCGTTCGCTTCAACTGATGCACCTATTGAAGGTGAGTTAGAAAGGCAACTGGGCGGGCCTCAAAATAATGAGGGACCCTCCAGTTCGTCTAATGTTGTGGTTGAGGATAGAGCAACCATAACTGAAGCAACTCCAATCACATCTATCCCTGGTGAAGATACTTCGGTATCTGATCCTCCAACAGATGCACCCATCCAGGAAACTGGGGAAGGTCATCTGGAGACTGACCCTTCTGGTCAGCCCTCAGTTACATTCATGGATCTGGACATGAATGTTAATGACGAGGAAATCCTTATAGAATCTTCGGATTCTGAAGGTACTGAAACAGACTTGGAGAATTTTGATTCTGCTGTACCAGATCAAAACCCTTCATCTCCAGTCTCACTTCCAGACGCATCAATTTCACCTTCACTACCTCAAGAAAATGTGCCTACTGATATATCTTTCCAAACTTATACCGCTCCTTCACCAACTGGGCAATTCTCATTTGCTCGAGAAATGCCACCCCCACCGACGCCGTTGTTCACACCTGAGCATTCTCAGCATGAACAACACATTGATTTTCCAGTCCTTTCTTCATCCACCACTCCTATTATATCTTCAACTACTGGCATGACAACTGGGGAGACTTCCTTAAGTTTGCCTCCTCCAGTTGCTCCAGTAGTAACTGCTGCTGGTCCAGTGACACCTTCTCCTTCGTCACTGGACAGTCAAGTTGTCTCTTTACAAGCCGATCTTCAAAACCTTCTTACCAGGGTGGAGGAGATTCAGAAGACACTTGACAAAAACACCAAGTCCTTCTCCAGATACCACAAGGATCACTTAACCAACATCAAAGTGGTTGATCTGGGGATTAACAAGTTTTCATCTAATGAAGACTTGGTGTTTAAAAAGCTAAATGAGTTGGTCACTGGCTGCAACAATCTGGTTGGTACTTTAAAGGAAGCCTTTGACCTTACTCAGTCCAAGGTTACAACCTCAATCTCCAATCTGCTTGGCAATACTGTAAGAACATCTGAAGTAGATTTGAGGGAGATTGAAAGGCAGGTAAAGGAACTGATTGAAAAACCTGGCCTAAATGTGACTGAACTTGGAGAGCAGTTGATGACTTCAGTTGGTCAGAAGATAGAGGATACGCTGGGTGCTAGAGAAGCACAATTGATTGAAAGGGTGATGTCTGAGATCACCAAGCTGGCCACTCCTTAGGTTGATCTGGCCCCACTCACCAGTGAGATCAACCAGTTGAGAGGCAGCATTGAGAATTTGAACACCCAGGTATCTCTACATGCTCAATCTTTAGATAAACTGACAACTGAAGTAGAGAATTTGAAGAAGAAGGATGATGAAGTAAAGGATAAGGTTGTCTCTGGTTTGGATGAAGACTCCAAGATCCTAAATGAATTAAAAACTGGTCAAGAACAAGTTACTGCCAATGTTTTGACCCAGTCAAAGGAGACCAACCATTTATGGAGGTCTTTCAGGATGATGTGTGAGATTTTCAAGGAGTGTAAGGACATGCAATCATGGCAGCCTCTTGACCGGTTGCCATCTCACCCCTCTGAATGGGAAAGTATTCGGGCAGGTCTAGATGCTGCCAAGGGGGAAAGAAGTGCAGTCCTTCCACCAGTTGCACCTGGAAGATCTTCATCTGGAAGACAAGCTGGTTTGGAAATGGTTGTAGCTACCAGTACTGAAGCTGGTGAGCAAGGTGATAGGGGGAATGTGTTGGATAAGGGAAAAGGTTTAGCTGGTGATGCATCTGCCCAGCCGGCCACTGATGTAATGTTAGAAATTGGCAATGCTGATATACTTCCTCCAGTTTCAGATAGTGATAGCAGAAGACTGGCCAGACTTGGTAATGATATTAAAGAAAGAAAGAAGATGAAACAAAGAAACCAAGCTGAAGCCAGGGCACATCTTGCACAAATCAAGTTGCTTGATATGAGTGATGCCAATCTTTTGGGTATCACTAAGGAGGAGTATGTCAGGATCAAGAATGATCCCAGGATAGTTGACCAGTTGAAAGAAATGCTGGATGTTGAACTGGACAGACACTATCCTGAGGATGAAGCTGAATTTGATGCCAAGAGTTTGAACATTTCAGTGGAGAAGGCTAAGGAGAATAGGGCCAGTGGGATTCTTAAACGAATTGCAAATGTTAAGAAGGTTGTGAAGAAGGTTTTGAATCCACCAAAAAGGATTCCACAACCAAGAAGACCACTGTCAAGAGATGCTGACCTTAGCACATTTGTTGAACCAACTGGCGAGGTATCTAATGAAGACATCAAGTCCGCTGTACTGGCTGCTGGTGCTGGGAGTATAAAAATAACAAATGAATCTGAAGCAAGAAGTTATTACTCCCAGATCATGTCAACCAGAAGACATAGTGGTACTATCAATGGTGTAAATGTAACAATCAAGCCAGGCACCAAAGTCTTTCAAGTTGAAGTTAGTTATACCAGAGGGCCACTGGTTAAAACTGACAATCCTGGTGCTATGCAATATGGGTTCAGCGAATGGGTGAAAATGGTGAATGTGTTGGATGCGAAGGCACAAAAGAATAGGTTTGAGAAAGCATGGGTGAACTTCTTAAGGGGCAAAATTCAACATAAAGAAAATCTGGAGCAAAAGCTGAATATTGACCCTGAAGACTCACAACCTATTTCTTTGGTGACCAAGAGAAGAATAACTGGCGAAGGGCCATCTCATTAAGTTCTTTCTTTTCAGTTATCTACTTGTATTTTGTTTTACATTCTGTAACTTGTATAAATTTCATTTCCTTGTATAAATGAAGTTACCAGTTTGTAACCACAAGGTAGATAATAGATTAAAATCTAACAAACCTAAAAGAAAAACCCAAGGCATTTATTGATCTATAAAAATGCCTTGGAAACTTAGATAGATTTAAATCGAACAAGTCTCTCCAGTTCACACTTGTACAGATACAAGAACTGAAAAAGACTTGCCAATATTTCTAGACAAATAGGGGGAATTTGTTAGGACCAGTTCACCTGGTAAACTGGCCAGTCTCCAGTTGCATCTGGAGACCCAGTGAAACTGTCCAGTGAACTGGAGACCCAGAAGATTTGTCCAGAAATATATTGAAGTCCAGTTGCACCGTACAGTCAACGCAACTGAAGACTTCCTCCAGTTGAGAACTGACCAGTTGAAGAATCATTACAGTTGAAGTCGAAGACAACAAATGGAAGATAGAGAATGGCAATGGCAGCGAAGCCTAGTTGACATTCTACTCAGTTACAAACTGGAGACCATCAGTGGAAAGCTCTTACAAAGCTTTACACTGATTACGAGGAATTGACTTTTATGCTTTATGTACCTTTACCCGGATAATAAGCCTTATCTTATTATTTAAGTAATAAAAGGTACATAAAGGTGGTTGAGTAAAGTTGTTTTAACATGCGACTTTACACTGCCTTTTAAGGAATTAAATGTTATTCCTTAAATGATCTCAACCACATTTGTACGGCCAAAGTTAACATCTCAATGTTAACTTTGCCTATAAATACAAGTCATTGCACAACAAGAATATTTAAGTGAAAAACATACATCACTTCACACTTTGCAAACCTGCAATATTCTTGGTGAACTTGTGCAATATTCTCTCAATCGCTAAAAGGAACATTTCACAACTTTAAGTGTTTCGATTGTCTTGAGAAATTCCGAGTATAGATCAATTGTATTTCATAGGTTGTTGGGATATTTACATACTTGTATTATCTTGGTTCCGCAACAACCTTGTAATTTATTTAACATCAATAAATAAATTACACATTGAAAATTACATATTGTCTCATCAAGTTATCTTACAAGTCATTTGTATTATTGCATTGTTCTTTACTTATTGTCATTTAAATGAGTAATCTATCTAGAACTTGGTATATACACACTGCAACTGGTCGTCTCCAGTTCAGTGCATATATTGCAAAGTAACTCCACCATCGACATAGAGGTGTCTTCAGTAGTACCATCTATCAAGTTGGGACTTACATCTCGTAAAATGTCTATGTAATGTAATGAACTTTTAAATCTTCTTTATTGGATGTATCTGGGTATATGTGGCAAACATATAACCTGCAACGTGTAAGTTTTTGATTCATCGGGTACATCCAATACCCGAGATTTAAAAGTTCATTACATGACATAGACATTTTACAAGATCTTTACGTAACATAAACATTTGGTAATAGTTAGTTACATTCATAGATAATCCCTACTAATTATTCAAGAACAATGTTCAATAAAGCTCACTTAATTATGGATTGAGATCCCCTCAAGTTAGGGGTTTAAGTTGAGAAGTAAAGCTGGATGATCTCGACCATTGATCTACAATCAATGGTCAAGATTCAAAAATGATAATTGAATCTTGACCAATTATATATTCTACCCGAACCAATCGTTTCCGTTTTACCAATATTATATTTTGCTTGCAATTAGTAATTGGCCTAATATTAACTAATTTTACCGGAGCGATCGAACTGTACATTTTATCATCTCGATCTTTTAAAACCAAATATAGATGCATGATATATCTCATAAAAGGGCGATCTAATGAACGTGTAAGTTCACCCCTAAACTAATTTGGCTTTTACACATCGCACGTTAGGTTTGAAAATTAAGTTTGAAAACTTGTTTAACATGCACTTTGGCCGTCACGAGAGAATTAATTTGGCATACATTTGAACCAAATAGGTATACGGAATTAGTTATTATTATTAGGCAGATATGTATAAGACTATAAGATAAGACTATGATCGAAGATTAACTGATTAAGTATTTTGAGTTGTGACACTACTTGATAAGTATATATCGACATGTCGGGGACCTGCGCCTAGCTAGCTAGCAAACATATATGAGACAACCATTTATTTTAGTTAAATATCAACATGGACAATAAATAGCAAGTGGGTTAAATTAGGTTTATCTGAAAGGGAATTGAGAGGTATTTAAGTATTTTCGAGGGTCCCATATATGCTACGGCTAATAGCTATAGTCTAAGACTTCATCTAGAACGTTTGTTGAAGGCATTACATTACATTATATATATTATATATTACATTACATTATATATATATAACAAAAAAAGTTTGGCTTATGAACAGTAAGCCGAGCCGTCCACAGTAACCGGCTCGGCTCGGTGGCTTAGCCGATGAACAGTACCGGCTCACGATGACGTCAGCTATTTTGTCTTTTTCCTATTTTGTCTTTTTCTGTTTTTTTTTTTTTTTTAACGATAGTATACTTTTAGAGTTTCTTATTTTTACCACTTAACTTTTACGTTTTATCACTTTAGTCTAACTTTTTGTAATTAACTTTAATCATCAAATCCTTTTTTTTTTTAACTTTCTTTCTCTTATTTTAACGCTTCAAACTTATTTTTACCACTTAACTTTTGTATTTTTTAACTTTAGTCCAACTTTTTTTATACAAACTTAATTATAGTTGTAACTTTCTATCTCTTATTTTAAGGCTTCTAACTTTTACCATCAAACTCTTTGTTTTAACCACCATAGTAAACTTTAAGTGTCCAAAATATCTTTGCATAACGCAACGTCGATCCCGGGCAACGCCCGGGGTCAAAAAGCTTGTTACAATAATAACAATGGGCATGCCTATGAACAGTGCCTTTTTGTCCTTTTCTGCACTTTTAATATATATACAAGACATGCCATGTATTAACTAGAAAACATAGTTTGAATGGTTGAGGCTCACACCTTTGGGGGTGAACGTCCTAGGTTCGTAACCCCCCTCTCAACTTTTTTTTTTTTTGCCCCTTTTCTTTTTAAAAGGTTTTTTTCATTTTGTCCCCTTCCTCTTTCCCCTTTTTCTTTCCAGCCCCCTTCTTTTGTTTTTTATTCTTTCTACCCCTAAAATTATATAACTTTATTTTTTTATTGTTATTTTTTAAAACATCTTTTTAACATTTATTTTTTTATACCTTTTCTACACTTAATATTTTTTCCTTTTATAATATTTTGATCATTTTTTAATTTTATTTAATTGTTTTTATATATTCTTTTTAAATTTTTTGTTTTTACATCTTTTTTTTAAACCTTTGTTTTTTTTAAATCGTTTTTTCTGTTAAAGTTTTGTGAACAATTTGTTTTATTTTATAATTTATGTTTTAATTGTATTTAATTGGTTTTATATTTCTTTTGGTAGATTTTTTTAACCCCTTTTTTATAATTTATGTTTTAATTGTATTTAATTGTTTTTTGTTATTTTTTAAAACATCTTTTTAACATTTATTTTTTTATACCTTTTCTACACTTAATATTTTTTCCTTTTATAATATTTTGATCATTTTTTAATTTTATTTAATTGTTTTTATATATTCTTTTAAATTGTTTTTTCTGTTAAAGTTTTGTGAACCATTTATTTTAGTTAAATATCAACATGGACAATAAATAGCAAGTGGGTTAAATTAGGTTTATCTGAAAGGGAATTGAGAGGTATTTAAGTATTTTCGAGGGTCCCATATATGCTACGGCTAATAGCTATAGTCTAAGACTTCATCTAGAACGTTTGTTGAAGGCATTACATTACATTATATATATTATATATTACATTACATTATATTATATTACGTTTATATTAAGTCTACTTTTAGTCTATATCTTAATTTGTATCTTCCTCATATACTAATATATATAGTTTCTTTGTTTATTATTTATTAGGAGTATATTATATTACATATATAGTGTATGGTCTTTCGTTAAGAATGCCGTCTCTGAGAATTTATAGACGTAGGACGAGCCAGAAAAAAGGCCCCCAAGTTAGACGAAGTTAAACGTAACGATTTATATTACATAAATTATTTTTATAAAATGACGAAAAAAGTTATAGTATATTAAAAAACATAACAAACGTTATTCTTCGAAGTATATGACATGTGAAAAAAATCAATAAATAAGATTAAAAAAGAGATTTAATAAAATTCATATGCCATTATTTTATAGTTTTAGGAGGATTATTAAGATAATCTTCAAAAATATATCATTTTACAAATTATATTTAACAGAACAAAAAAATATAATACAAGTTAAATACATTCATACATATTAAGTTGGATAACACTTATACATTGTACACATCAAATCAAAACCCCCCCCCCCCCCCCCCCCCCCCCCCCCCCCCCCCCCCCCCCCCCCCCCCCCCCCCCCCCCCCCCCCCCCCCCCCCCCCCCCCCCCCCCCCCCCCCCCCCCCCCCCCCCCCCCCCCCCCCCCCCCCCCCCCCCCCCCCCCCCCCCCCCCCCCCCCCCCCCCCCCCCCCCCCCCCCCCCCCCCCCCCCCCCCCCCCCCCCCCCCCCCCCCCCCCCCCCCCCCCCCCCCCCCCCCCCCCCCCCCCCCCCCCCCCCCCCCCCCCCCCCCCCCCCCCCCCCCCCCCCCCCCCCCCCCCCCCCCCCCCCCCCCCCCCCCCCCCCCCCCCCCCCCCCCCCCCCCCCCCCCCCCCCCCCCCCCCCCCCCCCCCCCCCCCCCCCCCCCCCCCCCCCCCCCCCCCCCCCCCCCCCCCCCCCCCCCCCCCCCCCCCCCCCCCCCCCCCCCCCCCCCCCCCCCCCCCCCCCCCCCCCCCCCCCCCCCCCCCCCCCCCCCCCCCCCCCCCCCCCCCCCCCCCCCCCCCCCCCCCCCCCCCCCCCCCCCCCCCCCCCCCCCCCCCCCCCCCCCCCCCCCCCCCCCCCCCCCCCCCCCCCCCCCCCCCCCCCCCCCCCCCCCCCCCCCCCCCCCCCCCCCCCCCCCCCCCCCCCCCCCCCCCCCCCCCCCCCCCCCCCCCCCCCCCCCCCCCCCCCCCCCCCCCCCCCCCCCCCCCCCCCCCCCCCCCCCCCCCCCCCCCCCCCCCCCCCCCCCCCCCCCCCCCCCCCCCCCCCCCCCCCCCCCCCCCCCCCCCCCCCCCCCCCCCCCCCCCCCCCCCCCCCCCCCCCCCCCCCCCCCCCCCCCCCCCCCCCCCCCCCCCCCCCCCCCCCCCCCCCCCCCCCCCCCCCCCCCCCCCCCCCCCCCCCCCCCCCCCCCCCCCCCCCCCCCCCCCCCCCCCCCCCCCCCCCCCCCCCCCCCCCCCCCCCCCCCCCCCCCCCCCCCCCCCCCCCCCCCCCCCCCCCCCCCCCCCCCCCCCCCCCCCCCCCCCCCCCCCCCCCCCCCCCCCCCCCCCCCCCCCCCCCCCCCCCCCCCCCCCCCCCCCCCCCCCCCCCCCCCCCCCCCCCCCCCCCCCCCCCCCCCCCCCCCCCCCCCCCCCCCCCCCCCCCCCCCCCCCCCCCCCCCCCCCCCCCCCCCCCCCCCCCCCCCCCCCCCCCCCCCCCCCCCCCCCCCCCCCCCCCCCCCCCCCCCCCCCCCCCCCCCCCCCCCCCCCCCCCCCCCCCCCCCCCCCCCCCCCCCCCCTGTCCCCTCGGGCCCCTTCGGGTCTCGGCCCGTCGTCCACTTTGTCCCACCCCAACACCGGCCATTACTTAAGATTGTAATTGTTTGTATCTTTATATACGGTGAATATGCAATAAAAATTCTAAGGGAATTGCCACAACATATATGCAATAATGCATTATGCATGTAGTAGCAGTAGTAGCTTGATACATCATACATAGTTTAAGTAAACTATATTAAGCCCGTATTTATTGTTTGATTGACATTTTGATGAACTAACAACTCTTTAGTTATAAGGTAGTAAATTTTAAAGAATCTTAGTAGACCCAAATGATGTAATAAATCAATTTATATGTAATTTCTTCATGAAAAACCTTGCTAGATAAAATGGAATATATATCGGTGGATATGCGATTTCGGTTTTTAAAATTAGGTTTATTATAAATGGAGGGTGTCAAATTAAGTGAGTGTATTTTTTATAGATAATTATATCTAATATAATTTAAAGTACATATATAGTCAATAGAGATATCGTCATTATTGATGTAAGTTACTAGAATACTGGTACGAAATGTCAACAATGAACTCGTGCAATTTTCGGACGTCAATATGAGCAAAGTCAAAGAAAAGATTTGTACACTACTATATTTTAAGTTTAATATAGAATAATAAAATATAAATGAGGTCATTCATATCACAAATGTAGGTTCAACAGATGAACCCTTGTATACGTATGAAAAAAAATAATATGTATTATGTAAAATTTTAAATGTATTGTATATCATAAAGATGCAGCTGTGCAATGTTTTATGTTGTGTAATGTGTTTTACTTTTCTTCCAAGTTGCATCACCTGGTTGGGCCAAGATCCTATAGAAAAAGAGAAAAAAAGGTACAACAAGCCTGATGAAATTCACTGGGCCTATGCTGCGTAAGCCCATTTCAACTTTCATTTAATTAAGTTGGGCCAAGACTTGTATAACATGTACTTTTGTGTAGCGCTGACTTGTGAAGTTCAGCTGACCGCTCAAAAAGTCAAAATAATTCCATCCCCTATTTCTCTATCATAGCATCATCTCAAAAAAAAAAACAAAACCCATTCATTCAACAACAGTCAGCAGCAATGGCAATGACAATGGCTTCATCAGTTCAGATATTAGTAAAGAAGAATCAACTATCTTTATCTTCATCACTTTCTTTCAGCAGCAATATATCTTCAACTTCATTTTCCAAAAAGGTAGCAGTCCTGCTCTCATCACTTTCTTTTTCTTGCATTTCTTAAAATACATCAAGAATGATGTTCCATTTTTTTTTTTAATTTCTTATGTGTTTATTTATGATTTTGTGTGGTGTGTGATAGAATAGCCACTTACTTTTTGAATTTGTTCTAACTGGGGTAACGTACTAAATTTTGGGCCATCAGGAACATTAACATTTGGATTTGACCAACTTATAGGCATTTATATTTAGCCAAATGTGTATAAGTTTAATGCTAATTGTGTGATTATGTGGTCTTATTTCTGAAATTTAATCAGAACGAACCGCATGACTTAAAGATTGGTTCGTTTGCCCGAATGGGACAAATGAAAAATGTGTTGATATTTTATTTATAATGCGGCCAATTTGTTGTTGAGTTATCTCAGATGTCGAAAATAGCTGCGTGACTGATTGGTACATACTAGTATACTACGGGTTTGAGTCATTAGAACAACCTTAGAACTAAGTGGTAGGAAATTTTGCACTCGAAGACTTCCCGCCTCACCCTTGCAAATCCATATCGCCCTTTCTGTGGTAACTCTCAGTTATCTACCAAAATTATTTTGCACATGAAGGTGTCTCATTTACATCTAAAACGAGTTTTGTCTAAAGTCAGGTTGAATGAGAATATGAAATTCTTTGTTCTTTGGGTTTTTTTAATGTTATAAGTGCCGAAAAAGGGAGATACTTATGGGTATATAGCATAGATCCCTTGAATGTTTGGCATCAGAAATTTGCCTGATTGGCGGCTGTATTTATTTTTTTATTTATTTTTTTGTACTTTACCCATTATCATAGAACTTTTAGTTTGGTGAGTTTGCACACTCCCTTACAAATATGAAAAAAACTACCATTCATTTATCTATATGCTTCTGAACTTCAAGTTGAAGATTTGGGTCATTTCATGATGTGTAATGTGTAAGAATATTATATGATTAGCTGACTATATTCGGTTTTATTAAATACTTTGAAAATGGATTTTTGCAATTTTGTTCTAAATTTTTTTTCCATACTTTCTTAAATAGCAGGTCGGCATCCGAAGTAATAAGAAGTTTGTTGGAAGAATCAAGTCTGAATCAAAAGAGCCACCAGCTGACTCAGTGCTCACACCAAAAGCTTCTGTATCACTACAGATAGGCTCACCAGTTATCATAGTGGAAGCTCCTCAAATGTTGAAGACTGCGGCTTCTATGCCCTGTCTCAGGGTCAATTCTGGCTTGGTCAAAGCTGGCGATGTTGGCAGGTGAACTTTCTCCTGAGTTTGTATTTGCACACACATATACACACATAGACATATGTTTTGGATACCCGAACCTTTTCATTTATATCATTATCATATTATTTTGGTAAAATGATATAGCATTGTTGGATATATAGTAAAAATGGAATTAGTCAGCTGGTGAAGGCAATCTTTTTTTTTTGGATTGAATAGAAGTATTCTTTGTTACTAGCGTTCCCACTTTTTATTGGGCTTGTGAACCCAGTGAAGATGGGACTCTAGGCATATGGATCACATTGGCAGTCTGTCATAAGTTTTATAGTATACCTACACAATATATATTATTTGGTATAAGTATCTAAGCTAAGTGAAGCTTAAGCTCATTTCAAAGCAGAACATTGGAGTATTACCTTATTCATGCTGATTTTAAGAATAATTTCTATCAGAAAATGAAGTAGAGTAGGATACATACTTGAACTAATCTTTACAGTTTCTATGTCTTATACTAAAATTTGCTCAAACTCTAACATCTTAGGATTTCACAAAGAGATGTGACTTATAAGAACACATAAACCATCAACCCCAACTTTAATAGCGGGAACATTTAACCAGCAATGCTAGTTCTTCATTTGTAAACTTTCGTTGCAATATGCGGTTGGAATACGTTAAAACTGAGACGTGACAGATGCTTTGCCGACTAGGCATCATTTATTTGATATGAAAGATTTGCCAAAAGAAACAATTAAACTTTTACACCCTGTTACCTCTATTAATTATGATAGAATTTTCTGATTTCTAATATCTATATATCATTACATTAAGAAAGCCATACTATACCTTGTAAACTATTAAATCCAAAATAATCATTACAATACCAAATGCTAAATTAAGACACCAAATTTATCGTTTGAATTAGATAAAACTTTCTTGATTAGCTTAAACCATGTGCAGGATTATGTCAAGGAAGCCAATGGATGTATGGGCAGTTCGTCTGACAATTGGTACTTATCTCATAGACGGAAAGTATTTCAAGCCCTTACAGTTAGATGAGGATAACTAATCATTTCTTTTTTACAAAAGGATAATGCCTCTAATGTATATGATATAAAACCAAAAATGAGATTGTTATATATGATGAGATCCTTACACTTGTTATAGAATTATTAAAACCAATAGTACTACACTAGTTTAAAGTATGTAATGTCCAAATCCGCAAAAGCAAGCACATGGTGATGGTGTCGGACCCATCCTAGATTATCTAGTTCTTTCTAATCTCATAAGGGAAACAAAAAACTTTCTTAGATTCTGCTTCTTTTTCTATTTACATAACTTGGGATCATTGTATACTAGGATACTTCCTGTAAATTGAATATGCCTAAGGATATATAAGTTTGATTTCTGTATGATGATACAGAATCGAGCAATTTCTTGTTTGTACTTGTATATGTTGATTGAACTTACATTTTGTATATCATAAGACATTAACTTGAACCTAATATTGCAAGTGAGTTATATGCCCCACGTACATAATAATTCATATGATATATGCAAAAAGTCGTACAAGGGACCATATTGATAGTCATCTCTGCTTTTTATCTTTATAGTTGAGGTGGTCGTGGCCCGGTTTCATTCGAAGGTTGTACTAGCTTGATACCATGTTACTCAATCAAGCCTTTTATATAAGTTAACCTGTAGAACCAGGGCCTGAATATTAGAGCTAATCATAACACTTTTTGTGACCCTAGCTTGGAGAGGAGTTGCATAAACCAAATTAACTGTAAAGTGTGTGATAAATGATGCATGAATATTGTAACTAATATAGGAATGAGACAAGAAAGCCGGGTAAAGTTTATTTAGCATAGTTGTATTACATAGAGCTATTATAGTTTGTAAACTCCAAAAATGATTGATAATGATTGTTAAATTAAATACTTATAGATTGTTTTGGTATGTTAATTAAATGGGTCTGCCAAAGAGTGCCTTGACCCCCTATAGGGCCAATGTATGGTACATGTTGTTCGCATTGGACACGGATGAAAGACATTACAACGTGTTTGTTATGTGTTAATCATGTTGGTTGAAGAGTGTAAGGTTTCCCAGTTCTATAATTGTAGACAGTGGCAGAGTGTTTGTTTGGGCAATGCTAGAAATTTCTGTCTTTTTGTATAGTTGTTTAGTAACCATGTCTTCTCATTTATGGGACAACATATATGAATCATTTTTATTAAAAGTGTTGCCTTTTTCTATTGATCCCCGTTCTATGCAAAATGACTAGAGGTCCTTTGCGAAGCGTCTCTTAATCTTTAGGTAAGGGTAACGTTGTCAACATCCCACTTTCATCATACCTTGTGGATTAGGTAACCATTTTTTGTTTTTGTTACCTTTTTTCGGTTTTTATAAGTCCAAGAAGGCCCTGCTTCGGTGCTTCTTGTCACTCTTTTGTAAGTTTACCGTGTAATACATAAAAATAGTAATCAATCATTGGTCAATGCTATCCCGAGCTACAAAAATTTAATCTCGACTTTTAATTTTTTTAGCATGCAGCAGCAATCTGAACTCCCTGATTTTGTATAGTCTTTATATACCCACAACACTGTCGAATGAAGAACAACCATCATTTCATGGTAAAGTGACTCGTACGTACACTACTAAATTTATAACATACTTGTAACCGAGGTAATCATGTTACATGATAGAGAATTGTACTTGGTGTGGCCAAATATTTATAGTTCTATATTCTGTACAAATTATTTTGATGTAAAGTCTATATTCTTTTAGCACGAAATCTCTTTAATAAAACTTATTGTAAATTGAAAAAACTAATCCAATTGAGTAAAGAAGTCTTAGCAAGGACACCTAAAAAAGTAGATGGGGCTGTGGTTAGGGTAGGGCTAAGCCATGGGCAAAAGAAGAAAAAAACACAAAGTTAATTGATGTTGATAACACTCCATGTTCAATGTTTACAAAACTTTCATCATCTTATTCAATTATTGTTTTACATCAATTATAACGCAGTGTACCCTATTATTTTCATTAAAATAGTTATCCCACCTAGAAAATATGAAGTATTACACTTTTTTTTCTTATTTTTTTAACGGCATTCTACTACTCCTAAATTACACGTCGCCTGGGAATCAGGACTCTCGAAAAACCCCCTATGTAAATTAATAAATGTTCATAGAGTTCTATAAGATAAAAGTAACTTTAATTTACACCGTGAGATTTCGGCCTTAGTGGTATCATTCGGTGTAATAATTGTGTAAATATACTGTGAGGTCAATGTAGAGAACGTTATTATTAGAAAATGGTCACAAGTTCATTCTCATTGCACAAGGTGGTACTGAACTACTGATTACTGAAAGACAACGAGATAAGATTTACGCGTATGTAACTTTACACTATTATAAGTTTGATGAATGATGGACCTGTGAGTTACACTTTCATCATTCAATATATTTGTGTCAGATCTTTAATAAAAACAACAATTTAATTTAGGCGCCATGTAGTCCGACCTAATAAAGGGTAACCGGACCGGACTTTCCCCGGCGACCTCGCCGCTAATGAGGGGGGGCCCGCTAATATTCTGCCAGATTAGCCGTTAATGACATGGGGGCCCGCACTTTCCGCGGCGACATCGCCGCGGAAACTTTTGTCTTATTCGACTTTCCGCAGCGACATCGTCGGGGAAAGTGGCTGGTCGGCTTACCCATTATTCTTTGGTCGGGGCACGCGGGGCGTTAATGTAACATAATGGATATGGATTTTTTAGGTCATAACTTCAAATTTAAAACTATTTATCATATAAAGAAGGAATACATACATAACAGAATCTACAGATGCCCATCAATACTAAATAATGTATATTCACGAATCATTTTCATATTCAATACTAATAAAATAAGCTTTTGTATCTCATGATCATTGTCACATGTGCCCAATTTCTATAAAAACCAGGGCCAATATTTTTCTTTCATATGTGGTCCAACCCACCCCTTATCCCTTTGCTACGTTTGGTCCTACTTCTTTCTTCACTTTAAACTTTGTCACATCAATCTCAAATTATATACAAATCGTCCCCTAATTGCATTTAATTAACATTGACTAATCACATCATATATCTTTTAAAACCAGTTCATCTAATCACTAGTCGAGTCGTTCACTATTTTTTGGAACTTACGCGCTCAACTTTTTATTTATTTTCTTATTGCATTATTAAATCAAATTTAAAAAGATTGTATAGGACCAAGGGTCTAAGTGACCAACTTCTTTTGCTCTATATATATATATCTCCAAGCACAACCTCTTATTGATAACATACATTCTTAAACACCAACTTTTTATTCATCATGCCTTCGGTCTACTCTAGCCCATTTCACCAAATGGACAACCCGGCCTTATTTTCATTACTACAACACACAACACGTAGTGAAAAAAGGTCCAAAAGTAGTAGTGGCACGGGAGGAGGGATCTTTCGCATGTTCAAGCTTCTTCCAATGTTAACATCTGGTTGCAAAATGGTGGCATTGTTAGGGCGGCCCAGAAGGCCGCTGCTAACAGATCATGCCACCACTGGAACATTATTTGGCCACCGAAGAGGGCGTGTGAGTTTAGCCATCCAAGAGGACCCACACCGCCCCCCGATTTTTGTCATTGAGCTTCCTATGAGCTCAAGTGCGTTCCAAAAAGAAATGGCGTCGGATATAGTAAGGTTATCACTAGAAAGCGAGACAAGGAGTCATAAAAAGAAGGTGTTGGAAGAGTTTGTGTGGGCAGTTTATTGTAATGGAAAGAAATACGGGTACTCAATAAGAAGGAAGCAAATGACGGATGACGAGCTACATGTTATGCAATCGTTACGAGGGGTATCAATGGGAGCAGGAGTTCTTCCCGGGCTATCTGAAAAGGATTCGGCTTTTGATGGAGAGCTAACTTATATGAGAGCAAGGTTTGAAAGAGTGGCTGGAAGTAAGGATTCTGAATCTTTTCATATGATCAATCCTGAAGGTGCTGAAAATGACCAGGAATTGAGCATTTTCTTTGTAAGAGTACGTTGATAACAAGGAAAGAGATTGAAAAAAATATGTATATTAGGGATTTATAAGCTAGTTTACATATATATATATATATTAACGGGTGGATTTGAGTGGCGACATCTAATTTATATTGTTTTCATCCAAGATATATTAGACAGTTTATAGTACTTGTGCAACTCTTTTTGGTTACGATTTATATAAGAGTACAGCTAATGAACAATTTTAATTAAGTTCTTAATTAATGATGTATTATAGTGTATTCTGGCTAGTTAAAACGAACTAGCGAGAAAAACTTCATCTTTCTATATATCCGTTCTATCAAAACTTTTGATATTACGTATAAAAAGAAAAGAAAGTGAACAATTTTGTAATCGAATTCAGAACAATAAGAATCACCCAGAAAATAGGGCAGTCGGCTGTGACTGCTTAGATTATTATTATGAGTTTTATTACAAATATATGTGATATCCAGATGATATCACTCAATCAATGAACAAAAATATATGAATCGATTATATATCGATATAGTCGATATATAGATACAGAGAGAATACGATTAACAAAACTTAAAGGAAAATATAATATGGGTTCTTAACCCTAAAATGGGTTATAACATGGTATTTATACCCAAAGACCATTATTTCACATTAGCCCCTTCACAAAGCACCGTCTTCAAAAATAAACCTTGAACTTCCATCCAGTCTTCATAAGCAGCCTTCCAACTTTAATACTGCTTCCTTTAGTCCTTGTAGTTCTTAAACTTCCAAATATCTCCAAAACCTGTATTTTACTTACAAGTGTGTAAGTAATAGATTAATTATAACATTTATGTCCAATTAAGCTTGTAATTTTAACATCCCCCTTCAAGCTTAACTTGGAACATATTTGTAAGACCAAGATTGTCACAAAACAGCTTATAAGGTTGTCCACCCAAACTCTTGGTAAAAATGTCAGCAGTGTTGTTTTTAGAATCAATTTTCACAACTTTAAGCACACCTGAACCAACCTTTTCTCTGACCACATGCAAGTCAATTTCTAGATGTTTAGTTCTTTCATGAAAAACAGGATTAGCTGCTATTAAGATAGCAGATTTGTTATCACAATATACATTGACAGGTAAATTGAATTTAACATTAAGATCAGAGAGAAGGTTTTTAATCCAAAGGATTTCACATGTGACTGAAGCCATAGCCCTATATTCAGCTTCTGTTGAGGACCTAGCTACAGTCAACTGCTTTTTACTCTTCCAGGAAATCAAAGAATTGCCAAGATAGACACAAAAACCTGTTACAGATCTTCTGGAAGTAAGACATCTACCCCAGTCTGAATCAACATATGCACACAAGTCCATATTGTCACTTTTAGAAAACTGCAACCCTTTACCAGGTGCAGATTTCAAATATCTAAGAACTCTAAAAGCAAGCTTAAGATGTTCATCAGTTGGAGCATGCATAAATTGACTCAATGCATGTACATAATAACTAATATCAGGCCTGGTGAGAGTCAAGTAAATGAGTTTACCAATCAATTTTTGATAAACACCAATATTAGTCAACAGTTTATCATTCTGACTAGGTTTAGAAATAGACAGATTCATTTCCATTGGTGTTTTAGCAGGCTTGCAGCCAAGTAAACCAAACTCATTCAACAATTCTAAGCAGTACTTTCTTTGAGACAAACATAAACCCTTCTCATTCTCTAATACTTCAATACCTAAGAAGTATCTTAATTTACCAAGATCTTTAATAAGAAATTTAGATCTAAACAAAGCTTTAACTTTTTCTATTTCATTCACATCATTACCAGTAATCACAATGTCATCAACATAGACAAGTAAAGCAACAAAGATATTCTGTTTATTCAAGGTATATAAAGAATAGTCACATTTGCTCTGCACAAATCCAAACTCATGTAAAGCATTAGACAACTTAGCATTCCATTGTCTAGGAGCTTGTTTCAAACCATACAAAGATTTAACCAATTTACAAACCTTGTTGTTATCATTAGTAACATTATAACCTTCAGGTAAGGTCATATAAACATCTTCTTCTAAATCACCATAAAGAAAAGCATTGTTTATATCAAGTTGAAATAAAGGCCAGTCATAAGAAACAGCCATACTAATTAAGCATCTAACAGTAACCATTTTCACAACAGGTGAAAATGTTTCATCATAATCCACACCTTCTCTTTGACTATAACCTTTAGCCACTAACCTTGCTTTGTATCTTTCAATTTCACCAGTTGATTTATATTTGATTTTAAAAATCCATTTACACCCTATTGGTGTTCTTCCTTTTGGAAGATCAGTGATAATCCAAGTGTTATTCCTATGAAGGGCTTCCATCTCATTATTCATAGCTTGAACCCAATTTATATCTTTAGAAGCCTCATAAAAGTTTCTAGGTTCAGTACTTTTATTTAGGTTTGTAAGAAAACAAAGATGATCAGAAGACAACTGAGAATAACCAACAAACCTTTCAATACCATACTTAACCTTGCCTTCTACAACATAATCACCAAATTTTTTAGGCATATGAGAAACTCTTTTCATATTAGCAGGTTCATTATGAGCATTATCATCAACAAACATGTTGCCCTCAGAAAAATCATTATTATCATCATTTGTGTGTGTTGCACTAGAACCATCCACAGTGGTAGATTGAGAAGGTTGATCATTAACATGATCATTACTTCTCATACTGCCAGACATGTGTGGTTCATGACCTTCACACACAACATTAGGTTCCCTCTCATCATCATTGGGACTTAAGTGTTCATGTTGTTGTGTATGCTCATTAAAAAACATTGAATCAAAGAAGTTAAGATGATTAATATCATCTTGATTTTCTAAAACAGTTTTAGATTTCAATTTAAAAGGAAAAACAGTTTCATAAAATTTAACATCTCTAGAATAGAAAACAGTTTTATCATCAAGTTTAAGAAGTTTATATCCTTTCTTTTCATTAGAATATCCAATAAAAACACACCTTTCAGCCCTACTTGCAAATTTGTCATTATTATTTAGAATGGTAGCATAGCACAAACAACCAAAACACCTTAAATGAGAGAGAGAAGGAGAAACACCAAATACAAAATCATAAGGAGATTTACCACCTAACACAGAAGAGGGAGTCCTGTTAATCAAATAAGTAGCAGTGAGAATGCATTCAGTCCACATATTCAGAGGTAATCCCCCTTGAAACATAAGAGATCTAGCAACATTTAAAAGATGTCTATGTTTCCTTTCTGCAATCCCATTTTGCTGGGGACTGTATGCAATAGAAGTTTGATGAATAATACCTTGTTTAGAACACAAATCCTTTATAAGATTGTTAACAAATTCAGTTCCATTATCTGTTCTAAGAATTTTCACTTTCTTTTCAAATTGAGTTTCAATCATGTTAACAAAAGTAAGTATGTTTTGAAACACTTCAGTTTTATTCTTGATTAAAAAAGTCCATACAGCCCTAGAAAAATCATCAACCACAGTAAGGAAATACTTATATCCTTCTTTACTTTGAACCTTGTAAGGTCCCCAAAGATCCAAATGAACAAGATCACCAATACAAGTAGACTTATGAGAACTTAAAGGAAAAGGTTCTCTGGTTTGTTTTGCCTTATGGCAAATATCACAAGGTGAAGTGTTTAACTTAGAATCAAGATTAAGGTCACTTTTAAGAACATTCAGAACTTGATCAGAGGGATGACCAAGTCTGCTATGCCACAATTGACTAGAAACATAACACTTAATCATGCAGTTATTAGACACACCTTGCACACTGTCACATTGATCATCAATAATATATAAACCACCTTGTTCACTACCAGTCCAAAGAGTTGTCTTGGTTTTTAAGTCCTGGATATAACATTTTTGATCATCAAAACCAATAAACATCTTACTATCTCTAGCTAGCTTATGAACAGAAAGTAAGCTAACATTATATTCTGGCACCACAAGAACATCATATAACATCACATTTTGGTTTAAAACCAAATTTCCAATTTTGACAATCTTAGCCAAAGTACCATTAGGATGACCAACAGTCATATTTAGATCAAAAACATCAATACAATTAATCATTTTATTTGCAGAATTAGTCATATGTTGGTTAGCCCCTGAATCAGTTATCCATCCCAAACTTTTATTAGATTTGGTTAAATTTGTGTTGGCACAAAAGAATTTCTCAAAGTTTTGATTAAAAATTCTGCTATTATTTGCAAAAGTACCTGACATATTAGCATGATTCCCAACAACAACACTTTTCTCTTTATCCTCAATAAGAGTCATAAGTCTCATCAATTGATCATTAGTAAGAGAAACAGGATTAGAAGAAGAAGAAGCATTATTAGCAGACAGAGAAGAAGAACTCATAGAACCAGAACCAGAACCTTTAACAGCATTAGCATTATTATTTTGAAAAGGTTTTGGAAAACTTTGAGCAGAACCCTTCTTTTTATAACCTGGTGGATAACCAACCAACTCATAGCATCTATCAACAGTATGACCATTAAAACCACAATTGGTGCATTTCAAAGTTTGATTTTGATTTCTATTAAAAGAATTATTAAACCTTCTTTTATCATTAAACTTTGATGCAAAAACAGAATTTTGAGGCTTAACCCCATTATTAGACAACCCTGCCCCTCTATGAGATTCCTCTCTAGAAACAATAGCAAAAGCAGTTTTCACAGAAGGCAAAGGATCTCTAATAAGAATATTACTCCTAACAGCAGCATAAGAATCATCAAGTCCCATTAGAAATTGCATTAGTTTGATTAATTGATTATGATTCTGAAATTCAGTAGCAGCATGACAAACACAAGTAGGCAACTTAATCAAAGCATCAAACTGTTTCCACAAAGAATTCAACTTATGATAGTATTCTGATATTGACAAACCATTTTGACAAAGAGAATTTATTTTATGATGCAAATTAAAAGTAACAACACCATCAACCTTGTCATAAGTATCTTTAAGTTCTTGCCAAACAACAGAAGCAGATTTAGAGAAAATTTGACCAACATATAACTCTTCAGAAACAGCATTTAAAATCCAGGATAACACAACTGCATTACATCTATCCCATTGTTGAGCAAGCACAGAATTCACAGTAGATTTTTTACAAGTACCATCTATAAACCCTATTTTGTTCTTAGTTTCAAGAGCAAGAGTCATAGCACAAGACCATACATTATAATTCTCAGTACCAGTTAATTTTAAGCTAATTAAAGGTGTACTTGTAGTGTCACTAGCATGCAGATACAGAGGATTACCAAAATCCAATTTACTTATTTTAGTTTCATTATTAAAATCATCAAAATCTGAATCATCATTATGAATAGAACCAGGTGGTGTATTACCATTATGAACAGATGCAGGAGGTGTATTACCATTATGAACAGATGCAGGAGGAGTATTCACCATTGTAACAAACCAAACAGTTTACACACCAAACAATAAAGACAAATAGAATCACACAAAACACAAAAGAATAACAAACAGTTATTCAATAAGAACCAAACAATCACAACCTTTTAAAATAAGACAAAAAACAGATATCAAGTAACAATTAATATCAATTAACACAAGCAGAAAAAGCACACAACCAGAAACCACAAATATCTTCTTCTCAAACAAAAAACAGTGTAGAAAATATATCTTAACCTCCCAACCGTGTCAGTGACAGGATTCCTAACCTCTCGTATGAAGGCAGGTCAAGTATTAACACGACTGGTTTTATGAGATTGAAGATAAAAAAAAATGTTTATATATATATATATAAAGAAATTTTATCTGAGAAGAAAAACACAAGTGGAATCAAAAACAATAAAACAAGAAGAAAGGGAAAAGAAAACAATACAGTGCTTTTGCCGAACGAAGAGGAACCCTAAATCTATACTTGATTCACTTAGTCAAGATATAGATTCAGGATCTGAGAAGATAAACCTATTCTTGATTCACTTAGTCAAGAATAAGAATCTGAAACAGCAGCGGAAGCAATCGATCAGAAATCGAAACAAACCCTAAAAATTAGGGTTTTCAAAAGAAAATACGCCCTAATCTGAAATCACCCAGGAAATCAACAAATCTTCAATAACTTGGCTCTGATACCATGAACAATTTTGTAATCGAATTCAGAACAATAAGAATCACCCAGAAAATAGGGCAGTCGGCTGTGACTGCTTAGATTATTATTATGAGTTTTATTACAAATATATGTGATATCCAGATGATATCACTCAATCAATGAACAAAAATATATGAATCGATTATATATCGATATAGTCGATATATAGATACAGAGAGAATACGATTAACAAAACTTAAAGGAAAATATAATATGGGTTCTTAACCCTAAAATGGGTTATAACATGGTATTTATACCCAAAGACCATTATTTCACATTAGCCCCTTCACAAAGCACCGTCTTCAAAAATAAACCTTGAACTTCCATCCAGTCTTCATAAGCAGCCTTCCAACTTTAATACTGCTTCCTTTAGTCCTTGTAGTTCTTAAACTTCCAAATATCTCCAAAACCTGTATTTTACTTACAAGTGTGTAAGTAATAGATTAATTATAACATTTATGTCCAATTAAGCTTGTAATTTTAACACAAAACATACCATTTGTCTTTGTCGGGGCTTGTAAAATTTATTGTCACTCTCATTCTAAAATTGTGGATAATACACAATACCATGATCATTCACGGCTTTGATTTGCTAAAACTTCGATAATTGGAACATAGTAAAGATTTGTTGGGAAACAAAGGTTTAGTAGTATACTAAACTAAGTAGAGCTATAAACGTGAAATTGTTTGGTGAAAAGTTATGTTTATCTACAAATAAACGGATGAATACGAATAATATTTTCCATTTGTTTAGTTACTTGAACAAACACGATCATATGTCAAGGGAGAGGAATCATTGTTAATTCGTTTGTTTGTAAACGTTCGTTTAGTTGTTTGTTAATGCTCGTCTATATGTTTGTTCGTTTTATGTCCCAGTATGTTGTAAATGCATATATATGAACTATATTATGAAAAAGATGTACTCCTTCCGCCTTATTTTGAATGACCTATTTAAACTTTGACAATAAATATTTTTGTTGATATTATATATTATTTGATTAAACTTATATCAATGAAAAATATATTAAAAACTCAATTCATTCGTATAATTTATATTAAGTGTTATATAAGAAAAACATAGTTATTTACAGTCAAATTTAAAAGAAAAAACATAATAACAATCGTTCAATTTTAATGGGCTTTTTACAGTCAAATTTGATGGGCTTTTTCTGATTATAACATAATAACAATCGCTCCTACGGTACATATCAAAAAAACATCTCTCATTTCTCAAGTCGAAAATAGTTTGGGTTTTGTATTGTGAATCACTAATTGATTCGACATAGTTATTGTTGAGCCCGGGACCACTGTATTCTCGAGTTTAAATTAGAAGAAAATAAAGGAGATGATAGGATAGGGGAGGAAAAGAAAAAAAAACATTCTTGAGTTGCAGAGAAAATGAAAGAAAAGAAAAGAAAATATAGAGTTGACTATATTCTCAAGTTCTAAGAAAGGAAAAGAAAAGGAAAAAAATGTATAATTTTACAAGGATGTCCCTCCTATATAATTACTCACTAAATTCATAAGAACTCCAAACTAATTATAATCTAGATCATGAGTCTTACATTGTTAGAACATTGATAAATGATAACATAAATCAAACAAGTTGAAAGTGGGAAGCTTCTCTACGTTTGCATTTACTTATTTAGGCATTCTACATACTCATTTAGACCAATATATTACTAAAAGTATGACCTGCCGAAACCAAATATGTTCTAACATTACCCAAACCACCAATCTTTTTACACTTAAATGCAAGCACCTGATGAGTCTACTGTGACGATCCCAATTCTTCAATCCACCTGAGACCTCCCTATAACCTAAAAAATATCAAACTTTATAAAAATTCAAATAATATAATCTTGGTTGGGCCTTGAGGGATAAACTGGTAATTGCATATAAGAATGACTAATTTTTCTCCCAAATCTGGCCAGGCCATAAAACTTTGGACACCAAAACACTCATATTATCCCATCAATCCCTTTCTTTTCTTTTGGGGAAAAAACTTAAGAATACAAAAAAGAAGAATTCTCCATCCTTTCCTTTCTTTTCCTTATAAAATAAATCTCGAGAATACCCTATTTAACGGCCCTGGTCAACCCAATATTGAACTTGAGGATCGACCCAACATATACATATTACTAATGAATATTTACAAATTAGAAAAGGCCCAATAAGTCTCGCTGCTCTCGTCGTAATTAGTTATTGTGAAGTCAAATAAAATTCAAAAAGGTAAGCTCTTATTTAATTTTCATTGTTCGTAATTCTGAAGGATAGGAGTATAAAGAGAAATGCACGTGTGTAACCTTTATTCCGTAATCCCGATATTTTTTAAATACAAACAAGAAATTATGGATTTTTATGGCCGGGAAGACAATGTCTTATAACTCAAATGTACTTAGTTTAGTCGAGTTTTTTCTTAGTGATTTGAAAAACTTTTCCTTGATCACCCAAAATGCTACCTAGTCTAGTGTTAGTTGTAATGTGCTATAATTTCACATAAGTAATTGAACACATTAACTAAAAGACAAAACTAGAAGTTAAAAAAGAAATAAAGAGAATCTACATAAGCTACCAACAAGATGATTCTCTAAACAATAGATTAGAGCGAAGCTTCATGGGAATTTTGGCACTAATTAAAGTATTACTTGTGAATTAAGAGATATGACAGTTAAGCATTGATCTTGTTGAACAGAGCAAGATATAATACTCGGTAACAATATTAATAAGAAAAATATAAATAATACTTTTAATGATTAGCTTAAAGTATGTACTTGTAATTAATCATGAAATAGAGCTCATATCTATATCTAAACACTAGATAAGAACATAATGTTTGTGTTTAAGATTTATACTATGTAGTTGTTTCGAAGTTACACACTCACTTCAACACTAGAAATTCGTTCATTCTTATTGACATGTGTTGTTTTCATAAGAAGTTGTTTAGTTAATTAAATAAGATGGTGTAATTTTTGTAAAGCAAAAGACTTTAGTTTAATACCTCAAGTTTATTGATTAGTATTTAGGATTATATCAACCGAATAGTCTAACCTAAATTTGATGGATTTAAAACTATATGATTACTTAAAGTTACTCGAAAGAAAATAAAAACGTTTTGTTGGTAGGTTGGGGAATGTAATGCCATATTGTTCTAAGTTGGTACAACAAAGATAAATTAAGAAGAATCAAATAATATTCTTAATTGATATGATATTGTTGGCAACATCCAAAAATTTCAATCCAGCATTAATTTTTATCTTGGTCAAATTCTCATTCTCCATGTTCCTTGGATCCTGACAGCGGTATCTTATATCCAGAAATACACATCCATTTTGGTTATCATGAAATTCTTTCATATGTAGGTGTTTTTGAAGATTAGGTAGCTGTTATAATGTTTTTAATAGAAATTTATTAAGGCTTTGATAAAAGATATATAGGTGATAGTTAATTAAATAAGATGGTGTAATTTTTGTAAAGCAAAAGGCTTTAGTTTAATACCTCAAGTTTATTGATTAGTATTTAGGATTATATCAACCGAATAGTCTAACCTAAATTTGATGGATTTAAAACTATATGATTACTTAAAGTTACTCGAAAGAAAATAAAAACGTTTTGTTGGTAGGTTGGGGAATGTAATGCCATATTGTTCTAAGTTGGTACAACAAAGATAAATTAAGAAGAATCAAATAATATTCTTAATTGATATGATATTGTTGGCAACATCCAAAAATTTCAATCCAGCATTAATTTTTATCTTGGTCAAATTCTCATTCTCCATGTTCCTTGGATCCTGACAGCGGTATCTTATATCCAGAAATACACATCCATTTTGGTTATCATGAAATTCTTTCATATGTAGGTGTTTTTGAAGATTAGGTAGCTGTTATAATGTTTTTAATAGAAATTTATTAAGGCTTTGATAAAAGATATATAGGTGATAGTTAATTAATGAGGTGTTAGCCCAGTGGTCAGGGGTTTTCCACAATGTGGTTTTTTCCTGTAAGGTCTCAGGTTCGAATTCTGTCACATGTAAATGTGGGGAGGGGATGTTACCAATGCTATACCCATCTAACACATGGGGAGCAAACCCTTTAGTGCATTGTCAGGAGTCGAACTAGTATGGGCGCATCCGCGTGGAAGTGTTGGTCATTTATCCGTTATTATCTTTAAAAAAAATTAGTTAATCTGATTAATTAGGACGAATAATGTCACAATAATGTTGACCCGTTGACGTCGAGATCTCGACATCATCCACTACCACTTCGGTGTTGTTGGGGCCGAATTGGTTTCACCCACATTGTTTAAGAACGAAGTGGTTTGAGTCTTTCAATATGCTGAATTCGGTACCGTAAATATAATATAATGATGTATTATACGTAATATTTTGGATATTTGAGTCTAGCTAGAGTTAAAATAGTTTATATTGTATTGTTGCCAATCTTTGTGTTTGTGTGATTGTCAAAAACGGAAACCACTCTAGAAAACACGCAAGAACAATAATAACCCATAACCAATTCGGTTGAAAATGAGTCAATAGTCAAAAAAAGAGATCAAAATAACAGTCTATGGGGAACATGTGAGGGGGGATCAAATACGGCGTGATTTGAAAGATTTGGACCCCACAGATTGAGACACATCCTGCGGCTTATATCCATTTTGTCAGTTGAGGAGGTGTGGAGTGGGTGGTGTACGGTGCACATTTATTCGTCGTACGTTGAATTTAGAATGGCTACCCAAAGTTATTTTTATGTATATTTTTGTCGGTGAAAACCATAAAAAACACCTCCCATATTTGAAAGGATATCTAAATCTTATCCTTATGTTTTTATTTACTCACAATCGACCCTTGCATATTCCACTTTAATTAAGCAAGTTTTAGTTTGCTTGTTTGAGGTGGGACCTGAACTGTGTAATTACTAACAAGTAATTAAAGAAGCGAAAGATGTCTAATTGTATTTGTGCATCTAAGTTTAACAGTAGAATGCAAGTACGTGAAACAAATTATTATTTTTTGTTAAGATGCTAAGCAAACACAAACTAACATAAAATGACATAACGAATCCACATGAATACAACGAGAAAACAAGATGAGTACATGTTTAAATTATGATCCGAAGATTATATATGCCTATATGTTACACTTAATTATCTTTTTTATTTTAAACTTAACCTTTTTGCGCACCAAGTTTTTTAACTATAGTATCACACCTTGTCTATATCCAATCTTTGATAAACGAGAGTTGGCTACTGAGTTATAGAGTTAGAAAAATTGAAAGAAATTAGTGTCAATATACTAATATAAGTTTTTGACTGAGTTTGTACATCAAAATCTGGTTTTAAAGTGAAACATTACATGAGTTGTAGTATTTGTTAATCCGCCCATATTGATTGAGTTGTAGTATCTAGGTGGAGCAGATAAAAGGAGTGTTGATGCAAAAGACTAAATCTCAAATTTAAATAGTTAAAGAAATTAGAAACAACAATCTTTGCACTTGATCGAAAGCATGGAATATACAAAAGGTAGGGATTATTAAAGAGACCAATATTTTATGAACACAGGGGGATTATTTGGATTTTTTCAACAATATGAGGGTGGTTTTGTAGAATGTAGGTAAGATTTGGTAGCATAACAGCGGAGCAAAGTAGTTGTCGGGGATAAGGAGGTTGCCAGGCTAGCTCAAGATATTATTAGTGGATCCTCCGTCACCAGTAAGTCTTGAAAATGTGGTGTACGTAAATATTGCCGTCATTGGGTCTATAGCCCAGTGGCATTGGAGTCTCTTGATGAAGGCTTTGGATCCTGGAGACCAGGGTTCAAATCCTGAAAGAGCAGGGTTTACCCCAATTTAAATGTCGTGCCTTCGGGCGGTTTAATTGGGGGTTTTCCCCCCACGTGGTCATGGTGCAGCGGTTCTGAGGTGTCCTAGCGCGGGCCCGGTTAAGACAACGTATGTCTAGACTTCTCAAAAAACCCCATGACCCATCGTAATTAAGCCTTTAACATGGATGATAATCTTAATTTATTCAATGTAATTAATTAATATTTGTAATATATAAATAAAATAAATCAGTATTTTGGCTAGTCGATCTGATGCAATATGTTATATATAGAAGTTTCAGGTTACTTTAGTTATAAGTTTCAAATATTTCAATATAACTATGAAGAAGAGGAAGTAAAGAACTAAAGATAGGAGATAAATTGGTTGTGACTTGTGAGTACTAGCTACTTATTCAGGTTAATTAGAGTTTTTTAGGATATACTAAGGCAATAGTAAGATCAAAGGATATATATATTTCAGGTTAATTTCTTTTGGATCATTGTTAGCCCATCATCCTATCACTGATCAAAAATATTGTCATGTTAGCATCATTTTCTCATTATCATCAACCATCTTTTTTACCTTCAAACCATCACCTGATGATTAAAAACACAGGCTTTTGGTTAATCTGGTCAAGTCATAGGTTTCGATTCAACTGGTTAACCGGGCCTCATATAGTATGGTTGATGTATGCAAGTACTGATTCGAGATTGTAATAAAGGAATATAAGAGCTAACTTACGATGGCTCCAATCTATATTAAAAAGTGAAAGTAAATTGTTATTCTAGATATAAAAAATCATGATGATATTTATAATGAAACTCTTTGACAATTATGTACTTAAATTAGCTTCATTCCTAATAATCTATCTATTTTTTATCAAAGAGTTGAGTGGAATAGCCTTCTAGTTCAATCATTCCATGTGTCGCGAAACCATTTTGTCTAAAGGATATTTTCATTTCATACAAAATGAGTCTTGTAGTAGAATTACACCATCGATGACTTAGTTGGAAAAAAGATACCACAATTACAAATTAAAAAGAGAAAAACACATAAACATGAAGGAGAACATATATGAGACTAACTGAATTCATTGTATATTTTTCTAAAAATTCAGCAAAAAATATATTTAAAAAAAATATAACTTAGATAACCAAAAATCATCTTATATATACCAACATACCCAACTTTTTTTTTTGAGTTTTCAAAAAATAACTATAAAATCACAATTTTTAGAAAAATCGCATTCTGGGCAAAATCGCAACTTCGCAAGGAGACCTTGCATTTTCGGGCAAAATCGCAATCCCTCCTTGATATCTTCGCGAACCACAAGCACCTCCGTGCATTTCTAGGCAAAATCGCAAGCAGCCTTTGTGTGCTGCTTGAGATTCGCAAGGACTGTTTGCGATTCCCAGGAAGTAATTGCGGAGTTGCGGTTTTGCCCAATAATGCAACACTTTCTTGCCGACGTTGCAATTTTGTGAGTAATTTTGAAAACTCAAAAAAACTTGGATATTATGATATATTTAAGACGATTTTTAGTAATCTATGTTTAATTTTTTTTAAAAAGGTTTTGCAAAATGTACGGTAAATTTATATATTTAATTAAAGTTCTTAAGCGTATATAATTCATGAAGTTTTATGAATATATTTAAAATTATGAGATAAAAGGTTTGCGAGGGGATGAAGATTCCTTCAAGTTGTTTTCAACTTGAGGGGTCAAGTTAGAAGAATCGTGACCCTTGGATTATAGTCAAGAGCCAATAATCAAAGTTGATCATTGAATCTTGACTTTTAATTTTAATTTAAGGATTAAGATTTCTTAAACTTGACTCAAGTTAAAGTAATAACGTGAGGAAATTCCTTTCGAGAGTTTGCTTTGCAATTCTAGAAGTCTAGCCACAATGGATAACAAACATATATAGTGGAAAGAGACACGAAAGGCGACTTATAAACCGGCTGCAAGACACATATTTCATTGTATATTACAATTAATTTTTAAAAAAATCGGCAAATCTGCAGAGAATATTACGTTAACAGTTTTCAGATTGTCTTATTTATTTAATAATAGATCAAAATCATCATATACTCCGTAGTATATTACAACCAACCACGTGACCTTAACTTCAAAAAGCAACAACATCAGAAGTTTTTGTTCAATTCGATGCAACAACGTCACTCCTTGATTTCTATCACTAATATTTTTATACCAAAAGTTTTAAAGTTGATTTAAATTAGTGTAAGATCATCCCTATGGTTTAATTTCAATAGCTTTTTTTGTAAAAAGGTGTAAGAGCTTTTTTTTAAAAAGTCTTGTACTCCAATGGATAAAAGCTTTTAAAAGCTTGAAGTTAATTAAATATAATTTTTAAGATAAAAAAGTTGATGAAAAGCTTAATTTCTACCAACCTATAGGTTATGTAAGAAACCTATTTTTGTACTAAATGAATATATTTTATTTTACTTTAAGCTTTAAAAAGGTTTTTATCATTGGAGTACAAAACTTTTTATAAAAAACCTCTTACACCTCTTTACAAAAAAAGCTATTGAAATTAAACCATTGGGGATGCTCTAATCAATACGGATGAGGTTTGTTAGTGTTAATTAGCTGATTAACTAATATTAGTAACAGCTAACAAATTCGAACAAACCCATATACTTTTAACAATTGAATATTTGTTTATACAGGAACAAGCTAGCTAGCTTGTGAATTACTAGTATCTATATACACACACATATTATAATAGGGAAAAGTGAAGGTGATGCTGTTAAGCACCTAGGGGGTGTTTGGTAGGATGGAATCATAGAGAATGGAAATGTAATAGAGAATGAAAATAATGGGAAAGAGAATGAGTATATGGAAAGAGAATATATTCAGTTGTTTGGTAGTAACAGAGAATGAACATAAGAGAAATACAAAAAAATAAACAAAATTAATTAAAAAAAATATCAAAAAAATATACATAACTTAATAATTTTATACTTTAAGAAATATATATAAATAAGACATAAACTCCATCAATAAAAATAAAAAAAAAAAAGAAAAAACCATTTCCATTCTCACCATTCTCTCCAATTTATAGAGAATGGAGAGAATGGAAACCATTCCCACTTCTCTCTTTCCCTTTCCATTCTCTAGTGCAACCAAACTAGAGAAGTGATTCTCATTCCCTTTCTCCCTTTCCATTCCACTCTACCAAACATCCCCCTAAGTTGAGTGAAATCCCTCTCACATGCTAATTTTTTAATATTTAATGTATAATGCATAAAGAAGTGATGGATTAAAAAATTAGCATGTGAGGGGATTTCACCCAACTTAGGTGCCTAACAGCACCACCTTCATTTTCCCCATTATAATATGAGCGAATCAAATACACAAAAGAACTTTACTGAAGATTTTATCGAACATCAATAACAAATGTAATTAACTATTGATAAACATGTTTAATAAATGAATTGGATTCATTCCAATCCGTGAATCCATTTAAAAGTTCAAGTTAAACCATCATTATTGTTGTTAAAAAAAAACCATTAATATTATTATGGGTTAAGTGCATGAAAATGTAACAAACTATGCCTAAAAAGTTATTGTGTGCATGAACTTACAGAACATTTATTGTGTGCATGGACTTTGAAAAAAAATATAAAGAATGCACGAATGACCTGCTATTACATTAGCCGGTCACCCTTTTGACTTTTCAACGTCTCGAAATCCTCAGACTCAACCGCTTCCTCTAATTCCTTCTCCATTTCCTTATTTTTCGCAAACACAAGATTCAATTCCTCTGTATCTTTCCTTATCTTCCTAATAACCTCCTTCCGTTTAACTGACACAAATACCACCGCTTCCCTAGCACGATTCAGCTTCTCGGCAATCTGTTGCTTAATCTTATCATATCTCATTTCTATCGAATCATCTTTGTTTTCAACTGGTGTAACCTCTTCTTCATTTTCATTCGGCACATCTTTCACCATCAAAACATGTTCTTCGTGTTAGGATACATAACTATTAGCATAAGCAATTACACGAGTACGCAACGGAAAGAATCATATGCAATATAATAATTAACAAAGTTAAAGAATCGAATATGTACCTTTTAGCTTAGCTTCCAATAATTTAATTAATAATAAGATTATTATTATTTAGGGTTTAAAGTAAAACTCCTCTACGATCGCACACTTGACACCCCTACGTATGTATGCTAGTACCCGATCACGAACTCACAACCCTTTGTGTAATACCCCTTGTAGTCGAATTCAACAAAACCCGAAAACCCTTTTTTCTTGATGATTTCGAACGGACCAAAGAGAGAGGGAGAAAACAGAATTAGTTAGGGTTTTTACAATTCTATTTGTCACACAAAACCCTTAACCCTTAACCCCTATATATAGGGATAATTAATTAGGGTTTTAAACTTGGTGAACAAGTTTAGTCAAGGCCTAAAAACCCTTTGGAATTTTCAGCCCCCCATTAGATTAATTAGAGTCCAACTCTAATACCCCTTGTAGTCGAATTCAACAAAACCCGAAAACCCTTTTTTCTTGATGATTTCGAACGGACCAAAGAGAGAGGGAGAAAAGAGAATTAGTTAGGGTTTTTACAATTCTAATTGTCACACAAAACCCTTAACCCTTAACCCCTATATATAGGGATAATTAATTAGGGTTTTAAACTTGGTGAACAAGTTTAGTCAAGGCCTAAAAACCCTTTGGAATTTTCGGCCCCCCCGTTAGATTAATTAGAGTCCAACTCTAATTCCTAATCTACAATTAAGTCCTTCTCCTTTAATTAATTAATAAACGTATTTAACTTTTAACGATTGTTTATTAATCATTTCGTGAACATATTAATTAATATATTACATTAACATATTAATTAATTACATAAAGTATATGTGTCATTTCGTGTGACCCCGTAGGCTTAAATATTTTCCGGACATGCGTTTATTTAACGTGATCATATTCCAACAGCTCCCACTTGAGCATGTTATATAAAGGCAATAACATTGGTTAGCGTCTAGCAACACGCCAATGCTCCCGGAAATATTTAAGTATAGTTTCTAAAGTATTTTGAAACGGTTTCAGTGTTTATTATCCCTTTGTTTCAGATACCTTTGTTAATTATGAATATGGATCAAGGTCATGTCATAATTTAACGATTATGTTTCTCATTTCTATAACTAATTAAGATTACCAAATTAATCGAGACAACATCTGGAGTTCATTTGGGTATGGCCATACAAACATCTTAATTAATCAATGAGGGCGCCAAATGATATCATTCTTCAATTGCAAGTTGAAGGAACAAATCCTATTTTGAGTACACGTGTTAGTCATGTCATTTCACTACATTTCTGAAAATAGCTCTTTGTTACTACCTTATTCAGGATAGTTAAAACTATATCAAGAAAATGCAATCCACACATGCATAACCTGCTTGTATCTCAAGTCTAAGGATAAATAAAGCAACCATTTCACGAATTTCACTTAATGACGCCGATCCATAAAGTAATGATTCGTTAAGTGGGGTAGTCCGATATGCATCTCTATGGATATCATGTGAGTTTGGTAGGACCATCTTCAAATATTCCTAAGAATATTACCAATCACTCAGATTTGTCTTAGTTTAACTATATTCCCATATAGTTAATTGACAATGGACATTTAGAATATTAAATATTCATGGATTTAAACATGCAAATATAGGATACAATTATGTATTAAATGAAAACAAACATACCACGTATTTTAATTCATTTATAAAATAATAATTGTTTAACATCCTTTATCCAAATACCAATCACAGATTTACATGATATAACTAGCTAATTTAAGTCCTATGCCCTCGGCATACTTATTGAGCTTCCTTTTGACAATGCCTTTGTATAAGGATCAGCTAAGTTATAATCTGTGTGAACTTTGAGTAACTTGATATCTCCTAGTTCGATTTGCTCACGAACATAGTGATATCGTCTAGAATAATGTCTGGCACCTTTTGTAACATCCATCAATTTTGACCGTTTGACTTTTCGCGTAACTTGACTAATAACTTAAATTATTAATGAAAATGTTTTTGTTTCGAGACATTATGATTGGTGATATGCGTGACGGGTCAAATTATCGACTTATTATGTGACACGATAACTAACGATGATTTAATGGACTAGAAGTGTAGACGGGTCAACCCGTGGGTCAAACCCACAACCCATGATCCAAGAACTTACCCAACCCTATCCCTTTTCCCCCACCTTATCCATTCATTCATCCATCCATTCTCCATCTTATCTCTCTCTCTAGTAAATACACACACACAAACACATATCTCTCTCTAAATTTCTTCTTCATTAAATGTTGTTTGAATTAAACTAGTGCAAGAAACCTTATCATTATCATCATATCTCCATCATATCAAAAATTTGGGTTTCAAGCTAGTGTAAGAAAACACCACTTTCGGGTCAAATTCGGGTTTGAGCATTTGGTGAAGACTTTGGTAAGTTAAACTCATCCCATAATCATCATTTTATGTTTATTAACTTGTTTCTAGTTGATTCAAAGTAAATTCGGGTCACAAATCGGGTCAAAACGCGATTAGGGTTTGCCTAGGGTTTTATTGGGTCAAAAACGATTTCTAGTCTTGATTTGAAGTAATGGGTCGAATTTATGAAGTGGGTTGTGTATAATTATGTTTATGTATGTGTATTCATGCTCAAAAACAAGTTGGAAAAGTCTTTGGGTCGATCTTGGAGTCAAGAAGGGTGTTTGGGAGTGTCAAAATCAAGTTTGGATCATGCTTGGTTGCAGATCTGATGTGGGTCGCGCCGCGAGGGGCTAGGGTCGCGTCGCAAGTCTTCAGGGTCAAGCTAGGATGTTGGTCAGTGAGCTAGGTCGCGTCGCGAGCCCAGGTGGTCGCGCCGCGAGGTTTTGTCCAGTCGCGCCGCGAGGAAAGGTGGTCACATCGCGAGTTTCATGGCAGTTTTTCAAACGCTTATAACTTTTGATCCGTAAGTCCAATCGAGTCATATGACCTATCGTTGGAATCGTATGAGAGTCTACTTTCTTGTAGTAACATTCATTTTTCATGAATCTTCCTCCATTTCTAAAAATGTCGAGTCAAAGTGTCTTACTCTTATTCGGGAAGGTTGTAGAAGCGTTTGTGGGTTTGTGACTCGACTTAAACTTATTAAACCAACTTGTTTAGGGTTATAGAGTTGAATTTGATGATATTATGATATACATTGTGTGATTGGATGTTTGATTTGAATTGTGGTTTTGATGGATGGATAGTTTTGATTGATGGTTTGATTGGTTATTTGATTTACTATGCGTTCGTTTATGATCATATATTGTGTGATTGGATGTTTGATTTGAATTGTGGTTTTGATGGATGGATAGTTTTGATTGATTGTTTGATTGGTTATTTGATTTACTATGCGTTCGTTTATGATCATATATTGTGTGATTGGATGTTTGATTTGAATTGTGGTTTTGATGGATGGATAGTTTTGATTGATTGTTTGATGGTTATTTGATTTACTATGCGTTCGTTTATGATCATATATTGTGTGATTGGATGTTTGATTTGAATTGTGGTTTTGATGGATGGATAGTTTTGATTGATTGTTTGATGGTTTAAGCATACGATTGTGATATTATAATTTATTTAGGATAGTCGTACATACATGGAAGTCGGTTATGCCTTCAAAGGGTTTTAGATGTGGTGGGAAGGTTGCGGGTGACCCTATATATAAGCATCTAGGACTCGTTGAAAGTAGAATCCTCCTAAGTGTATGTACGTATAGTTTTGGTTGGTTTGGTGGTTGATGATTCATGGAATTGTGATTGAGGTAAACACGCATATGTGATGATATGGATATTGGTGAGATGGATATGTACATCCAAGTGTATAGATGTATACACTTGTGTTGAATTGATGAGAAGTACATGACTCCGGGTATAGACATATATACGCCGATGATTTTGTGATGCCACATTGTTCAATGAGATGACATGTGAGTATCGTTGCATTGTTGACTTGATGGTCACACTTATGATATGCATTATGATATTGACATGCATACGACACATACATTCATAATGACACCTCCTGTGTATATTCGTTACACGCATATGATTGCACTCTTGATATTGGCATGCATTTAGCATATTTCTTGACATTGACACGCATTTGGTACACTCTTGTATTGATATCACTTGTACATATTCATTATATGTTTTCTAACTATTTGGTATAGTTACTTGTATGATTACTGGTGTGTGATGAGGTTTTGCCATGAGCAAACCTATATTACGTGTCATGGTTGTGTAAGGGCTACATGTAAGTTATTACTTGCCTTTATCTTGTTCATATTGTGATTATTTGGCGATGGTTCCTTGTGATCCATTACTACGAACTCACCAACCTAGTGTTGACTTGTTTAGTGCACTTTTCAGGTATTCGTGTGAAATTGGAGACTTGATGACTACTTGTTGCTTCTGCTAGGGCTTGGACTGGGACTCCCATGGATCCGTGATCCGTTGCCCACTTAGGGTTTATGTTTAAAACCTTATGGATTTAGTTGTATTGTCTTGCCTTGAATCTCGTTTATGACTCCTTGTTTGTTTTGCATTATGTACTTTTAATGTTGGTTTGGGTTCACCGAATCCTTTTTTATTCATGTAGTTTATGTTCTACGATAATTCCACTGTGTGCTATATAATTTTCGTGATATTCCGAGCTCTAGTTCGGGGTGTTACACCTTTCTAAACTCCGGGTTCGTTAGCAATAAAGATTGCACCAATATTGTCATAATACAAATCTAGTGTTATTTGAGGGCATCACGTTAAACCCAGAAATAAACTTTCTACTCCAGACGACTTTCATGGCGGCTTCTGAGGCAGCAATATACTCAGACTCTGTCGCAAACATAGCAACTGTGGTTTGCTTCTTGCTCTTCCAATCCACCGCGCCTCCATTTAAAACGAAGACGTATCCCGACTGAGATTTTGTTTCATCATTATCAGTCTGAAATCCAACATCACAGTATCCAGTCACTTTGAGCTCTGTATCGAGATTTCCTCCATACACCAGAAATAAATCTTTAGTAGCACGCATATACTTAAAAAGTGATCCTCACCCGGATTCTGTTGATATCGGCTAACGATATTTTGCGCGAACGCGATGTCAGGTCTAGTGCATCTTACCGCATACATAATAGATCCCACAGCCGAAGCGTAAGGAATTCTTTGCATACGCTCCACCTCATTAGGTGTAGAGGCACCGTTTTTGCTAGATAAGTTAAGTCCTTCTTGCATAGGTACGAAACCACGCTTGGAATTCTCCATCTTGAATTGCTTCAAGATCTTATCAATATAAGTACTTTTACTTAGTCCAATCAACCGTTTACTTCTATCTCTATAGATCTTGATTCCAAGAATAAATGCTGCTTCTCCCAAGTCTTTCATAGCAAAACACCTTCCAAGATGGGATTTTACATCTTGCAACATTGGAATGTGATTTCCTATTATCAATATGTCGTCAACATATAAGACAAGGAAAGTAACATTACTCCCACTAGCTTTGCGATATACACATGGCTCATCAGGATTTTGAGCAAAACCAAACTTTTTGATTTCCTCATTAAACCTTTTATTCCAATTTCTTGATGCTTGCTTTAGTCCATAAATGGACCTCTGAAGCTTGCACACTTTGTTGGGATATTTTGGATCAACAAAACCTTATAGTTGTATCATATAAACTTTCTCGTCTAGAAAACCATTCAAGAAAGCGGTTTTGACATCCATTTGCCATATCTCATAGTCATAGTACGCTGCTATGGCTAAGATGATCCTAATAGCTCTAATGTCCGCTACGGGAGAGAAGGTTTCCTCATAGTCAACTCCATAGAGCTGAGTATAGCCTTTCACCACAAGACGATCTTTATAGGTGTGTACATTTCCATCCATGTCGGTCTTCTTCTTGAAGATCCATTTACACCCAACGGTTCTACCATTAGGTGGAAGATAAACCAAGCTCCATACTTGATTATCTTTCATGGATTTCATTTCCACATCCGCAGCTTCAAGCCATTTGTCAGATTCTGGATCTAATAATGCAGCTTTGAAATTAGGAGGTCCATTTAAGTCTCCTAATACGTGTTCTTCAGACTCAATATTAAGATTCAATCTTTCACGAGCACGTATTGTCCTTGAGGACCTACGAATTGGAATCGCATCATCTTCAACTTGAGGTTCATCACTTTGAACATTCCCCCCCCCCCAAGTTGATGATCGCTAGTATTTTCAGAAGGTGACACATCTTCCTCTTGAGTCTCATCAAGTTTGACAATCCTCCCACTGTTTTCTTGATTTATGAGATTCTTTTCAAAGAACTCAGCATATCTGGCAACTTTAACAGTGTTTTCGGTAGGAAAGTAGAAGTAGTAACCCATCGTTTCCTTTGGGTATCCTACAAAGATGCACTTAACTGATCTAGGTTGAAGTTTGTCAGGCGTATCACGCTTCACAAGTGTCTCACATCCCCAGACTCTTAAGTAAGACAAATTAGGGACACTTCCATGCCACAATTCATGCGGTGTCTTGTCAACCTTCTTGGTTGGAACCATAGTGAGAATGCGTACAGCAGTCTCTAGAGCATAATCCCAAAATGAAAATGGGAGAGTTGTAAGGTTCATCATTGATCTCACCATGTCTAACAAGGTTCGATTTCTCCTCTCAGATACACCATTATGCATGAGTAAGTTGTTGGATAAATCCTCAAGATTTTAGATAATCCTTAAACTCTTGGCTTAAGTATTCTCCACCTCGATCTCAACGAAGAATCTTGATGGTTTTACCGAGTTGATTTTCTACTTCATTTTTAAACTCCTTGAATGTTTCAAAGACTTCATGTTTATGTTTAAGCAAGTAAACATAACCATAACGACTGAAATCATTCGTAAAATTAATGAAGTAGCTAGCACCTTTCCTTGATACATGTCTAAATGGACCACAAACATCGGTATGTATGAGTCCAAGTAGCTCTTTAGCCTTCTCCGGTTTATGCGGAAAAAGTTTTCTTGTCATCACGCATTTTTCAAATGATTCTTTATCATTTGATTGTAAGATCCCTTCATGTTGAAGTCTTTCAATGCGTTTCTTGCCAATATGAGCAAGATGACAATGCCAAAGATAGGTAGAGTCCAAATAAGCTTGACTCTTTTGCTATTGAATTATCATTTGAATCATAACAACACATATAATTCAATTGTGAAGATACATGAAGAACTGGTTAAACCAGCTTGCTTCTTCTTCTTGTTCAACTCAGCTAGATACTTAGGACAACTCTCTTCCAGTGTCTCACTTCAGCACAGTGATGACAAGCCTGGTTTTTAGCCGAATGCTCCTTTTTCGCCATAGGGGTCTTTTTAGGTTTTGAGACTAAAGCACCTTGCTTTCCCTTACCAACGTTCTTGCCCTTAGCTTTCGGTTGTTTTCCTTTTCTGAACCTTTACCCCCTTGATCATAAGAACTTGGGTTGTCTCAGATTTCTTGGGAAAGTTTTCCTCATACTCAATTAACATGGCATGAAGTTTAGCTATGGTTTTGCTCATGCTGTGCATATTGTAATTGCGCACAAAACTCTCAAAATCCCTTAAAAGACTTGAGAATCATGCCAATAGCAATAGACAGATGATACACATAGTTTAGCCTTTCCAAGTGCTCAAAGTAACTCTTCATCTTGAGTAAATGAGGACTCACCGGTTTCCCATACTCGTGTTTCAAATCATGAAGTGACTCAATTAGCTCAAGTAATTCAACTCCAGCTTGTTTTTCCTACATAGACTTGAGTTCTCTGATCATATCATACGGATTGTGCAATCCGAATTGCTTTTCGAAGCTCAGGAGTCATGCTACTAGCATCAAACAAGCAACCTCATTATGTCTATCGTACTGAGTATTGTATGCTTCCAACTGCACAGCAGTGGCACTCGCATCAGGGATAGCGGGCATCTGATTTTCAAGGACATCGGTTTTCTTTTGAACTCTTAGGACAATCCTCAATTGACGATATCAGTCATTGAAATTGGTTCCAGAAAGTTTTTCTCTTTCTAGCATCGACCTGAAAGCCGATTGGTGTATGTTTTGTGAAGGATTTGTTGCCATTTACAAAACAGATTCAAGTTCAATTATCGGTATTTTCGATAATAAATCCTTAAGAAATATAATCACCCAATGTTAAATCATTTAACGATTAATTTCATTAAGGCTAGGATCCAATTGACATAACATCATTTCATCAGTTGATCTGCTAGAAATGACGTACTCAAAAGGTAAGTGACGAGCAGTAATTGTATTACAAGTACAATTCCTAGATTTATGGGACTTACAACAACACTTTAAAGGGGTGTTAAGTGTTTTGTAAACATGTTTTGTCCCATCTTATGCCACGGGTCAAGGTCTCACTGCTTAACTCGCTTTAAGTCACCCAATTAAGAACTTGTAAATAGTCTACCACCGTCTCACGATGAGTAGTAATTTACCTTGGAGTTACAATTCAACTACGTCTCACGTAGAGCAAAAATCACTTGCAAGTGTTCTGAGCAAAGTGGGTGGCAAAGACTTAACTTTAATTGGATAATGCAATTGATGTGAATCAAAAGTTTATGTATGAAGACTCATGCACATCTTCATAACATAATGTTTAATAAAATCATTTTTATTTGTCTTAACAATGCAAAAGAGCTCGGTAGCTCCATTTGAACGCACAAAGAAGCGCATGAGCAAAGGTTTGCGATATACGCAATTAAAAACCCGCTCCTTTAGAAGACTAGCACACTCCGACTTATACCTCTCTTAGAGTTTGTTCAAATAGGTGAGCCGGTGTATCTTTTGATTGTAAGACACCAATTTTATTAAAACAAAATCATATTTCGATATTTCTTAGTCAAGTTTATTCTTTTCCAAAAACAATTTTGCATCACCATTTACAATAATAGCAAAATAATAAACTTACTAACTATTAACAATTAATCATGCAACGATTTATGGTGGGCAACCTAAATCATGGTCACTATGGTTAATGTACATGTTCAAGTCGGCTCCCCCTTCAAAGAAGAGGACCACATACATCAAGTTGTCTTGATTGCGTAAGCCTTTAAACATACAATTATCAAATAAATACATATAAACACGCTGACTGGAAATTTCCAGCAGCTTCACGACCAGTTTAAGCCTATTTGCAGTCCTAATCAGACTTCGACCAGAACTACAAAGTTGTATCCCTATGAGTCGTGCATCTACAGTCCAAAGGACAACTCCTAACTCATTACGGTTGATTTTATATGAATTGTTTAGTGAACATGTGTCAAACAGGAAAAATCACACGAAAAATTCACATAGTCACACAATTATCAAATAAATAACCCTAATTATTGGACGACCATTAAACTAAGCAATACATATCAATATATCTAAGTAATAATCATAAAGAATTTTGCATGAATTCCTTATGATTTTTTCTTCTATTTAACAACATTAAATAAAAAGTACATAAAACATGTAATTTATCACATAAACATGTTAATTTACATAATCAAAACTTGTATAGAGGGTTTAATTTAACCATTAACTTTGAATAGGTTGAATTAATAATAAAAACAAAAACCCTAATTTTATTTTTATTAATTCGATTTTTATAAAAATAAATAAATAAAAAACAAATTTATTATTTAATTATTATTAAATAAATCGAACCAACCCTAAAACCCCCCTTCAAGTTTTGAACTTTGTAACTAATATATCACATATTAGGCTCGTGATACCACTGTTAGGATTCATAACTATTATCATAAGCAATTACACGAGTACGCAGCGGAAAGAATCATATGCAATATAATAATTAACAAAGTTAAAGAATCGAATATGTACCTTTTAGCTTAGCTTCCAATAATTTAATTAATAATAAGATTATTATTATTTAGGGTTTAAAGTAAAATCTCTCTACGATCGCACACTTGACACCCCTACGTATGTATGCTAGTACCCGATCACGAACTCACAACCCTTTGTGTAATACCCCTTGTAGTCGAATTCAACAAAACCCGAAAACCCTTTTTTCTTGATGATTTCGAACGGACCAAAGAGAGAGGAGAAAAGAGAATTAGTTAGGGTTTTTACAATTCTAATTGTCACACAAAACCCTTAACCCTTAACCCCTATATATAGGGATAATTAATTAGGGTTTTAAACTTGGTGAACAAGTTTAGTCAAGGCCTAAAAACCCTTTGGAATTTTCGGCCCCCCCGTTAGATTAATCAGAGTCCAACTCCAATTCCTAATCTACAATTAAGTCCTTCTCCTTTAATTAATTAATAAACGTATTTAACTTTTAACGATCGTTTATTAATCATTTCGTGAACATATTAATTAATATATTACATTAACATATTAATTAATTACATAAAGTATATGTGTCATTTCGTGTGACCCCGTAGGATTAAATATTTTCCGGACATGCGTTTATTTAACGTGATCATATTCCAACACTTCGACTTCTGCAGTCATTGCTTCCTCTACGTTCGATTCTGTACTAATTTCGGATTCAGAAACTACTTGTTTTTCCTGCTGTGCTTCCACTAGTCCAACTTTTTCTTCCAATGGTGCAGGTTTTTCTTCATAAACAAAAACAGGCAACGACACCGACGGCTACGAATCATCGACACCGACAACAGAATCGTGCGACTGGACCGCTGATCTGCCATAACCGATCCGTAATCCGGATTTCTTCTTCTTCCTAGTAGACGAAATTTGCGAAGTAAGCGATCGAGTGCCAGCAACTAACGTCTGTGACGCTGACGACGATGCTACTGATCCCGGTGCTGACGTGGCAGCATCAAAAGTAGTACTGCGAGACGATGTAGATGAAGATGAAGGCGAAATCGGAGGATGATTATCGGAAGAAATGTCGTCGTTTTGAGTTAGAGGTAGAGGTGGAACTAATAGAGTTAGATCGGAAAATAGGTTTTCATCAAGTGGCTCAAATTGAGCTCCGGCAGTTGTAACGGTGGCCGGAGTTGGTGATTGAGGCGGTGGTTGATGCTGATTATAATTAGGGCAAATAGGTTTTAAAGGTATCATACTCGGCGAATTTTGCTATGTAAGGTATCATCCCTAAAAACCTCCTAATAAAATGACTAATAGTGTAATTAATTCTTAACTAGGGGATTAAAAATAGGGCTAATTACTTAAAAGGGTATCTTACTCGCACTTTTTTACTATAACATGACTCAACCTTTTTTTCCGTTTAATGTAAGGATTATCGTGGTAAACACCGTTTAAGTCGGGTCAAAGAATACCACCGGTGGTATTTTGACTTCTATAAGTTGTTTTGTCCAACTTTGACTGCCATTTATTTTCCCCTTATATATATAGAAACAAAAACATATAAAGTTTATATCTTTTATGTTAAACAACAAAATCTGATCTTCTCTCTCTTTCCCCGATTTCTTTTTCCCTAAATTAATTTGAATCTTGAAACCCTAGAAACCGAAATCACGATGTCATCTTCATCTTCTTCTCGATCCAAAGATAACAACCGGTTTGGGTATTGTGAATGTGGATTCAAATTGTATCCTCGTACATCTTGGACGATCAAGAACCCAGGAAGGAGGTTCATATCATGTCCGATTAAGGTAATATAATATGTTAAAAACCAGATTGTTTCATAATATAATATGGAAATTGATTGTATTTTTCAAATAAATTAAAGGATTCGAAGAACAAGTGTCGTGTATACCGTTTCTTAGATGAAGAACTTCCAAGTGATTACTACAAGGATTTGGTGTATGGAATGCACAACCATCTTGAGGTCATGAAGGCTAAATCCAGCGTTGACATGTTTGAAGAAGAAGGGGAAGCTAAAATGGAGGTGGTTAAAGTGATGGAAGAGTTGTCTTTGCAAAAGTCAAAGTGTAAATTTTTTGAAAAAATATCAATTTGTTTACTTTCCATAGTAATGTGTCTATGTGTTGTCATTGGTGTTGTTTGTTTCTAACCATGTAATATGGTGTTGTTTGTTTCTAACCATGTAATCGGTATTTTGTTTATGTAATGGCTTAATTACATATGATTTTGAAGTCATATTTTAGTAGCAGATTTTGCGTAAATAATGAAGTTCAAACAAACATAACCATACCACTTTAATTGCCCTAAAATATGCAGTATAATCAAGGTAAACACATATCCCATAAAACAACTATCCATTACAAACTGCACAAAATTAGGCTTACAAAGCCTGTGTTGTTTTGGGGTTACATACTGATATTGTTCATACTTAGAATGTGCACAACATTCTACCTGCATCATTACACTACCATACATACACACATCCCAAATTCGGATCAGTTTTTTGTCACCTAAGTGTTCAAATGATCATACAAAATAATGGGAATCAAAAGAACTTGCAATTATGACAAGTTGAGATAGTTTATAGTTCAAGGGCATTATCAGGGGTGCTGCCTGGTCCTTCCACTTGCTGACCCAACTTCTTCTTGATGATTCTTTCACTTGTTGGCCTACGTGTAATTGGTTGTGCTTCCCTCCTGACTTGCTTATTTGCCACATTACCCTTCCTAGGAACACATTCACTTGCAGTTGTTGATACTTGACCCTGCATCATCTTAGCTTTCTTGTTACTTCCCTCACTAGCTGCCTTCTTTGGACCATTATCTTGATGACTACATCCAGAACCCTCTGCAACCTTCTTCTTTACACCCTGCATTGCCTTCTGCTTCTTTGCAAATTCCTCACTTGCACTTGGAATTGGTACATCCTTTGGCCATAGAGGAACTGGGATTGAATCTCTCCCACCTATATATGTTTCGTTAGTGACAGGGTCAACACAAATTCCCATTCCCCACCAACTTGGGAGCCTTCTTGGTCCTAAAGTGTTTAACAAAGTACAATAAATTGATAATGAAAAATAGACTATATTATGATAACAAAACTATGAGATTGTGATACACATACCAGCTGACTTCTTGTATCCTGTACTAGTTATAGCCAAAGCAGTTTTTGATTTTGTGACAACACTTTGAGATCCAATTATCACATTTTCAGCAAGCAAACCCTTGGAGGATCCTGCACCAACATTGGAAGTCTTTGTGGGACTCTTGTCACTGAGTATTCTACACCTTGTCCATCTGGGTCTTGTTAGTAGTGGAGCACATGGGCTTGCTTGGCTTTCTTGAGTGGGAATTGGGGTAATTGGGGATTGATCACAACCATCTGGACTATCTGCTACAACCCTTGTAGGAGTTCCATGCATCTGATCCATTGGAATGGGGGTTCTTTGTCTAAGTAATTCATCACCATTCAATTCAACTGTGGCATTATACCCAGTTTTCCCAACCACTTGTACTCTAGCCTGGCCTCTTGAATTAGCACTTACTTGTACACTTGCTTGAGCAACAGGTTTACCATTGATTGACACAGTGGCATGGCCTCTACTAGAACCACTGCCTCTACCAACATGTTTAGCTTTCTTTGATATCCCATCTGTGCTACCAACATTAGGCTGTGAATGTACCTGTCCATTTGGGCATTTGGCCTTGTTGTGACCCTTCTCATGACAATTGCTACAAGTCATCACTAAACCCTCTCTTGAAATCCTTTGTAACTGTGGAGGCCTTGGTTTTTGACTTCCACCTTCATGTGCTGCCCTCCTTCTTTTCTTCTTGGGCCTGCCAGGCATTCTTCTTGGCAGAGGTGGAAGAGGTTTATCCATGTTATTGACCCTCCATGTTGACATTCCACCCACTGGCATGATGTGGGAGCTATAGGTTTTGAGATAATTGTGCTTTCTAAACCATCCAGGCACATAGTCTTCAACATTCCTACCCATCTTGAAAATCACTGCACAAGCATGTGGACATGGCAGTCCAGAGAGTGACCACATTCTGCAGCTGCAAGTCCTGTCCAGTTCATTCACTTTGAAGGATCCATTCAGTTGTCTCACTTCCCAATGTGTTCCACCAGCTTGGTATGGCTTCCAGAACCTTAAAAATTACAAGAATGATATGTGTGAATATACAAAGTATAAAACTAGAATCAGTTGCAGTATAAAAAGTGTAATAATGTAATACCTTTGTTGTTCTTTAACCCAGTCTAACTTGTCTAGCACACTGCCTATGCTCTGCATAAGGCAATACATCTTTCACCGCCTCAATTAATCCCTATATATATATGAACAGCAGTTGTATTAAACGTATGTATGTATACATATAAAGAATAAAATAATATGTGTACTTGTATTTAAATATGAGATATATAAAGACAGTGTAAACATGGTACCTTATGTTGGTCTGACATGAGAGTGATACCAACTCCTCCTTCGATATCTAGGTCTTGTGCCAGCAATTCTAAAAACCAGGTCCAATTGCTCTTATTTTCAACACTCACCAGTGCCCAAGCGATTGGGTAAATGTGATTGTTGCCATCTCTGCCTATGGCAGTTAAGAGCTCACCAGTGTTTGGATACTTGAGAAAGCACCCATCAAGAGCAATTACCCTCCTGCAGCCAACCTTCCAACCCTCTTTCAATCCATTGAGACAAATGTACATTCTGTCAAAGTAGACCTTTCCATCTGGATTTCTAGTTGTCTGCAGATTTACAGTTGAACCTGGGTTAGATGCCAACAACTCTTCACCATACGATCTTAACATACCATAGTGTTCCTCAATAGATTTTGCAAACTCATGTAATGCATAATTCTTGGCATTCCTACATTGATTGACAGTTACAATACACTTGTATTTCTTCATTACCAAATCAGAAATGTCCACAAGTTTTATATTTGGATTTGCCCTAATCTTTGCCCCAAACTGTTTCCCAATCCATTTGTAATTTATTAGGGATCCAAACCTAAAGTTCCTAGAACATGTATGCTCATCCCACATGGAAACAACTTGGAATGAACACTCATCATTCATAAGCCTCCCAAAACACCTCCAAGGGCACTTAGCTTCTTCACCCTTGACAGTAGCAGGGTACATATTCTTCTTCCTTTGTTTACCAAGTGATGGGTCTTTCAGATTTGGTGGTCTTTGTCCACACCTAGCAATTACTTTTTTGTGTGTACTCTTTTCATACCAAATATTGAACCCATTAGCTAACCCATAATAGGTCAAGCATTCCCTAAACTGCATGTGGCTTGCATACCTTTCACCTACATTAGGTTTCTTAAGTCGCCAAGGGGTATGAGGATTATGTACTGGCCACTTATCAATGTCTTCAACCATTTTGAAAGGGTCTTGTATATCTGCAAAATCATCTGGCCTCATAATGTTCACCAAATGGTGAATGAATTCATCATGCTCAGCAGCAGTATCACCCTCTTCTGCAGCTGCTTGATTGGCACTTCCAACCAATGTAGGTTGTTTAACAGGCTTAGGTTTTCCCTTGGCCTCCTTTTTCCTCAGCCTAACCTCTCTCAATTCATCCTCACCCTCAGAAAGAAAGTCTACTGAAGCAGTTTCACTTTCAGTATCAGATTCACTGTCTGTTTCCTCTTCCAAAACATATTCCTCATCACTACTATCACCATCCTGGGGCACTTCTTCTACTTGCTTGGCCTTTCCTTTATCAGGAACACATTCACTGCTAACATTTGGGAATGGTCTATGTACCTCAGTTTCATCTTCCTCACTACTATCAGTTTCCTGAGCAACTTCTTCTACTTGCTTTGCCTTTCCCTTATCTTGAAATAAACTCCTAACAATTGTGCTTGGTTCATGTACCTCAGTTTGGTCATCACCTCCACCTAAATCCACACCACCATCTTCATCTATTACTCCATCCTCATGGTCATTTTCAGTTACCAAAGGGGTGGTCTCAACATTTGTTTTCTCACCTTTACCATCATCTTCTATTTCTCCATGATTAACTGGTGTGTTTGGGAGAACAGCTAACTGTCTCTCTATAGGTTCATCATGGGTTTGAATATGATTCAAATACAGATCAATTTTACCATAAGTAATTGCCAAATCAAACAAACATACAACATCGTCATCAGTACGAACACTAACAAGGCCATTACTAATTTCATTGCCGGGTAGCAGCAAGTATATGCCCGACACTACACTCTTAGTCTCTTTCTCAAGATATTCTAGCAGTGCATCATAAGTTTCAATCTTATCAGTACAAACGGTCAATAGAACTTCACTATAATACCTTAAAGGATAAAAGAAGAAAGATCCGTCATAATGAATGTCGAATGTAAACGGCCTTAAAGCCATCCTGTTTGGATAAAACACAAAAAAAATACAAACAACCCTAAATTAATAGTATTTTTTAAATTAAATAAAAAATATAAATATAGTTAATAAAATAATATACGTTCTTCATCCAAAAACCCCATGCAAAAAAACCCATTTATCATTTATACCGAAAAAAAATTATATAAAAAACCCCTAATTTCAGATCTAATAACTAGTAAAACGATTTCCAGTTAGAAAAAAGGTTCATCTAATCCTACAAATCATATACGTTCTTCATCCAAAAACCCCATGCAAAAACCCCCATTTATCAATTTTACCCAACAAAGATTAGATAAAAAACCCCTCATTTGAAATCTAATAACTAGTAAATCGATTTCCAGTCAAAAAAAGGTTTATCTACTCCAACAAGTGAAAGTTTTCTTCATAAAAAATCGATTTACATAAAGTCATGAAACCCTAGTTTTCCTTCAATAATATATAACAAAACATACCTATTTCAGCTGGATGATGTGAAGAGCACAGTCACACGAGTACAAGTATTATTATTTAACAACCATATTACGATGTTTTAGGGTTTTGATGTACCCGATGATGATCTTGTAAGTGGTTGGAAGTATCAGTAGTTAGAGAGATAAAAAGGGAAAAAACTAAGTTTGATTTTGATTATACAAATATGGAAATATATTTATTAATATATACTTACAGATATATTATATACATACATACGACAGTAAATGGGATCCAGCTCACACATTTATCCCGCCAAAACTCGGTCAAGTCAAAGTCAACACGAAACACACACAAAACCGCCTCCACGTATGCATCTTAAAACCAGGTGTGGTTTTGGTACTTCATTTAGAGCCAATATCCCACGATAGTCCTTACATTAAACGAAAAAAAAGGTTGGGTCATGTTATAGTAAAAAAGTGCGAGTAAGATACCCTTTTAAGTAATTAGCCCTTAAAAATACCACCTGCCACATATGGCTGTTTTCTCCTACCTGGCTTGCCACATAACCCTCACAATCACATTATTTGATGATTGTTGATGGCGGATATTTTGCATCAAAAATTTGGCCTGAAAATACATGTGCCTGTATTCATACGATCATATCAATCTGTCTGGCCTAAAAATTCAGTCCCAAATCAATTCATTAATATCAAACTCTTTCAATCCCATATATTCAATTCTACTCATATGTAAGAGATGTAAAAATACATCTGTGTGTATCAATCAGAATACATATCTGTAAATCAATCATGTGTAATATTAATCGAACACATTACACACATTACTAACACATACATACATAAAATCAACCAAATATATATAAATAAAATCTGTATATAATCAAAATCTGGAGGTGATGGGCTACGTCGGATATCCACCGGAATATGAAGGATTTTTTAATGAAGAAAAAATATATTACCCAGATCTGCCATTGCTGCTTCTTCCTCGCCGCTTATTTCGCCGTCGTTTATTTTGCCATCGCCGGAATCTTGAAGGTGTTGGGGATGAGATGGTTCGATCTTTATTTCCAGCAACAAACCCTAATCCCCAATGATCTCCTTTATAAACAAATCTTAAACCCCAAATAAACACACATAACCAGAAGCTATGTTCGAATCTGTATGTGGTGGCATCATCATCCCTGGCGGCACTAGTGGTGGCGCTGGAGCACCGCCCGACGGTTGTTGGGCCAATGATTCATGTGAATCCATACTTTAAAACAAACCCCATAAAAATTAAATTATGGGTTTTGTTTATCTTGTAATGTAGTTGGATCTTGCAATAAAAAGTTCAAATTAATTTCAATGAAGAAATATAAAGTTGGAACTTTTATTTGTTGGTAGAGTTAGTGATACAATATTGAGAGAGATCGATGTATATATAAGAGATGGATATGAAGTTAGATATAATACAAGATCTGGAAAAATTTATATAAGAAATGGAAATGAGGAAGATGTATAAACAAAAGAAATATATTGCCTTCGTCGAGAATTACGTCCATTATCACCCCAATTTTTGGTCAAAGGGTCAACAAGATGATGTGGCAAGGTGACATGGCAAAGAAATTCAACAGTCAAACAAAAACACGCACAAATCTGGTCAAACAAAACCGGATGGTGGTTTTGGTGCCCGAAATAGGTCGAATTTACACACAGTCGGCTTACATTAGGCGGTTTTTAGGGATGATACTTTACATAGGAAAAGTCGACGAGTATGGTACCTTTACAACCTATTTGCCCTTATAATTATTATTATTATTAGGTAATTCAATAACATTATCATTATTATTGTTAGTAACAAGATATTCAAATTGATTGATTGAATGATCAGATGACTACTACTACTCGATTTGTATAAGGGTTTTATAAACTATTGCATCCAACGTGTTAAGAAAACCGGGCCCACAGAAGCCTTTACCCGGTTTCATAATACAATAAACATTTAACAGGGTTCTTTACATACAATAGAGGTTCTGTAACTTCATGCACACAATAACTTTTTGGGCACAGTTTATTACATTTTCATACACGTCATCAAGTGAAAAACAAGCAAACTTGATTTAAGTAACAAAAATCTTACATTTAAAGATAGATGTTAAAAATTCAATCTTTAGATATGAATAATACTGTCAAAAACAGTATCGAGTCTCATAACCCATAAAAAACAATATTGGGTTTATTATCCATTTATCCGTCAAGTGAAACACACAAACCCGAATACAACTCAATTACCAGTAGTGTTAATTCCATAATGAAATCCATGCTAGTTTGCGGTTGTAATGTTGGGAGGATATTCCCTCAAGTTAGTCATGTTAGGGTAATCTTGACCCTTGATTGAAAATCAAAGGCCAGGATTCAAAGATAAAATCTTTGAATCTTGGCCTTTGATTTTCAATCAAAGGTCAAGATTTCCCCAACTTGACTCAAGTTGGGGAAATAACTTGAGGGAATCCCCTCCCTTTAATGTTTCACTGTTTCAGCCGTGGAAATCAGTTAAATAAATTATGTCTTTATCCATTAATTTTAGCTTATGTATAGTCTTTTTATAACTTGAATGAAACTTTTAACTGTTCAAACAAAATTAAGTCAGGTTTAACACATGAAATAACTGTATTGGCACTTATTAGAGTTTACTTTCTTACCAAATAAACGTGTTCTTTTTTATGTCCTCACAATAGTTATCATAAACAATACAAAAATAAAGTTTCCCAACTAATTTATAAGATGTCTTTTTGTCTTTTTAAACACTCACTCACCCAACCCCCACAAACTTTATATAAAAAATCAGGCTAACTTCCAAGAACCTACCCGTTGCTCCCTACCTATTCATACATACATGCACCCATCCACCTATATATACAAACTGTTATAATCTACTTCCTTCATTAACTCACACAAACTACAACACCTTTCAACATAATAATGGAACCTTTCAATTGGCCTGCTTCAACTTCCTCTGACTCATCATCTTCAAACTCTTCTCATTCGGGTCAAAAACCCGAAAAATCAAACCAAATTAAGGGTCCATGGACTAGTGAAGAAGACAAGATCCTAACACGATTTGTTGATCGTTATGGACCACGTAATTGGTCCCTTATTAGTAAATACATCAAGGGTCGATCAGGTAAATCTTGTAGGCTAAGATGGTGTAACCAGCTTAGCCCAAATGTCAAACACCGCCCATTTTCCCAAGAAGAGGATGAAACTATTTTGGTGGCCCATTCCCAGTATGGGAACAGATGGGCCACCATTGCCCGGCTTCTCCCTGGCCGGACAGATAATGCAGTTAAGAACCATTGGAATTCTACATTGAAAAGACGACAGTTTGAAAATGAAAATCATTTTCAAACCGTCGCCCTGCTAGACCAGGATGTTCTGGCTGACGATGCTAACGATTTCAAAACGAGTTTAAGCATTGGTAATAGTAATAGTAACGATAATAGCAATTCTACTACATTAGGAGGATCTCCAAAGAATAATGTGGAAGCCATCGAGGCGGATGAGTATGACCCGATGACTACATTGTCATTAGGACTCCCAGGGATCGGCGGATGTGAGTCGTCCTCGGAGAATAGAACGGAGAGTACTTTGCCGGTTGGCTTTTGGGATGTAATGAGAAATGTCATTGCGAGGGAAGTTAGGGAGTATGTTACGACGTCATTTCCTGAGAGTAGTACTCCTCGGTTTCATTGACAAGTTATTTGTGTTTTTATATTTTTTTTCTTTTGTAAATGTTTGATGATCTATTAAACTATAGTTTTGTTAATGTTAATATTCTGTTTTATGTTGTTGCTTTGTTTGATGATTAAACAAAACAAAAAAGGACTCAAAATATCGACGTAAAGTATCTAGAAGATTTGTTATTAACGCGGGGACCAAAATACATATGGAATGTTTATAAGTTTTATCCAAAAAAATCAAACCAAATTAAGGGTCCATGGACTAGTGAAGAAGACAAGATCCTAACACGATTTGTTGATCGTTATGGACCACGTAATTGGTCCCTTATTAGTAAATACATCAAGGGTCGATCAGGTAAATCTTGTAGGCTAAGATGGTGTAACCAGCTTAGCCCAAATGTCAAACACCGCCCATTTTCCCAAGAAGAGGATGAAACTATTTTGGTGGCCCATTCCCAGTATGGGAACAGATGGGCCACCATTGCCCGGCTTCTCCCTGGCCGGACAGATAATGCAGTTAAGAACCATTGGAATTCTACATTGAAAAGACGACAGTTTGAAAATGAAAATCATTTTCAAACCGTCGCCCTGCTAGACCAGGATGTTCTGGCTGACGATGCTAACGATTTCAAAACGAGTTTAAGCATTGGTAATAGTAATAGTAACGATAATAGCAATTCTACTACATTAGGAGGATCTCCAAAGAATAATGTGGAAGCCATCGAGGCGGATGAGTATGACCCGATGACTACATTGTCATTAGGACTCCCAGGGATCGGCGGATGTGAGTCGTCCTCGGAGAATAGAACGGAGAGTACTTTGCCGGTTGGCTTTTGGGATGTAATGAGAAATGTCATTGCGAGGGAAGTTAGGGAGTATGTTACGACGTCATTTCCTGAGAGTAGTACTCCTCGGTTTCATTGACAAGTTATTTGTGTTTGTTAATATTCTGTTTTATGTTGTTGCTTTGTTTGATGATTAAACAAAACAAAAAAGGACTCAAAATATCGACGTAAAGTATCTAGAAGATTTGTTATTAACGCGGGGACCAAAATACATATGGAATGTTTATAAGTTTTATCCAAAAAAAAAAAAAAAAAAAAAATACCCAAAGACTCGTCCCTGCAGGGACTAGTCCATCGGACGAGCAAGGCGGACGAACAAGGGACGAGTCCCACCCAACGGTGTGGACTCGTCCCTGGAGGGCGGACGAGCAGAGGGACGAGCCCATTGGGCACCCCCTAATATTTGATATATACTATTTCCATTTTAAGTACACCGGTTTTGATTTTTAAAGTCTTTTTTTTAAACTTTGACTATAGTTATTTTTTTGCTGTCTTATATAACACTTCATATAAAATATACGAATGAATTAGACTTTTAATTATTTTTCAATAATATAAGTTTTATCGACTATTGTAAAATTAATATCAAAATATTCACGGTCAAATTTAGAAGAAAAAAACTTTGAAAGACAAACTAACACACTTAAAAAGAGACGGAAAGAGTATTATGTACACAACATTTGGTCTTTATACAAGTACGAATATCATTTTGTACAATTTCTAAACATACGAAAGATACAATTGATTTATATGTCACTTTCATGGACCTTTTGATAATAAAAAAGTGATGATCAAGCTTGTTTGTAAACATACACGTCTAATACATTATACATATAACATATTGGAGATATGTATCAATGTCGTATGTCTTTTTTACACTTTTTACTTGATCATAATATCTGCTCGCCAGCTTATCAAACTGCCCGCCTGTAATTAAATAGAAAAATATCTGACTTTATATTTATTTATCATTATAATTAGAAAAGAATAAGAATTTGTATTAGTCAAAATCAAGTTTTTTCTCTCTTTAGTAGTGATATGCCCAAAGTGTATAGTATTGTGATGTTCCCACGCATCCAATAATAAACAATCAATTCATACTTTTCATTGTCTTGCCTAGTGCATTTAATCATTAAAATACAAAAACGTTATAAACACAAAACTCTATTCTATATATATATAATTCTATACATATACACCAAACTTTATTAAAAAGAAGATAAGAAAGACCTACACTACAATTAATATAATCCATACATAATTTTTAAAGAACATATATATAGTAAAAAAAAAGATGGACAAAATGAGTATGGTGGCCAACACGGTGTGTTCCCACTTGTCATTTATCGTTTTGTACGTACCTCTATATTACCGTTTTCGACACACACTCCTCTAGACGCTGTCCTCTTCAAGTTCATGATAAAAAGGTGTGGTAATTTACACATTCGCATTCACACAGTTAACTCATTGTTTATATCAAAAACAAGGTTATAAAAGTAACATCAGTCGGTTTCTATCTTAAGCAAAGGTAAACGTGCAGCAGAAATGTGAACAGCCTTTGTACTGGATATTATAGTGTAATACAATACAATATAATTTTCCTAATGCATAAAATGAACGTTTTAGATGATATGTTAATTTTATTATTATAAATCTATACTATATTATAAAGCAAATAACCAAATTACATCAATAACCTACACTACTGGCCATCGCTGCCACCGCCGCCCCGCCATTCCACCACCACCCCGCCATCACCTCATCACCGCTGCAACGCGCGGGTACCGTTCTCGTTATTATATTAAAATAGATGTAGTATTCAAGATGTGACATTGAAATTTCCTTTATATAGCAATGCAACATGACCAAATACATAAAGACATGTAAAACATTTGCAACGATAAAGTCTTTTTTTTAAACTTTGACTATAGTTATTTTTTTGCTGTCTTATATAACACTTCATATAAAATATACGAATGAATTAGACTTTTAATTATTTTTCAATAATATAAGTTTTATCGACTATTGTAAAATTAATATCAAAATATTCACGGTCAAATTTAGAAGAAAAAAACTTTGAAAGACAAACTAACACACTTAAAAAGAGACGGAAAGAGTATTATGTACACAACATTTGGTCTTTATACAAGTACGAATATCATTTTGTACAATTTCTAAACATACGAAAGATACAATTGATTTATATGTCACTTTCATGGACCTTTTGATAATAAAAAAGTGATGATCAAGCTTGTTTGTAAACATACACGTCTAATACATTATACATATAACATATTGGAGATATGTATCAATGTCGTATGTCTTTTTTACACTTTTTACTTGATCATAATATCTGCTCGCCAGCTTATCAAACTGCCCGCCTGTAATTAAATAGAAAAATATCTGACTTTATATTTATTTATCATTATAATTAGAAAAGAATAAGAATTTGTATTAGTCAAAATCAAGTTTTTTCTCTCTTTAGTAGTGATATGCCCAAAGTGTATAGTATTGTGATGTTCCCACGCATCCAATAATAAACAATCAATTCATACTTTTCATTGTCTTGCCTAGTGCATTTAATCATTAAAATACAAAAACGTTATAAACACAAAACTCTATTCTATATATATATAATTCTATACATATACACCAAACTTTATTAAAAAGAAGATAAGAAAGACCTACACTACAATTAATATAATCCATACATAATTTTTAAAGAACATATATATAGTAAAAAAAAAGATGGACAAAATGAGTATGGTGGCCAACACGGTGTGTTCCCACTTGTCATTTATCGTTTTGTACGTACCTCTATATTACCGTTTTCGACACACACTCCTCTAGACGCTGTCCTCTTCAAGTTCATGATAAAAAGGTGTGGTAATTTACACATTCGCATTCACACAGTTAACTCATTGTTTATATCAAAAACAAGGTTATAAAAGTAACATCAGTCGGTTTCTATCTTAAGCAAAGGTAAACGTGCAGCAGAAATGTGAACAGCCTTTGTACTGGATATTATAGTGTAATACAATACAATATAATTTTCCTAATGCATAAAATGAACGTTTTAGATGATATGTTAATTTTATTATTATAAATCTATACTATATTATAAAGCAAATAAAAATAATAAAGACCTACACTACAATTAATATAATCCATACATAATTTTTAAAGAACATATATATAGTAAAAAAAAAGATGGACAAAATGAGTATGGTGGCCAACACGGTGTGTTCCCACTTGTCATTTATCGTTTTGTACGTACCTCTATATTACCGTTTTCGACACACACTCCTCTAGACGCTGTCCTCTTCAAGTTCATGATAAAAAGGTGTGGTAATTTACACATTCGCATTCACACAGTTAACTCATTGTTTATATCAAAAACAAGGTTATAAAAGTAACATCAGTCGGTTTCTATCTTAAGCAAAGGTAAACGTGCAGCAGAAATGTGAACAGCCTTTGTACTGGATATTATAGTGTAATACAATACAATATAATTTTCCTAATGCATAAAATGAACGTTTTAGATGATATGTTAATTTTATTATTATAAATCTATACTATATTATAAAGCAAATAACCAAATTACATCAATAACCTACACTACTGGCCATCGCTGCCACCGCCACCCGTCACCACACCGCTGCCGCCGCCATTACATCCTTACCGCCGCCGCCACAACGTGCGGGTACCGTTCTCGTTATTCATAGCTGCTACAAATAGATGTAGTATTCAAGATGTGACATTGAAATTTCCTTTATATAGCAATGCAACATGACCAAATACATAAAGACATGTAAAACATTTGCAACGATAAAGTCTTTTAAAAGATTTATTATTAATTTGATGCATCATGACAAGGTTTTGCAACCTATGAGTCTACAACTAGTTTTTGACAAACATAATATTATATTAATGATTTTGTTACAACCAATAATTACAATTTGTTCATTATAAAACTTGAACTCATAAAATATTGGTTGATGGCACATCTCACTTATCATTAGAACTAATGTCTAGTGATAATCACTAAGCTATTACAAAAAAAAAAGAATAAATAAAAGTCATTGGTTGATGGCACATCTCACTTATCATTAGAACTAATGTCTAGTGATAATCACTAAGCTATTACAAAAAAAAAAGAATAAATAAAAGTCATTCGCTATGAATGGAAAAAACAAGGATGTTTATTTTCTTCTATTGAAAAGATGTTAGTTATATATTGATAATGTTGTAAGGGATTATTGATTGATAAATGGTGAAGAATTTTTTTTGATATAATGTTGATAAAGGCTAATTATGAGTTAATTAGTACGTACTTGCCCAATGCGACGATGATTGTGACAACGACAGTCTGATGGCGGCGGCGATGGTGGAAGCGAGTGGTGTAGACTGATATAAAAGTTATTTGATTAGAGTTATATTGTAAATTAGTAATATAAGTGTTTAAGGTGTAAATTAGTTTATTAAAAACAAGTATAATAAACTTATAATTTTTTTTCTTAAAAAAGGTTCATTAAAAGCAATTGATCTTTTTCAATGTTAGTATATTTTTTTAAACTACTAGAGTGAAGGCCTATGCGATGCACGACTTGAAAATTTTCTTTGTCAAACGCTATATGTACAAACATGGACAACACTATTAAATTTCATCTTACAAACACAAATATAAAATATAAATGGACAACACTATTAAATCAAAACTTGAAAGAAACTTTTGACACAATCAACGCACAAATCCTAATTTACGGCATCCCAAATAAAATAAAAAATCATGAACAACTAATAAACGGCATATATTCAATGTCCCCACACGGAGAGATAATTTGCAAGACCATAAAACCGCAAACTTAAAAGGTTTCATGGGCATGTTATAGCCAATAATGTACCTATATATAGTGCTGCCTAATTAAATGACACAAACATCAGGGGCGCCTTCTTTTCCATCTAATCTAGCTGCTCCAATTTCGATACAATCTTGAATAGAACCAGTGAATGCCTGTTATAAGTGAACAACATGCTGAATCTACTGAAACATGCTTTGAACTTCAATTAGGATATCTTCATAATGGTAATGAAGGAATAGAAAATGATGATGAAGTGACTGTTGATAAAGAACTGCCCGCCGAGGCTACTGAAGTATGCCCTAAACATGTAAATTTTTTCTCCACATCTATGAAATAGCGCGACATGTCTATTCAAATTCTGTAAAGATAGAGGCCTGTGTCACCAGGACGCGTAATATGGCCAAGTTTAGGGCTAAAAATCATCCCGACATTAAGGTAAGTAGGTATGAGGAGGATAACCGCCGCTCATCAATAGCTACATGTGTTAGTTGTAGTAGAAATGTATCTGTACATAGTAAAAATAAGAGCACCATGAGAAATAAAATACCAAGGATATCATAGAAGGGAGCTAAATATAGATATATTGTATCAAACATCACACTATTTATTCCAATAGTGCAACAAAAGCAAGCAGCCGCTATTTGCTCAAGGTAAATTGACATCTATATCTGTATTATCTCGTACCAAAAGTCTTACTTGGGAATGAAGCTCTTGAGGTTTGACACAAAGAAGTTCTCCCATGTTAATGACTTTTATTTATTTTCCTGAAAGATTGAGATCACTAAATTGTAGTCACTGGTCGTAGTTAATATTCAATTGAAAATAGTTGTCCTTTATATAAAGCATGATCTAAAAAAATCATTTTGTACAAAGAATATACCTGGCCTGTCACGGGTAAACTTCCGGGGTTCTAACAATTCTTTTTACCTCTCGGTTGCCATTGCAGCCTCTTATGTCTTTATTTGAAGAACCTACGCAATAACATCCATACATACTTGAGATTTTGTGATTTTATCAACGTCAAACTAACGAACCAAAGGCTAAGTATATATTTGATTATTACTCCGCAAAGAGGCTAAAATGAGCTATACTTAAATTTCTTTTCTCTTTTATGTGTGCAGAGCCTTTTTATTCTGATTCTAAAACTCATAAACAATAAGCAGTAACACAAACTTTATGTAGTGCCCAATCCAAACAACAAAAATCATAGCTTTCAACTCACTCATTATATGATAAAGCACCTATATGCTCATAAGGTTTAACCGTTCAATTATACAATACTTATCATACAATAAAGCACCTATATGCTAATGTGGTTTATAATTTATCATTTTGGTTGTATGGAAGTCCACCATCTTTAATTGAAACTCAAATGAGTAATTAACCAAGTTTGATTTTAAAAGTTCCAAACAACAAAAATAAAAAAAAAAAAAAAAAAAAAAAAAAAAAAAAACAAAAATCCAAAAAAAAACACTAAATTATTATCATAATTATATAACTTGTGTGATCTCATCAAACATGCATTCTAGGTATTATTTTTCTCTTTTAAAGTGTAACATGCGTACCACATGATACACCTTGTTCCCGGGAAGGCAACACTTATGTAAAAGGTGTTACACCAAAAATTACTATCCCTTAGAGACCAGGGGCGGATTTATGAAATCGTATAAGAGTAATCAATATCCTTTTCAATATGTGTATACGGTGTGCATTCTTTACATTTATAATATACTTTTAAGAACCGGGAAAAAAAAATAATCACACTAAATTTAGTTTACCCAAAAAAACACTAAATTATTATCATAATTATATAACTTGTGTGATCTCATCAAACATGCATTCTAGGTATTATTTTTCTCTTTTAAAGTGTAACATGCGTACCACATGATACACCTTGTTCCCGGGAAGGCAACACTTATGTAAAAGGTGTTACACCAAAAATTACTATCCCTTAGAGACCAGGGGCGGATTTATGAAATCGTATAAGAGTAATCAATATCCTTTTCAATATGTGTATACGGTGTGCATTCTTTACATTTATAATATACTTTTAAGAACCGGGAAAAAAAAATAAAAAAAAAAAAAAAAAAAAAAAAAAAAAAAAAAAAAAAAAAAAAAAAAACAAAGAAAAATCAAATTTTATACAGGAAAAATATATTTAATGCATAAAACACTAAATTTAGTTTACCCAAAAAAACACTAAATTATTATCATAATTATATAACTTGTGTGATCTCATCAAACATGCATTCTAGGTATTATTTTTCTCTTTTAAAGTGTAACATGCGTACCACATGATACACCTTGTTCCCGGGAAGGCAACACTTATGTAAAAGGTGTTACACCAAAAATTACTATCCCTTAGAGACCAGGGGCGGATTTATGAAATCGTATAAGAGTAATCAATATCCTTTTCAATATGTGTATACGGTGTGCATTCTTTACATTTATAATATACTTTTAAGAACCGGGAAAAAAAAATAATCTGGAGGGTGTGCAAATGCATACCCCTTATTTGTACTTAAGTCTGCCCCTGTTCGAGACACTCATATCATGCACTTTCCACTTATACATGTAAAGTTGTACTGACTATAAGGGCAGAAGTAACAGATACCTCATTTGTTTTCTCACTGCCAGGTCGCTTTTGAGTTCAAACACATGCTTGCTGCCAATTAGGCTTTCCAGAACAGATAGCTGAATGGACGCAGCGACAGATTCGTCCTGCAGAGTCAAAACAACACACAATGTTAGACCAAATTGCGTGCCAAGTAACAAAAATAGCTGACAGTGTATGTATACCTGTTGTTGCTTATCCAATAGAACTTGGCAGTCTTATTGACCAATATCTCAGCGGTTTCATTAAACAACACAACGATGTTGCTCATGCTTTCATCATTCACATCAAGCCGCAACCTAAACCTGTTGCCCATTTGTGTATTATATTCTGATAGCTCTTCTCTATCATCAAAACTTCTATTCTGAAAAAAGTAATGTATATATATCTATATATAAAAAAAACAAAAATGGTATCACCATCTTTACTTTATATATTTTCTAATAATAATCTGCAACTTCACGGATCAGTTTTACATATAAATCACCGGCTTCAATACAGAATAACTTGAAGGTTTGTTTAATCACCAAATCACATGGTGCAAAGTTGACTCCATTGTCAATAATGCATGCCTCAACTCATTGCGCATCCGCATCTTCTCTATATCATTCCTCAATTTTTTTTGTCTAGCGTTGCAGCAAAGAAAAATGATTTCCTGCAAAAGAACAACTAACGGGATGACAATTGACCAAAATAAACAAAGCGACTTTGCTATTTTGTAAAAAAGTCACACTTTTTCGAAAATAAATATTTCATTTTTGCGGTAGTATTACAACCCCAAAACCGAGTCTTGGTCCATTAAGAACTATTGTAGATGACCATAGACTCATAGATAACGTTTCATAGATTAGTGCTAGAGAGATTATGTGTGGATGGACCATATGGTTCTAATTTACAGGATTAATGCATAAATCCTTTTAGATGAGAATAATCCATCGTAAGTGGGACTATAATGCCATGCTGTTACTTCACATTCTCTGAGTCATACAACATATGGTATGGAATAATCTATCGTATTCTTTATCTCTTTGCCAACAAAAGAAAATGATTCCATATGTATATATATAGAAGCTGTAAAATTTTACTTGCCACAACTTAAAGTTATCATACACAATATACAACTACATTACATCCATTTTATGAGCAAAACAATTTTATAACATAACCAAATATAAAGCTAAGCTAATGATTATAAGAACAAATTACGTACAATTCATTAGTTAAACAAAGTTAGACTACGGTTAATGGTTGTAGTATAGTGAATAAGCATTAGATTAGAAATTTGGACTACCTGCATATAGCATTGTCACTTGACATGCTATGACATCTCGGGAAAATAGCATATAAACTCTGCCACTGCACGGAACAAAAAAATAATATGCAATTAATATATTATTTGCAATCTGTTCATGATGATACCCATTTAAGATACCTACCAGATTTTACTATGGTATAACAATGAAGATATTGTGTTCTCATACTAAGGTACAACCATGTGATAATGGTTTCTTGCAACAAAGCAAAGTGAATAAAAGTAACCGTAAAGGCGTACAGAACATTCCAAATCAATGAACGTATTTTCACTCAAAACCATGGCACCTCTCTATCAATCCAATAAATAAGACAACACAAATCCTTCATATACCTTTGACAACAAAAGTTCAACTTCTTCATCGGGTGTTTTATAATAACATCTACTGATTCTTACCCATCATGTAAGCACACACACACACAACAAAAGCAAAGACATGAAAAATTAGTAGACAAAGTTAGAAGCAAATAAAATTAGTGTTGTCTTATCATCAATTACTTAAAGAGCATGGGAGTTTATAGAATTAAAAAACCTCAAAAATCATAAACTTTTAAAAAAAAACTTTTAAAAAAACCCTAAGAACATAAAGAAAGAATGTATCCCGACATCAATACCAAATTTTAGACCATTCTAATAAAATATCCCCAAATCATGGTCCATAGTCTTGACAAATTCGAACAAAATATAGGTCACTCAAGACTCTTATTATTGAATTGAATTATTATATATAGATGGATTTTATAAACAAATATGTGACCTTTCAATTGAATATATATATATATATACATATATATGTATATGTTATATATATATATATATATATACATATATACATAATATATATATATATATATATATATATATATATATATATATATATATATATATATATATATATATATATTCACATTCTCTGAGTCATACAACATATGGTATGGAATAATCTATCGTATTCTTTATCTCTTTGCCAACAAAAGAAAATGATTCCATATGTATATATATAGAAGCTGTAAAATTTTACTTGCCACAACTTAAAGTTATCATACACAATATACAACTACATTACATCCATTTTATGAGCAAAACAATTTTATAACATAACCAAATATAAAGCTAAGCTAATGATTATAAGAACAAATTACGTACAATTCATTAGTTAAACAAAGTTAGACTACGGTTAATGGTTGTAGTATAGTGAATAAGCATTAGATTAGAAATTTGGACTACCTGCATATAGCATTGTCACTTGACATGCTATGACATCTCGGGAAAATAGCATATAAACTCTGCCACTGCACGGAACAAAAAAATAATATGCAATTAATATATTATTTGCAATCTGTTCATGATGATACCCATTTAAGATACCTACCAGATTTTACTATGGTATAACAATGAAGATATTGTGTTCTCATACTAAGGTACAACCATGTGATAATGGTTTCTTGCAACAAAGCAAAGTGAATAAAAGTAACCGTAAAGGCGTACAGAACATTCCAAATCAATGAACGTATTTTCACTCAAAACCATGGCACCTCTCTATCAATCCAATAAATAAGACAACACAAATCCTTCATATACCTTTGACAACAAAAGTTCAACTTCTTCATCGGGTGTTTTATAATAACATCTACTGATTCTTACCCATCATGTAAGCACACACACACACAACAAAAGCAAAGACATGAAAAATTAGTAGACAAAGTTAGAAGCAAATAAAATTAGTGTTGTCTTATCATCAATTACTTAAAGAGCATGGGAGTTTATAGAATTAAAAAACCTCAAAAATCATAAACTTTTAAAAAAAAACCCTAAGAACATAAAGAAAGAATGTATCCCGACATCAATACCAAATTTTAGACCATTCTAATAAAATATCCCCAAATCATGGTCCATAGTCTTGACAAATTCGAACAAAATATAGGTCACTCAAGACTCTTATTATTGAAATGAATTATTATATATAGATGGATTTTATAAACAAATATGTGACCTTTCAATTGAATATATTCAGTGGCATATGTGTTGCTGATGTATATCCGACCTCATTTGTTTTGGTTATTAGATTTGAACAGCTCATATCTTGCCTTCTTTGCATCATTTTCACTAAAAATAAAAGTTTTTTTTTCCATATAGGCATCTTAACAAAAACTGATTTGCAACAAAAACTACAGAACTAATATAAAAAAAAATATGAATAAGAACATCTGGAGTGCAAGAAACATACCTTTGATTAATTTATAAAAAAAGGTAGATAGAAATCCATCATCATAATCACCTCCTGTAATAAATTTGTTACGGGAAAAATACATAAATAAACTCCCAGTTTGTACAAAACCTGAACAAAGAATAGCTTCAAAAACATACACTCCATAAATCAAAGTAAGAGAAAATAAACCCTAAACTACAAATAAGCAGGGAAGTTTGCATGAAATCCAAGTCTGATGAGGTATTCATCGATGGCTTCTTCAAAATTTATTATATTGTCTGTAAAAAAAATAAAAGAAAAACCAGAAGAAAATCATATGATTTTGAAACAAAAAAAGAAGGGCGGTCATGACTTTTCAATTGCGTGCCTTTAATAATGATCGGTTCATAGTAGATGAAGGGGATATTGAAAATAAATGAATGATGGAAACCTTTTATCAAATTGTCCGTTAAATGAATGATGATCGGTTCATAGTAAATGAGATTATCAGAGATATATATATGCGGTTACCCATTGATTTAAACAGAAGACATAAGGCCACAATCATCAATGAGAAAGTAAAAACGGATTACATTGCGTTTGGTTCACAGAATATTTTTCAATGGAATGGAATTTGATGGAATGAAATGTAATTTGATGGAATGGAATTAAATTCAATGATATGTTTGGTTGGTAAAATGTATTAAGGAATGTTTTGACCAAATCCCTAAAATGACCTATCTACCCTTTCTTTCATTATATATTAACAATAGTATATTTGGTTAAAGAAAAAAAAAAGCAGACATCACTTTTTCTTGTGGTTGTTTCCGGCTGGGTGGGTGGCGTGGTTGTTTGGCTGGGTGGGTGGCGGTGGTTGTTTGGCTGGGTGGGTGGCGGTGGTTGTTTGGCTGGGTGGGTGGCGGTGGTTGTTTGGCTGGGTGGGTGGCGGTGGTTGTTTGGCTGGGTGGGTGGCGGTGGTTGTTTGGCTGGGTGGGTGGCGGTGGTTGTTTGGTGGGTGGTGGGCTGGGTGGGTGGCGGTGGTTGTTTGGCTGGGTGGGTGGCGGTGGTTGTTTGGTGGGTGGGTGGGTGGGTGGCGGTGGTTGTTTGGCTGGGTGGGTGGCGGTGGTTGTTTGGCTGGGTGGGTGGCGGTGGTTGTTTGGTGGGTGGGTGGTGGGTGGGTGGGTGGCGGTGGTTGTTTGGCTGGGTGGTGGCGGTGGTTGTTTGGCTGGGTGGGTGGCGGTGGTTGTTTGGTGGGTGGGTGGGTGGGTGGCGGTGGTTGTTTGGCTGGGTGGGTGGCGGTGGTTGTTTGGCTGGGTGGGTGGCGGTGGTTGTTTGGCTGGGTGGGTGGCGGTGGTTGTTTGGCTGGGTGGGTGGCGGTGGTTGTTTGGCTGGGTGGGTGGCGGTGGTTGTTTGGCTGGGTGGGTGGCGGTGGTTGTTTGGTGGGTGGGTGGGTGGTGGCGGTGGTTGTTTGGCTGGGTGGGTGGCGGTGGTTGTTTCCGGCTGGGTAGGTGGCGGTGGTTGTTTGGCTGGGTGGGTGGCGGGGGTTGTTTGGTGGGTGGGTGGGTGGCGGTGGTTGTTTGGCTGGGTGGGTGGCGGTGGTTGTTTGGCTGGGTGGGTGGCGGTGGTTGTTTGGCTGGGTGGGTGGCGGTGGTTGTTTGGCTGGGTGGGTGGCGGTGGTTGTTTGGCTGGGTGGGTGGCGGTGGTTGTTTGGTGGGTGGGTGGTGGGTGGGTGGTGGCGGTGGTTGTTTGGCTGGGTGGGTGGCGGTGGTTGTTTGGCTGGGTGGGTGGCAGTGGTTGTTCAGCTGGGTGGGTGGCGGTGGTTGTTTGGTGGGTGGGTGGCGGTGGATGTTTGGTGGGTGGGTGGCGGTGGTTGTTTCCGGCTGGGTAGGTGGCGGTGGTTGTTTGGCTGGGTGGGTGGCGGTGGTTGTTCAGCTGGGTGGGTGGCGGTGGTTGTTTGGTGGGTGGGTGGCGGTGGATGTTTGGCTGGGTGGGTGGCGGTGGTTGTTCAGCTGGGTGGGTGGCGGTGGTTGTTTGGTGGGTGGGTGGCGGTGGATGTCCGGCTGGGTGGGTGGCGGTGGTTGTTTGGCTGGGTGGGTGGCGGTGGTTGTTTGGCTGGGTGGGTGGCGGTGGTTGTTTGGCTGGGTGGGTGGCGGTGGTTGTTTGGCTGGGTGGGTGGCGGTGGTTGTTTGGCTGGGTGGGTGGCGGTGGTTGTTTGGCTGGGTGGGTGGCGGTGGTTGTTTGGCTGGGTGGGTGGCGGTGGTTGTTTGGTGGGTGGGTGGGTGGCGGTGGTTGTTTGGTGGGTTGGGTGGGTGGGTGGCGGTGGTTGTTTGGCTGGGTGGGTGGCGGTGGTTGTTTGGCTGGGTGGGTGGCGGTGGTTGTTTGGTGGGTGGGTGGGTGGGTGGCGGTGGTTGTTTGGCTGGGTGGGTGGGTGGGTGGTGTGGGTGGGTGGGTGGCGGTGGTTGTTTGGCTGGGTGGGTGGGTGGTTGTTTGGTGGGTAGGTGGCGGTGGTTGTTTGGCTGGGTGGGTGGCGGTGGTTGTTTGGCTGGGTGGGTGGCGGTGGTTGTTCAGCTGGGTGGGTGGCGGTGGTTGTTTGGTGGGTGGGTGGCGGTGGATGTTTGGCTGGGTGGGTGGCGGTGGTTGTTTGGCTGGGTGGGTGGCGGTGGTTGTTCAGCTGGGTGGGTGGCGGTGGTTGTTTGGTGGGTGGGTGGCGGTGGATGTCCGGCTGGCTTTGGTGGTGGTGCTGGTGGACTAGAAGTTGGAGTTGTAGATGTGGAGAAGGTTTGAAGAAGATGATACTTGGAAGGATAATATGGTATTTTTAGCTTCAAGCTTTGATGGAATCAAAATCCATCACACTTACCTAAAGAATGTGATTCATCCAAATGAGGTAATCTCAACATTCCTTATGAATTGAATTCCTTCCAATATTTGTAAACAAACATGAAATGGAATGGAATTAGATTCCAATTCCATCAAAATCCTTCCAAATTTCACGAACCAAACGCGCCTTTAATTGTCCATTAAAGGAGGAAGATAAAAAATCCCAATTGAACGGCAACGAAGGATGGATATTGCTTGGGTTGGGTAATGGGTTTGTCTAAGTGGGCTTTTGTTACTAATAAACAATCTGGCCGATCCAAATTAAATATCTATACTAAAAGAACTTAATTAACCCTATTAAGTACCATAAATGAAAGGCTAAAAATCACCAAATTTTTCAACTCCTTTATACAACTTTTATATCTATATAGATTTTTGAAAAGAAAATGGGTTAAAGTACTAGATATGCCCAAAAATAGAGAAGCCGAGAAGGTTGTCCAAGCCCAAATGGGTTCATTACAAAGTACAAGTTTAACATGTGGTGTCTGGTGTGATAAAGTTATTGGGAGTATTACGAAGAGGTTGGTTATTATAAAGCAAGTATTAAAGTAAAACAAATAAGACAAGATCTTGATTCTTAGATCATGGTAAAATTGATGCACAAAGATTCAAGTATATATATTGATGCACAATGATTTTCATGATGTACGGTAATTTTCAGTGAAAAGAAACTTATTGTTTTATTTGTTTTACTTTAATATTTGTTTTATTTTACCAAATCTATATTATATTATATATAACAAAGAGCAAAAGTCGGCTCCCCCTCTCAGTCCACTGTAGCATTTACTGTAGAAAAAAAATATTTTTTTTATTATAATCACTGTAGCAACTCGGGTACTGTAGCATCTCTCGGTACACTGTAACTCGGACTGTAGCAGACTCAGTACACTGTAGCAACTCGGGGGGTACTGTAGCAATTTTGTCTTTTTCAATTTTTTTTTTTTTTTTAATACTTTTAAAGTTTCTTATTTTTACCACTTATCTTTTAGGTTTTTTAACTTTAGCCTAACATTTTTATACAAACTTAAGTAACAATTTTTTTAATTTTTACAGGGTTTTTAACTTTAATCATCAAATCTTTATTTTTTAACTTTTTATCTCTTATTATAAGGTTTCTAACTTTTACCATCGAACTCTTGATTTTTTCAACTTTATCTATCCATTACTTTCTACTTCTTACAGTAAACTTTAAGTGTCCAAACTTTTGAGTAATGCTAGATGTATGTTTGCATGGTGCGACGGCGATATGCCTCCCGTAGCTAATCGAGTAGCGCATGTGTATCCCGCGGCAACGCCCGGTTAAAATTCTTGTTATGAAATATGAACTAGTCTCTGTTTAAAACGAAACCTCAAATTCTAATCTAAAGTGGTGTCACTGTAGACTAGCCTCTGAAACCATTTCGAATAAATCAACCAAAATCTTCAATTCATAAAAAAAATCATAAGTTAGTAGAAAAGAAATGGGTGTTTCATCTATATTTTGCTTAAAATGGCCATGGGATTCAAACCCAAACCAAAACCCTAACAAACCCATCACCACCAATTCATCTCCATGTTCATCGGGAGAACCTCCTTGGCTATTCAAATCCTTCCAAACCATCACTTCACTCGCTTCATCCCTCGTCTCAAACCCCCAACCCAAAACCAACCATTTGAGTTCACAAGACCAAGGGGAGTTAGAACAAAAGGCGTTGGCTTGTGCTCTATCCAATGGAAAAGACGCCACCGTGATCGAATTCTATTCACCCAAATGTAGTCTTTGTAATTCCATGGTGGAGTTTGTTAATCATTTTGAGAATAAGAATTCTGATTGGCTTAATGTTGTTATGGCTGATGCCGAAAATGATAAATGGTTGCCCGAGGTATATATGAAGGAATTATTATGCACTCTACCTGTTTGATGAATTGTCTGTGATGAATACTACTGTACTAATTTCGTCGGATTGTGGTTTTTTTTTTGTGTGCAGCTTCTACATTATGATATAAAGTATGTTCCGTGTTTTGTATTGTTGGACAAAGAAGGAAACGCTCTTGCTAAGACCGGCGTTCCAAGTAGCCGCCTTCATGTTGTTGCAGGTGTTTCTCATCTTCTTAAGATGAAGCGTTCACCTCAAAGATAAACCATTCACAATGCTTGTTGAGTTTTTCTGTTTTGTAGATTTTTTTAACGTTACTCGAATGTGTGAACTTGAATTACATAACATATTAATGACGATAATCCGTTCTTTTGTATTTCAAATCACTTGATCATTGGGTTTAATATACATATTTGTAATTCGTCTTTCTATATACATTGCCTATTTGAATATATGGATATACCCTGATCCAAAACTTTGCACATTAAACATGGTCATTAAGAATTTAAGAGTTCTTGAAGGATGCTTCTTGCTTCATTCAAGGTATCCATATGAGAAACTTCGGATGCCCATATGTTTTGCATTTGCGGCATTGTGATGTGCAGCCTTCGTAAGCGCTCATCTATCTGTTTCGCAGTTTCTGAATCCAACAAGGTGCCAACAACGTTCTGCAAATAGAAATATAAAGATTTGTTGTCAGATACTATAGTTTAATTTAGAATTTTAGGCTTTATATATAATAGTTTACTCACCCAAGTGTTGATGGAGCAAGCTTGGAGTGCTAAGGACTTGAGAAACTGCTCATCTGATCCGCTGACAAAACTGTCTGGATTGTTCGAGGGTGCTATATCTAGACATGAATAATCAGACACGCATCCACTGTTCTTCATTACAACTGTGCCGTGTAGTTTTAAAATCTTGCTAATATGAGACATGCTGTCTATTTCCTTGTTTGATTTATGTAAAATTTTCTTAGAACGTTTATGGGGCAACGATTCATGTAAACCCAATAAAGTCACCGCCCTCTCATTATCAGTCCAGCAACAGCATGAAGATGATCCATCGTCTGCGCCGAACAAAAATTAATAAATATGACTGAACGACAGTGGACTGATGATATATAAACTTCAATAGGCAGATCATATATGATCTATAAAATAGACACAAGCATACCAATTATGAAGCCGGCAAGTGGGATTTTCACAGAATGTATTTCTGAGTTAACTGTAGAAAAGGATCGTAGGTGCGTATCATTCTTCTCAACTACCAGCAAAAAAACTGCCTCAACCTGCAACACAGATGTTACTAGATTATACACTGTATGTTGTATAAGTTTCCCCCAGGAAATTAGAGAGAACATTTACTAAAAGGCCATGTCATGACCTACCTTGCAATGGAGTCGCATCTGTTTATGGTCTGGGAGCTGCTTAACTTCGAAAATTAAAGCTGCTGGACCCGTTGCTAACGAAATATCAGTCCCGGCAACTGGTTTATCAAACATAACATCCCACTCATTGCTACACTGGTTGTCATCAGCAACTATAGAATTGATTTCGATGAAAGATACCGGTGTTAACTTTAGCACATCCCCTTCACTATATTACATGATATAGAAAACATCAAAGATAAGAAACACATATCAGATAGAACCATGTTAGTAGATAGAAAATGACATACGCTGTTAAAAGAACACGGTGAAAGCTTGCATTGACTCCAGGTCCAAATCCAATTGGATAACTGTATTCACTTAAGCTGCTATATATCTTCACCTGAAATAACCAAAACTATTAGAAAACAATGTTAAGCACCCATAAAGAGAATAAATAAAAAGAAGAAAAGTAGACCTTACAAGGTTATGGTTGACTAAAACATGAATACACACACTGTTTGTCACTCCAGGAACAATATGATGATGATGCTCAGGACAAACTCGATGGCCTAAACGGGTAGCAAGATGACTCTGATCAGACCTATGAACTGCCTCCACATGTCCTTGCACAGATAACAAATTCCCTGCAGGCAAATTTACACCAAAGTCCCCAGATGGTGATGATTCATGCATCATGGTTTGTGGACGCCAGGAATCTTTTAATAATCCTTTAATCGTGTTTCTTGGCTGGATAAGATCTTGTTTTAGTTCTCTGAGTTTGACCTCTAAGAAGCTTAAATGGTCGTCTGAAAGATGTAAATTAATATCTGGGCATATCTCACAGCATCTATCAACGGATCCAGCGTTGGTGAGACCAGCCTTATCAGCAATGAACGAGACATTCCAGAGATTTACTTTAGAATTCATAATGGCTGTAGAGTTCTTTGCAGTACATACAAGATCTTTATCATGATGCTTTACCAAATAATGACTACCAATTCTCAATGACTGCAAAAGAATTCGTATCAGAAGTCATCTTGGGCATAAATATTTTGCCTAAATAGATAAGTATGATGGATATGAATGACTCACCTTGTACTTCCAAAAGCTATCAGACTTGAACTCCAGGAGCAACTTCCTTGCAGCTCTATTGTAGGAAGAATCTTCCTGTATATTGGCTACTGAGCAATTTAACTCATCACTGTAAGTTCCATAGTCAGTAGTACATGAAAACTCATGAAGACGATCTACCTCACACCATTTTTCATTGCAAAGACGTGAGCTATCACTATTTGAGCATTTCAAGTGGTCAGATAGATTACTATCCGCAGCATGAAAGCCTGAGCTGAGAACTAAAGTCGATGCTTCTTGTTTTGTACACTTTCTTAAGATTGCATTATCCTGATTAGCTACCCCAGCAGATGCCTCGACCGTATGTCCCGTTTTATTGTGAATAACTAAACTCCATGGAAGAACAATGACCTCTGCATATATGCTTGAATTGTTTGCAACAGCATGATTACCTGACAACTGAGAAAAAATTGAACTTATATGAATCAAGAAACTCATTAGTAGTTGATATCATCCCATTTCACTAAACTCTTTCTATTAGATAAGAAGACGGGTGGGTAGGACGGGTTAGATACTAGTTAAAGCAGGTTGTGATGGACCATTTGTTGGTACAGGTCAAATGAACATGGTCACATTGACCTTTAACACTTTTTTGTCCAACTTTAAATGAATATAAATGTGTTTAATAAGATACAAAATACATAATTATTACTACAACAATTTAGGAGGTCGTATAGAACTAAAATATTAGTAAACTGTATGACAATTAATCCATTTGACCCATTCCTTTCAGCTAAATATTTTTTTTTTTGTGGCTGTTTGAGATAATAACACCCAAATCGAATCGTGCCGAATATTTGTGCTATAAAACACACCTTTTGTTGTACTGGGAATTTGTGCACTACAGTAAGTAGGTGGAATCTTCCGTGTTCAAGTTCCTTGAAGTTCTCCTTCATATCCATGCTAGGGCATAAGATATGATTTCTTGATTTCACATCTTTCATGTAGAAATGAGCATAAATGGTGATCCTTTTCTTCCCTGCTAAATGAAAATGGTTGAAAATATGTTCACATGAAAACGGTTCCTCATTGAGTAATTCCAAATGTTCAAGTTGTCGAGGGAATCCTTCCATTACAACACTGAAGTCGTTTATCTGATATTAATATACAAATGAGAGGAAAACAGAACGGTAAATAATATGAAGCAAAATAACACATGGATATATGAAAACAGCCATCTAGATACAAAAGCAGCCACCTGGAAAATATAGAACAGATCATAAGAAAGTATACTACCTCATATATGTCCTTGACACTCCAAACAGATGGAAGATCGGGTATAACAACATCAATGCTGCCAGTTGCATCAACGAATTGCAACCTTCCAGAGTATTCGCAAATCTATATACAAATACACTACCATAATTACAAATGTGAACGGAGCAAATGGTCACTGAAGATGGAAAAATCATATTTCCCTCATTTGATAAAATACCTAGAAATTAATTAGTTAAGCGAGATTGGTTAACTTACTAACCTTTAAATTTCCAAGTAAAACAGCATTAAGATCTTTACTTTTCAATATTTTCCTAATCGGCTGATCATGAGACTTCCCTCCACAAACTAAACTACTGCATTGATGGTTCATATCAATATCTGTCTTACTTGCATATAAACTTTCTATGAACATGGACTCACATTGACTAATGAGATTGGAAACGGGCACAACCTAAAGAATCAGAATCATTTCATTACTATAGACCTGTTAAAAACAATAAAAATACAAGAGACTATAATTGCCAAATTATACCAAATTTGGAGGGTTGTAATCTGGTTCTTTGCCACGGCCCGATAACTCATGCAGACAATATTCTAAGAGAACTCCATGCTGCCAAACCAAATTTGCTATTAAACAATGATACATGTTAATTACATATAGGATGTTTCCCATGACAGAATTCGAAAATGGTGATACCCGGAATCGGAACACTGATAAAGGCAAACATGAAGTGGAATACTTTTGAACTAACCCTTCCACCTACAAAACAAAATAAATACTGGTTTCAGCTTAGCACAAAGGTTTCTGAAGTAAAAAAGAAAAGAACAATGTGATCTCATAGCAGCGTATTATTGAATAAGTCGCAATAGATTACATGTTTTGATCCTAAGATCTCCATCTCGGATAATATTCCAGCGAACTTTTTCCTCAATGATGAAACTACAAGTAGCACCCTAAGATAAAAGCTTATGAGTAAACGATCAAATACGAAATGCTGAGAAAGCCATATAAACAATAATACTAAACTCTCATGATGTTACTACCATAATCTGGCTGAAAGTGTGAGTGATTCAATAAACTTCCTAAGAAGACTTCGAGATTGTAAGGCTTGGTAGCATCTGCAGCAGAGAGAGACAATATATCTGTTAAATACACGAAATTTGTAAATAGCTGCAACAATAGTATTACAAAGTAATAAACTTTAGCAGCAATAACCTGCTTTCCATTGGAGAAAATACATTAACACGGATGCTAGTCTTATAGCAGGCTCCAAATATTTTGACTTTAGTCCAAGCAAATTTCGGATCCTCCACATGGAAATTTCTCACAGTTATCTATAACAGTAAACAAAAATCCATATATCAGAAAACTAAAACCTCCCTATGAACAAAGATAAGCTACTTTACATACAAGTGCACCGATTCTAAGGCTATGCGGCATTGAAATCTGATGATCAGTAAGCAACAGCAACACGGTTTTATCCAACTCAATCACCATTCCCTGCATATAAACCGCGGTAATACTTCCAGTATAAACATTGCATGCCCCCTTCCTTCTAATAACAGCTCTATTACTCGTACTCCCCGGAAAATGAATAACAGATTTCTCTGTAGTCACGTACATCATCAACGACTTCCCTTCTTCAAGAAAAACCATCTTTTTCTTCATACCCGAAATCGTCACAACACCTCCCACCATCCTTGAAACCGCAGGATACCAAACCGAAGCAGACCCACAAAAATAAACAATCACAGATTTTGTAAAACAATGATCATTATTCTGTATATCTCCTATTATATTTTCTAACAACATTACCTTATCTTTACAGCTACACAATTTACACTCGCAAACAATAATCTCAGCAAGAAACCCATCAATATTTTTCGTTCCGCTTTTATTAGCAGTACAGGGGACATTCGTTACAGGACTAACCGATACCAAGAACCCGGAAACTAAATACTTATAAACTAAACTATCTGAATAGACATTAACTACAGAATTTAAGTAAAACCCATTATAATTCTTTACCAAAAGATGCAAACTTTGATCATTTTGATCAAAATTATCAAAACCCCATTTGATAATTTCAAGAAACCCGGTGTTCGGATTAAGCGGGATAAAATTCCAGGCGAAAACATTGAGTCTCCGGCAAATGATTCGGATATCGAAATCGAGTATATCGCAACAAATAGTGGCGGTGTGATCGGTGAATTGGAGGCAAGCTGGGTTTGAGCAAGATTGGGATGGTGGGGTTAGGGTTACGGTTCCGGTGAGGAAAGAAGGGTGGTTTAAGGGTTTTAGGATTTTGGTGGGGTTTTGTGTGGTGGGTAGTTGGGAGTGGTTGGTGGGTGGTGTGGGACTGTGGATTGTGGTGGTGGTGGTGGTGGAGAGAGATGATGCGCCGGCGGTGAAGTGGCGACGGTGGAGTAGGTCAGAAAGTGAGATGGGTTTGATTGAAGGTTCAGCTTCCATTTGGGAGAAGGAGCGGGAAAATAGAAGTGTATGTCTAAACCTTTATTCAGAAAGTAAAAGTTAATATGGTTTGAAAGTCATTTATGATGTTCAAAATTCAAAATCACTTTTTATCGGAAAATGTTTAGTTTGGCGCGTCGGAAAACATATCCAAAGAAATGTTCATAATGAAAGATAAGATAAGCAATGAAGAATTGAAGATGAGGGGCAAAAAAGCATGTGTAAAGATTTGAAATGTAATATGCATATTTTGGTAATGTTAATTAAGCTTATATATTAAGCTTGTTGAAAAAACAAGGTTTTAGTCTTGGTCGTGCTTGGGTGTGTGAATTCACGTCTTTAGGAAGGCATTGCAAGAAGTGGGTAACGGCTGATGTGGGGAGAAGTGGAGGATCGGGGAAGATGGGGTCATCATTGGGAGGGGGTGTCCTTGGGTTTGTGACAGAAAAACTGATGTGACAGTTAACAGAGTGTCATGATAGAAAAAGACCTAACAGTGTACAAAATTCCATATATCAAACAATACTCATATATAAATAAGCTACTTTATATACAATGATGATGGCAATGGTCACTCTCATGCCTAACCATGTCTAGTCATCTACCAATAATATACTGTCACATCATTTCATGCCCAACTCATGTCTAACCATGCCTAACCTATGACAACCATGTCTCACCATCCCTTTACTATTTTCCTCCAATCATACTCACTCTCTCTCCTATCCCTCCTTAAATCATTAAATATATCTCTCTCTCTCTCTTCCATGCCTAAGCGGCAATGTATGCCGAAATCACTCATGCCTAGCCTATGCCTTGACGTTGGCGGCGGTGTTTGCCGCTAGGCATGGCCATGCCTAGCCCCATTGCCATCGTCCTAAGGCTATGTGGCATTGAAATCTGATGATCGGTATAGACCAATGGAAATTTCCAACATATGTTGTAGTTTAAAGAACTTGCAAGTTATTACTAAAGCCAGATAATTACGGTACAAAATAGTTTGCGTAAAAAACTAATCCAAATAGGCAAATATATTAGAGTATTAGACTTAATAATCTTGATGCTTATGTTCAAAGACTAAATGGACCAATTGGGTAGGAAGTGGCACAAAATGTATTCAGAACTTACGAAATACTGAATTCATATAATAAATTTGCATAGTACATTATGATTAAACTAAAAATTTATGTGCAGAGCAGCAAAGAGGAGAAATGAGTCAATAAAATTCAAACTTTATTGCAACCCAAATAACATCCTAATTTGAATTTACTATTTAACCAAAGTTAAAATATCAAATAATTTAACGTATATGTAGTTCAACATAGTTGTAAATAACCAAAACATACTCAAACTTGACTCAACTGGATTCAACAATCAAAGTATCAAACATATCAAAGTTTTAACAATGTACCTATAACCCAAGTTTTTACCATTCAGACTAATGAAAAACATTATAGCAGAAAATCTACATCCGCTACTTAAAAAAGTAACAAGAATGAATGACTTCAGCCGAAGATCCTGCCATCTTTTTGGTGAAACTCAGTTGGCAGGTGCAGGAGTACCACCTAGACCCATCTTTTGTCCCAGCAGAGCAAGCTGGTCAACGAACTCACCACCTGTAAGGATTTCTGTTGATCCATATATTATATGCTTAGCTGGTTGTTGACGTTGTGCAAGCTCTTGTAAGCTTCCATACTCCACATAATTTCCACCACCAATCATAAACACAATAGCTTCTTTAAACGGCCCTTTCATATGACTGCCAGTTGCTCCAGAGCTTGATTTTGGAGCACGCGGGTCAAACATGAGGTAAGATTCAATCTCGGGGTTAGGTTTTCCTTCCATTAGAGCTTCAACTGTTCTTGAAATTGCTAACTGATGATCACTGGACAACAAATTCTTCACACCTGCAGTTACAGCACTGATAGATTGACCATAAAGTTTTTCGGCCCAATCAACAATGTTGCTTCTGCTAGCCGAATTTGCTGATGCTAACGATACATTCAATAACGATTTTATCTTTTTAACATACTGAAACGCACTTGTGTCCACCTCAGCTTCTCTTAAGGCACTTTCAACTGTTTCAACTTCTAACTGTGGAATGGTTTCGTTCGAAATCAAGAACATGATAGCAAACCGAAGCTTATCCATTTTAGTACCCTTCCCTTTTAGAACAGCAAGAAGTTCACCACGATCAATCCCACCTCTTATCATCATTTCATATTCTTTTTTAGCAAATGAATCAAGAGACCGATTCTTAATTTCACCAAGCAAAACAGTTGCAATGTTTGTGTGTTTATCAATCACTTTTTTCCGTTCAGTTAACTCAGGTAATGAGTTGACTGCATTCATCAAATGCTTTGTGTTGCCAATTAGATCGGTTCCATCGAATTCAGCTCCATCATTACCACCAGTTCGTCTATTCACTTCATCTACGTCTTTTTTTATATCTGTTTAATTGTGTCTATCAACAGAGGGAACTCCAAAGACCCATTAGCCACCCAGAAAGGATCTAAACCGTCCAATTCATATGATATCATCCCACCTTTCTCTCCTTGTACATTAAGTCTATTCAGTCTCAACCCAAGTACATCATGAACAAGTGGTCGATATCTAAAGTCATGCTGAATAGCAACCGATAACTCGAGATTCCTATCAAACAAACATAAAACAGGCCTTTGAAACGAACTAGTAAAGTTACCACTTTCTGAAAACAAGTTATTCTTAACAAGCAAGTGATCACGTAACCGCTGATCCAACAACGATGCAACCATCTCAGCTGGGCCCCCACGTGGGCACCTAATGATTGGAACTACGGCTAGTGTAGCCAACACACAAAATAACCCACTCACTATCTTTTCAATTATCTCTTCAATCTCACGGTCTGTTGCTTTAGGATCATTTAGTTGCACATAGCAAGACTTGTCCGCTAAAGTAAACAGGTTATCCTCCAGGGTTACAAACTCCAAATACTGATCATGCACCTTATTAATCCGTTGAATAGAGTCAGAATTCAGGGTCCCTGCTGCAAGATCTTCAAGAAGAGGACGGGGTATCGATGATGAGAAGTTTAAGTGGAAATAATCATAGAGGGAATTAGATGCATCGGATATAATCCTTTTAATATTGTGATGAGTCGGTTTCACAAAGTAAACAGCAGGAACATCAGCAACGGGCTCGCGGTTTTTATCAATAAGATAATAGAGGGTTACACCATGCTTACGAAGATCCTTAACATGGACCAAAGGTGATAAAATGTCTTGACAGAACTTGTCGAAAATCAGTATCTTGTAAACTTCTTCGTTTGCAGTTCCACTTGCATTTATAGGCTGATTCAGATTCAGCATCCGTGCAATGCACTCTGAAAGTAAAACAAATTTTCATAATTAAGTATCAAACTTATTAATAAATTAGCTAAATGCCTATACATAGACACCCAAACACATGCATCCACACCCAAAATCACATGATTTAAGCAAGTGCTGTGGTTCGAATATCCCATTACTCCATGTCAATACTATCTATCTGTACTTATAATTAAAGCAAAATGCCGACCCCTCGTTTTAGGTTTATAAGATTAAGCAACACCTATATGAAACGACACATCACCTGTTTTCCAAATCCAATGAAAACAAACACCAGATCACCAATTCTCAAACACAATAAAAAGAAAAACGACACGTTAGCTCTCTCTTACACCACCAACAGAAGCTGGTTGCCGCCACTACCAACAGAATTTTTATCTTTTTAACTGCCTAAAACTATCTATTGGAACCGCATCGCACTGACACTATTCTAGTTATCTTTCGGTTCAATATCCTTGTAATCAAACATCTCCTTCATTTTTGTCCACCTTTAATAACAAACACAACCCACAAAAGTTTTTTTTCTTTTTACTTCATTGCACAGTACAATCCTAGTATGGGTCAAATCGATATCCGGGTTATATATATATACTTCAATATGCAGATAACTAACTATCAATATACAAAAATAAATTCAAATTCACATAACTAATAATCTTAATAAATCACAAACATGTAATTGTGAGGCAAAATGTTTAAACATTAAAAATAAGAAAAATAAAAGGCATTGATTTACATAATAAAGATTCAAACCCACACCAATTGTGAGATCTAATTTCGCAAAGATTAATTATTGGGAATAAAAATAATAATAAGAGTTACTGAATAAATCTCGATTGGAATAATAATAATACATGAAATTGAATTGGGGGAAATATAACGGAATGGAGATTAATTACCTGTTTGTTTTTGACGAAGATTTAGCGCCATTGATAATATTAATCTGAGATCTACAAAGAAAGATCGAACTTCAAATCAAATGAAATAAAGAAGAATTGAGAAAAGAGATATATATATATGTTCCATGTGTGTTATATTTACAGATACAAGGTCAGAGGAAGGGTAATAAAAAACAAAACTAAAACAATTCTAGAACACATATTTCCATGTGTTTCTCAAATAAGAAAATTCATCCAAATCATTCAAAATGTTTTATCTCACAAACCGTAAATCGTTAGATGAAAAAAAAAAGTATGGGTAGTCTTAAAATTTCGTCCTCTTTCATTAGAGATGCAATTCGATATACTTTTGACGATTTTTTAATTTTCGTTTTTTTTTCCCTTGTACTTGTGTACCTACACATGTGTAGGATCTTTGTTTTCACATGTAAATTAGTAAATAACCATCTGTACACAACAATGATGGTTAAGGGCGGAGCCCGTCAATCCGCCAAGGTGGCCAAGGGCGGAGCCCGTCAGTCCATGGCGGAGCCATAGCGGCTAAGGGCGGAGCCCGTTAGGTAGATCACCCATCACCGATCACCCCCTATGACCTATCACCCTCTATGACCTATCACACTATGACCTATCACCCTTAATGACCTATCACCCCCACCAGCTACCCTTTATGAATATCCTTAAGGGCGAAGCCCGTTCCGAATCACAATTTTCGTTCAACCTACACATGTGTAGGTTATGTGTAAGTATCAAAAAGAAAAAGAAAATTAAAAAGTCGTCAAAAGTATATCGAATTGCATCTCTAATGAAAGAGAACGAAATTTTAAGACTACCCATATTTTTTTTCCATCTAACGATTTACGGTTTGTGAGATAAAGTATTTTGAATGATTTGGATAAATTTTCTTATTTAATTGAAGAGTGAGAAAGGTGGGGGAAATATATGATCTAGAATTGTTCTCGCGTTCTTTTTTATTTGTGAGTTCTCAAAATAACTCACCCCGACAGGGTTAAAGCCAATTTGTGAAGATACTTTATTTAAACAAAAAAAATCTTTATAATAAACAAACAAAAGGATTTAAATTATTAGTTTATCACTCATGGAATACATTTTCTATATGAAAAAGTTCTGTAACCAAATTTATGTCAAATATTTGAAACAAAAATTTAACTAGATATGTATCAATAACAATAAAAAAAATATAAAAGAATAATAAAATATATAAAAACATAAACAATAACTATATTAATGTTTTAAATGTACATGAATGTAAAACGTCACGATGATGAAAGTTATTATATATATATATATACTAAATTGCAAGGTCGGTGTGTGAGGGGGTGTTACTGTAGCTAAAAGTACACCCCCTCATGCATGAGGTACAAGTTGTAATTGCACAACCAACAAAATTAACGGACTTAACGACCGTTAAATGTTACTTTGATAACTAACGATAGTTACAAAAGGGTATTTAACGGAGTTTGTTTTCAAGTTTAAGTTTTTTAACTTTTGCCACCAAAGTTTTGCTTTATTTACTTTTTGCTACATAACTTTTGGTTTTTAACCTTTTCCCATCAAAAATTTAATTCTTTCTTTTTTTTACCACATAATTTTTAGTTATTAAACTTTCGTCATGGAAACTTTTTTTCTACATTTCCCCTTTTACTTTTTGCCACATAACATTTGTTTTTTAAACTTTCGCTAGACAAGTTTTCTTAACTTTTGTACTTTTTTCCACATAACTTTGTTTTTTTAAGTCTCGCTCCGAAAGTTTTCTTTTATTTGTTTTTTACCACATAACTTTTGGTTTCTAAATTTTGTTACCAAAGTTTCATTTTCTTCACTTTTGACCACAACTTTTATTTTCTTAACTTTTGCCACGAGGGTTTTGTTTTTCTCCCGGGGCAACGCCCGGGTAGAAATACTTGTTTATATAAAAACATTATATTTATTATATATTAAAAATTATATATATAAAAAGAACGGATGAAAATAATCAAAACCGAATATTTGCAAGTAAAACCGTAACTATGTGAAAGTTGTTTGATGAAAACATGATAACATAAAAGTTTAGTGTCAAGAAAATGAAAACAAAAACGACACCTTTGATGTGGGACAAAAGTTAAAAGATATAAACTTTAGGGGGTTAAAATGAAAATTGGTAAAAAATATTATGTGTTGTAAGAACTTGTACATTTCATGCATAAAAAATTTGTACATTTATATAGGTTTTTAGTATATATATATAATGAATATATTTTTTTATTTTTTTTTGTTTAATAATATTATTGGTATATACACTAGATTAAACCCGGACGTTGTCCGGGACTGACTGAAAATATAAATAAAGGGTATTTTAATAGTTACAGTATTATTCATAGTTTATGATATTATAAAAACTATCAAATTACGACTGATGTAAATAATAAGATTATGATTTATGAATTTATGATTGATGTTAAATATGTTAAAGCATTACTAATTAAACGTGATATTTTGTTATAGCAACTTTATATGTGAGAATAATAACAATAATAGTAGTAGTTATAATAAAAAGAACTAAAATAAAAATAATAAAATAAAATTATAAAAATATTATAAAATAGAGATAATATAATATAAATACATAAAAAAAACAAAAATAAAAGGAAAAAATGACAACTAAGCAAAATATGACATGACAACTATATTATTTCACATTTATTTATTGTAACTTTCAGTGATTAGGATTAAGATTGGATGGGTTGAAATATATTAATAAAAAAATTAAAATGAAAAAAACATATAAGTCTTAACATATCTTTTTTTAGTTATATCGATAGATACATGATATTTATAAATAATTATAAGTGAAACTTCACAATTCAAAACCAAGAAAAATATAGAACCATGACAACATTATCTTCGAATATTCGAGTAATATGGGTAATATTGCTAAACAAATGTATATAAAAAAACAACAATCATGGAAAAGATTATTACTATTAATTAGATAGCTATAGTTGATCATTACCCAATCTCACTTGCAATAATTTAATGAAAGTTAGCTTTGTAAAATGAATACAAATATAAATAGGATGATATAAGAGTGTAATTGATTAGTTAATTATAGAATTAAATCAAATATCTATAATAAATAAAACAAGATTGTCTTTTACAAGTATTTTTAGAAAGTTTTTGATGTGGCAAGCTTGTATTTTATTTTAAAAAGTTTTTTATTTAAGAGTAAATTACAGTTTTGGTCCCTGTCATGGGTTAGAAATTACCGTTTTCATCCTTAGGTTTCATAAATTATGCTTTTGGTCCAAATAACTTTGTTTTGTCAACGCTTTTGGTCCAAATAACTTTGTTTTGTCAACGCTTTTGGTCCAAATCACTAACGAACGTTTTATTACCCATCACGTGACCTGCACATGGTGGGTATTTTCGTCTTTTAGTTGACACAAGGACCAAAAACGTAAATAATAAAGTTTTTTCTAAAAATTAATAACATAAAATTTGTTTTATCCATCGGTATCATCATCTTCAACTCAATCTACATATATCTATTTAAAAAAACCATGAATCTATAATCAAATGGATACAAAACACCAAAAAAACACATCAAAAACTACATTCATCAAAACTATTTATATCTATATTCCACATGTATCAAAAATATCATAAATCTATAATCATATATCTTTTAAATCGTTCTATATATCACAAAATATCATGAATCTATAATCAAATGATTGGAGGCTGTGGTAGCGGGAGTATAGATCTGACCACTACAAAATCCATCCAACCTTAAATCTTATATCATGTATACACATATATATAGATCTATATACACACATATATGTTATCATCTGAGAAGGAACAAGTTGAGATGATTTAAGAATGGGGAAAGAGGCGGCGGTCATGAGATGGTAGAGTAGGTTTAGATTTAAGTGAAGAAAATATGTGATTTTTTGGTAGTTTTTGATGAAAAGTGATCCCTACTGCTTTAGTGTTTCTTTGTTTTATATTTTATGTTTGAATAATAAATCAAGTGGTGGTTATTATTTCATGAAAACTTGGGTTGGTACCCCACATTAGCATATGCCATATGAGCCATCATGAAAATTTGGGGGCTGGTACCCCATATTAGCGATTCGATGAAATGAATATATTATATATTTTGGTTTATGTCCAACAAAGTAGCTTTTCTTTTCATGAATTCGCAGTCTATGTTTTCAACAATATTAGTAGCTTACAGGTCAATTAATTAAAGTTGTTATCTCTTAATTTTTGGGCTTAAAAAAACCAAATGATAGTTGTTGATGTTGAAATTTGGAGAAAAATGATAATAATCTGAGAAAAAGATAAAGTGTTAGACGATGATGATGATGATTGTTAAAAGAGATGGTTACAGTATAATGATAATAGTTGTTGCTGATGAAGTTGATTATTATAAAAATTTGTTAATTACATTTTTTGTCCTTTTGGTATAAAAAGACTAATATACCCATCATATGCAAGTCATGTGACTTTAATTTTAACGACTGTTAGTGATTTGGACCAAAAGCGTTGACAAAGCAAAGTTATTTGGACCAAAACCGTAATTTATGAAACTTAGGGATGAAAACGGTAATTTTTAACCCACGACAGGGACCAAAATTGTAATTTACTCTTTATTTAATTATTATGTCATATGACAAAAAAAAATAGAAATAAACCCTTACATGTTTAATAAAAATATTAATCATTTATTGGAAAAAACAAATTCTATCTTGTATAATATTTACAAATAAAATGTCTATTTTTATATTACTTAATGCAACGGTTATTCTTTTTTTATAAGTTATTATTGTGTTAGTTAATATAGTGTTATATAAAGTTATAATGTATCAATTTCAAACATTACATACTATTTTATATAAAAACAACATTTCATTTATGAAAATGTTGAAAAATATGTAATATTTTCACTCAGCATACTTTAAAATATATTCACATACACTACCTTCTTAACATTAATGATTAAATTACACTATCAATCTTTATCTTTTAAATATCTCCATTAACCCTTTAAATTAATTATTTTATATCAATTATCTACACCACTAAATGCTGCCTCCATCACCACATTGCGCGGATACCATGCTTATTTTTTAATATATTTTATAATTTCAAAATTTTAATTAATATACCCGGATTGAACCCGGGTTGATTAACTAGTTATAGTATTAAATCAAATCAAATGACAGTAAACCAAAAAAGTTACGACTAATTTTGACTAGATTTTAGATTATGAATAATATTTAACAACTCAACTAAATCTTAGGGAATAAAAAATATTACTGATTTAAAAAAATGAAAACTCTATTATTAATTAATATTAAATACTAAATTACATTAAACTTAAATTCAAAATAAACCAAAAATAAGCAAAAATTATAACAATTTGACAAATAAGCAAAAGTCCTACTTGTCATCCAAAAAAAGTTGCCACATTAGCATTTTCATATCCTCTCTTAAAGAGATAGAGAGAAGAGAGGAGTTTTCATGAAAGTGTTTCAATTGGTTCGATAAATGTAATTAAGGTTTGGAGGATAATAATGTATAATGTGTTTGAAGATTGCTCGGAAAAAAGTTTGGTTGCAAAGAATGATCAAAGTGGTATATACGTGTTTACATTCTCTAAACCAAACGGTCTGTGCCACTATAAAACGCATTTTAGGTTTTCTCCTTCGTCAATATCTAATGTTACATGTACGCTTAGCCGTCAAATTATTTACCACATCACACATATATTATAATTTAAGTGTCGTCGTATCATACCCAATTTAGATGAAAAGCACTCTCACACCTTAATTAATCTCGATCTATTAGGTTTCTATCGATCAATTTCACATTAGTAGGTCAAGTTTTTCCTCCATCCATTGTCCACTGGACAAAAAATGTCTCCAATAAATCCACTGACATAGGTTGTTACTAGATTTTAGACCCGTATAAATATACGGGTGTATATAAGAATTATACGCTAAACACAACGTAAAATATGTTCATGACAAAAGTCGTGGAATAAGTTATATGAACTAACATATATTTGGTTTGTAAAGTTCCATTTAGAAATATATTTATCAGACTTTGTTAGTTCATTTTATAAAGATTTATCTTTTGAGGAAGATTAAGATTCAAACTTTGACATAGGTCTTGGATTAATTTTAGAAGTAGAATTAGATTTGGTATATTTAATACTAATATGTTAGTTTATGAACTTTTAATGCATCAAAATGAAATTTTTAAGTGTTCAGACTGTGTTGTCATTTTAAGGCTGGATGTATTTGATTATTAACCTGTATATGTTTTAGGTAAAATAAAACAAGTATTAAAGTAAAACAAATAAACAATAGGTTTTTCTTTACTGAAGATCACCGTGCATCATGAAAATCATTATGCATCAATTGCTTCGTGAATCTTCGTGCATCAATCTAACCATGATCTAATGGTCAAGATCTTGTCTTATTTGTTTTACTTTAATACTTGTTTTACAATACCCAACCCCTGTATATATTATATTAAGATAAGATAAGATTAAGATTAAAATTAAAATTATGATTAAGAATATTAAGTTAAGATTAAAATTAAGATAAGAAGATGAAGATTTAGAGAAGATTAAGTTTAAAATTAAAATATAAAAAATTAGAGATAAACATAAAGATTAAAATAAGATTGTTACACGTTGTAATTGAAAATAAAATTAAACATAAAAACGTAAAAAAAAAAGGTTGTAGAGTTTTAAATGGATTGGATTTTTTATTTTATTATTTTAATTAAAGACTAAGTTATGTTAAAATATAATTGTATTTATCCAAATCTTTATATATAAGTTATGGTCGATCTATGTTAGATTTTTTATTTTTATAATCAATTTTATTATATTAGTTAAATGATGATGACATCATCAAAAGTCAATTTAATAGAATTGAGAGTTGTGATTGATTAATAAGCTATTAGGTCCGTTGTCTTTTAGTATATATAAAGATATACTTCGATTAAAAAGTATTAAACACAAATTGTTTGTATTTAATTTTGTTAGGACCAGTTCACCTGGAACTGGCCAGTCACCAGTTCACACTGACCAGTCACCAGTTGCATCTGGTGACCCAGTAAACTGGTGACCAAGATGATTTGTCGAGAAATATATTGAAGTTCAGTTGCACCGTACAGTTAACGCAACTGAAGACTTCCTCCAGTTGAGAACTGACCAGTTGAAGAATCATTCCAGTTGAAGTCGAAGACAACAAATGGAAGATAGAGAATGGCAATGGCAGCGAAGCCCAGTTGGCATTCTAGTCAGTTACAAACTGGAGACCATCAGTGGAAAGCCCTTACAAAGCTTTACACTGATTACGAGGAATTGACTTGTATGCTTTATGTACCTTTACCCGGATAATAAGCCTTATCTTATAATTTAAGTATTAAAAGGTACATAAAGGTGGTTATGTAAAGTCACTTTAACATACGACTTTACACTGCTTTTTAAGGAATTAAATGTTATTCCTTAAATGCTCCCAACCACATTTGTACGGCTAAAGTTAACATTCCAATGTTAACTTTGCCTATAAATACAAGTCATTGCACAACCAAGAATATTACTTCTTCGAATAAACTTCGATAGAATTCACACTTTGCAAACCTGCAATATTCTTGGTGAACTTGTGCAATCTTCTCTCAATCGCTAAAAGGAACATTTCACAACTTTAAGTGTTTCGATTGTCTTGAGAAATTCCGAGTATAGATCAATTGTATTTCATAGGTTGTTAGGATTTTTACATTCGTGTATTATCTTGGTTCCGCATCAACCTTGTAATTTGTTTAATATCAATAAATAAATTACACATTGAAAAATACATATTGTCTCATCAAGTTATCTTACAAGTTATTTGTATTATTGCATTGTTCTTTACTTATTGTCTTTTATATAAGTAATCTATCTAGAACTTGGTATATACACACTGCAACTGGTCGTCTCCAGTTCAGTGCATATATTGCAAAGTAACTCCACCATCGACATAGAGGTGTCTTCAGTAGTACCATCTAACGAGTTGGGACTTATAAGTGGTATCAGAGCAGAAGGCTAATAAACTTGCCTAGATCTGCTAAGATGAACACTACTGAAGGTGGAGATGGTTCTGGTTCAGGTGAAAACCCTCGAATACAAATGCACAACCTTTTCAAAATGTTAACACCAACCCTCCTCCTCCTACTGCCTCAAACCATGTCCATGTACACTACTCTAACACTCCTGTTCCAAAATTTGATGGAAACAGTGAGACATTCGGTACATGGAAGGCTAGAATGCTTTTGCATTTTGGTGGGATTGAAAGGTATATGTGAAAATCCTTAAGGATGGACCATATATACCCATGTCCCTTGGGGTTAGTCCTCTTCTTGATCCAACTGGAAGAAGAGGTTCAAGGGAAAAGCCAGAAGACCATTGGTCTGATGAGGATCGCAGACTGGTGGACTTGGACACCAGACTGAAAAACATGATCCTTGGGGCTGTCCCTGAAGACCTAATTCCAACACTTGTGTTGTTTCCCAGTGCCAAGTCTATGTGGGATGAATTAGTGATTCAACTTGAAGGAGGTGATGACACAATTGTCACCAGAAAAGTTGCTTTGAACAAGAAGTATGAATCCTTCTTTGCCTTGCCCAATGAAAGTCTAACTGGTACATACACCAGATTTTCTAGCCTCATCAATCAGTTGAGAGGTTTGGGTGTAGAGAAGGATAAGGATATTCTTCTTGAGAAGTTTTGTGATATTCTTCCTTCCAAATGGGAAAACATGGTTCTTGTCTTAAGACAAGGTAAAACCTTGCACACTCATACTCTTGCATCGCTCTATGGAGCCTTCAGATTCACTGAAGATAATAATGCTGCAAGACTTGTGGCTGAGCAAGATGCCATGAACCATGCCCAGAGTTCCAAGGTTGCTAATGCAATTGAGCGACCTTGTGCTGCTTTAATGTCTGCTGAGAGTGTCCAGGTACACTCGATGAAGGAGATGTTGAACAGTTTCTTAAACTCTGGACTGACCACTGAAAATAGTGATGGCTGTAATGAAACTGACGATGATGATCTGGTCGCCATGATTGCTAAAACCTTTAATAGGTTTAAGCATAAATCCAAAAGATTTAATGGCCCCAACAATGCTTCCAGCTCCAGCTCTCTGGATAAGACCAATCTTACATGCTATAAGTGTGGTAAGAAAGGTCATTTTATGAAGGAATGCAGATCTAGTCAGTTGAACAACCAAACTGGCCCCTCTGTCCCTAATTTCAATCGGCCTGATGATAGCTACAAAGCTAAATACAAGAAGCTTAAGGCCCAGATTTCCCTCCTGTCCATGGAAAAGAAAAAGGATCAGTGCTTAATGGCACAAACTGAGAGAAAATGGGAGTACTCTGATGACTCATCTGATGATGAAGAAGAGGAAAGGGACATGTGCTTCATGGCCTTGGAAGATCAACAACAGCAGCATGTGGTGAAAGAAGATGTCATCTCTGGAAGATGGGTGGACATCATACTGAAAAAGGTATGTGACTATGATAACCAGGTTGACCTTGAACTAAAACTGGACCTGGCTGAATCATTAAGTGGTGATTTGGCATTTGTGGAAACTGTAAGAGCTGATAGTGAAAGATATCTTGACACTATCTTAATTGAACTGAACAATGTTAAACCACAACTAAATGATTTGCAAAGTGTCCAGTTGGCTCTCAAGGAGTCAGTTTTAAAGATTGAGGCTTTAGAACTTGATAATCAAAAATTATTTTCTGATTTTGAAAAGCACAAAAGATTATCAAGTCATGGGTAAAAGCATCTGGCAAAAACTACGATGCATTTTTCAAGAACTATCGATGCCCAGAAAAATGCATGGAAATCTGAAGATCTGGAGATGGCAGCTCTTATACCAGATCTTCATGCATTGCCTCCAGCTCTCAAGGTTGAAACACCTTATGATCAACCTGAAGCTGTTGAAACTGAAACCTTTGAGACCACCCCCATTGAGGTTAAAACTGGAGCCAAACAGGCTAAAGCTCCAGTCAAAAAGGCCACTGGTAACAAGCCTTTACCTCAAAAGTCTAAGGTGCCCAAGACCCGACAGACTAAAGCACCAGTTGAACCAAGGTCCAAGGTTCAACTGCCTAATCAAAATAATATTTTGGTTAATCTGGAAAGTCAACTCCAACTTTTGTCTCGGCAGGTTCAGAGTTGTACTGCCCGGATTAACAATCTGGAAGGAGGTTTATCACCTCCAGTTTTCAAACAAAATATTAATCCACTCCCTTCTGTACCTAAACTAAAGAATGTTCCTTCTGGAACAAAATCTGGTAAAATTAAAGGGAGTAAGTATCAAATACCAATTGTTTTTACTCCTGCACCTGGAGCTGGTGATAATGCTCCAGATGTAGCCTCCAGTTCAATACCTCAACAATCAACTGTGGCTTCTGTAGAGAAGTCCAGTGGACCCATCAAGAAAAGATGGGTTCACAAAATGAACTAATGATTTTTGTGTGTGTGTAGGGTGATCGAAAGAAGAATATCTGGTATCTGGACAGCGCTGCTGGCCGGACTATGACCGGATGTAAGCCCCTACTGGAAGAGTTCACTGTCCAAGATGGACCGACAGTGACTTTTGGTAACGATCAATCTGGAAAGACTGAAGGATATGGTGTGCTCAATAATGGACAAGTCGAATTCAAAAGAGTTGCATTTGTAAATGGTTTGAAATATAACTTGATCAGTGTAAGCCAACTTTGCGATGATGGCTTCAGAGTATTGTTCGATATTGCACAAGGCACCATATTTAACAAGGATTGGAAAGTGGTGATGATTGCACCAAGAAAAGGAAATGTGTACATCATTGATATGGAACCAGCTCCAAAAGAGCAATGTTTCTATACCAAAGCTGATGAGGACACCAACTGGCTATGGCATAAAAGGTTATCCACCTTAATTTCAAAAACATTAACAAGTTGTCTCGCAAGCAACTGGTTGATGGGATACCTCAGATTTCCTTCAATAAGGAAAAGCCATGTCCAGGGTGTGAGATGGGTAAGCAGAAGAGAGCCAGTTTTAAAACTAGGTAAAATTTTAGCATCACTGAACCTCTTCACATGCTACATATGGATCTCTTTGGTCCAGTGAATGTTCAAACTAGAGCTGGAAAGAAGTACACTCTAGTTGTGGTTGATGAATTCACCAGATATTGCTGGGTGGTATTCATCAGATCCAAAAGTGATGCTCCTGCTGAAATCATCTCTCTTATCAAACGAATTGAGCTCAAGTATACTCGAAAAGTTTGTCAGTTGCGAAGTGATAATGGTACTGAATTCCAAAACAAAGTACTTGAAACATTTTGCAATGACACTGGCATCTCTCAAAACTTCTCATCAGTTCACTCTCCAGAGCAAAATGGAGTTGTTGAAAGAAAGAATCGTACACTGATAGAAGCCGCCAGAAGTATGCTATCTGAATCTGGTCTTCCCACCAGTTTTTGGGCTGAGGCAGTTGCAACTGCTTGTCACACCCAAAACCGGTCAGTCTACATCAAGAGACATAAGAAGACTGCCTATGAAGTACTCAGAATCGTAAACCAAATATTGGATATTTCCATGTATTTGGTTGTCCAGTTTATATACTGAACGATTCCAGTCAGCTTGGAAAGTTTGATGCAAAAGCTGATGAAGGGGTATTTTTAGGCTATTCAGATATTCGAAAGGCCTTTAGAGTTTATAATTATAGACTCCAAAAGGTGCATGAGACATTCATGTCACATTCGATGAATCAACTGAAGCAATCAACAAGAGACCAAGCCTTGATATTACTCCAGTCATTCCAATCAATTTTGGTGAAACTGACCAAGTTCATCGGTCAGTTGTTTCACCAGAAAATGCTTCCAGTTACAACAAACTGGAACCAGTCAAGAAGAAGAAAAGCACCAGTGACACATCATTTTATCCCTCCATCAATTTTAACTTACCACAAGAATTGGTGATTGGATCAGATGTACGTGCCACTCCAATATCAGCACCAGTTCAAGCACATACTTCTCCAGTTACTCATGAAATACCTTCAACTGAGGAATTTCATGATGCTAATCGAGACCTCATTGACTCTGATGAGGATGTAGAAGTTGTTTGGACTGATCCTTCTCCAGAAGCTGTTGCAACTGAAGAAGATCGCAGGTGACTTGCACTGATATTGTAGTTCACCAGCCTAGTCAGTACACTAGATGGACTCGAGCCCATCCAATTGAACAAATTGTGGGTAATCCAACTAGTGGGGTTCAGACTAGAAGAGCCACCAGTGAGCAATGCTTAAACGTCACCTTCTTATCTTTAATTGAACCAAAGAAGATTGACGAGGCTATGGGAGACCCAAGCTGGGTGGAAGCTATGCAAGAAGAGCTCCTCCAGTTTGAAAGGAACAATGTTTGGGAGCTTGTTCCTTGTCCACCAGGGTTAAAGAAAGAACCTATTGGTACCAGATGGGTCTACCGAAACAAAATGGATGAAGATGGCCATGTTGTAAGAAACAAGGCCAGACTAGTTGCCCAGGGTTATTGTCAAGCAGAGGGCGTTGACTTTGATGAAACTTTTGCTCCAGTTGCAAGACTTGAAGCCATAAGAATATTTTTGGCTTATGCAGCCCATCTGCAGTTCAAGGTCTTCCAGATGGATGTCAAAAGTGCGTTCCTTAATGGAACATTGGAAGAAGAAGTTTATGTTAAGCAGACTCCAGGCTTCATCGATGAGAAGCATCCTCATTGGGTTTATAGACTGAACAAAGCATTGTATGGTCTAAGACAAGCCCCCAGAGCCTGGTATGACACTTTAACTAAACATCTTCTTAAAAATGGCTTTCAAAGAGGTGCAATAGATAATACCTTGTTTATCTTGAAAGAAAGAGGTAATATCTTATTGGTACAAATTTATGTTGATGACATTATTTTTGGTTCAACTGATGATGCAATGTGTAAAAAGTTTTCTAAAATCATGTCATCTGAGTATGAGATGAGTTTAATGGGTGAATTAACATTTTTCTTAGGTCTTCAGATTAAGCAAACTGAAAATGGAATTTTCATAAACCAAGGAAAATATGTCAGAGATTTGTTAAGAAAATACAAATATGATTCAATCCCATCAAAAAACACACCTATTGCAGCACCATTGAATTTGGACTCTGACCCAACTGGCAACCAGTTAACATAACTGACTATAGAGGTATGGTTGGTTCACTGATGTACTTAACTGCCAGTCGACCAGATATAATGTTTGCAACATGTTTATGTGCCAGGTTTCAGGCTAACCCTAAAGAATCACATTTGCACGCTGTAAAGCGTATCTTTAGATACCTGAAAGGGTGTCCTAATCTTGGTCTTTGGTACCCCAAAGGCTCAGGATTAGATCTAATGGGTTATTCAGATTCTGATCATGCAGGTTGTAAGATAGATAGAAAATCAACAACTGGTGGTTGTCATTTCCTTGGAGGAAAACTGATAAGTTGGACCAGCAAGAAGCAGACTTCAGTCTCTATGTCCACTGCTGAGGCAGAGTACATTTCTGCGGCCAGTTGTTGTGCCCAGATTCTCTGGATCAAGAACCAGTTTCTAGATTATGGTCAGAAGTATACCAAGACCCCAATCTTTTGTGACAACACCAGTGCAATTGCTATATCTCACAACCCAGTGATGCACTCCAAAACAAAGCATATTGACATCAGGTATCATTTCATTCGAGATCATGTTATGAAAGGAGATATTGAAATTCATTTCATCCCCACTGACAAACAGTTAGCTGATGTTTTTACTAAACCTCTCGATGAGAAAACCTTTAAACATCTCATCAGCGAACTGGGAATGTTAAACCCTTAACTGGAGCTTTCTTTGTTATTGAACGCGTCAGTGACACTGATGAAGTTCTCCAGTTGAGGAGGTCCAGATAATCTTTGCTCGCCAGGCTATCGAACGCCTTTGTGATACTATCTTGGCACTAATTGATTTCTGGATCATCATTTTAGGGGGAAAGACTCAAATAATTTTCTGACTAAAATTCGTTTTGTTTGAAAATGCAACTGGAGAACTCTTCAGTTGGAAACTGGTACTGGACTGATCCTCCAGTTACCAGGTTCAGTCTTGTCTTTTTTGTTATAACGTTACAAATACTTGGTCAATATGTGTGACACGTGATGATACTCGAGTGTTTTAAACCACTTGATATCGTGATCTGACGTGTTTGAAACCATTTTAGTACTTGACAACTGTTTGTATTGGGAAAACAAAAGTGAGTGGGCGCGTGGGTAAGATAAGCCGTCGTAGCATTTAATGCTGACATGGAAGCATTTAATGTTTACATGGCAAATTATTATTTTATTTCAAAATTCAAACCAACTTTTGTGAAAATATCTTCAAAAAGGGATTTTGTTATTAAAATATAATTTTGGTGTTACATTGGGATCTTGAATCCTTATAAATACCCTTATTTACTTCGAACTCATTTACTTCTTTCTCTTACATTCCTTCATTTACTTCCAATCATCAATATTGCTTCATTCTTCTCTTTGCTTCACAAATCAAAAACCCTAAATCCCAAATTTCATTTTCATTCTTCTATGGCTCCTAGATCATCTCGTTCAAGAGATGTAAATCTCTTGACTGTTCCATACAATCCCTCACCAGATGTCACTCAGGCACCTGGTGCCCCTAGTAGTGCTTCGGTCATAAAACTAAATCCAAATAATCCTATGGCCAGCCTACGAGGATCTCAAGGGTCCGATACCCTTATTGGTAGAATTCAAAAGTTTTTAAAGAAAAAAAAAAAAAAAAAAAAAAAAAAAAAAAAAAAAAAAAAAAAAAAAAAAAAAAAAAAAAAAAAAAAAAAAAAAAAAAAAAAAAAAAAAAAAAAAAAAAAAAAAAAAAAAAAAAAAAAAAAAAAAAAAAAAAAAAAAAAAAAAAAAAAAAAAAAAAAAAAAAAAAAAAAAAAAAAAAAAAAAAAAAAAAAAAAAAAAAAAAAAAAAAAAAAAAAAAAAAAAAAAAAAAAAAAAAAAAAAAAAAAAAAAAAAAAAAAAAAAAAAAAAAAAAAAAAAAAAAAAAAAAAAAAAAAAAAAAAAAAAAAAAAAAAAAAAAAAAAAAAAAAAAAAAAAAAAAAAAAAAAAAAAAAAAAAAAAAAAAAAAAAAAAAAAAAAAAAAAAAAAAAAAAAAAAAAAAAAAAAAAAAAAAAAAAAAAAAAAAAAAAAAAAAAAAAAAAAAAAAAAAAAAAAAAAAAAAAAAAAAAAAAAAAAAAAAAAAAAAAAAAAAAAAAAAAAAAAAAAAAAAAAAAAAAAAAAAAAAAAAAAAAAAAAAAAAAAAAAAAAAAAAAAAAAAAAAAAAAAAAAAAAAAAAAAAAAAAAAAAAAAAAAAAAAAAAAAAAAAAAAAAAAAAAAAAAAAAAAAAAAAAAAAAAAAAAAAAAAAAAAAAAAAAAAAAAAAAAAAAAAAAAAAAAAAAAAAAAAAAAAAAAAAAAAAAAAAAAAAAAAAAAAAAAAAAAAAAAAAAAAAAAAAAAAAAAAAAAAAAAAAAAAAAAAAAAAAAAAAAAAAAAAAAAAAAAAAAAAAAAAAAAAAAAAAAAAAAAAAAAAAAAAAAAAAAAAAAAAAAAAAAAAAAAAAAAAAAAAAAAAAAAAAAAAAAAAAAAAAAAAAAAAAAAAAAAAAAAAAAAAAAAAAAAAAAAAAAAAAAAAAAAAAAAAAAAAAAAAAAAAAAAAAAAAAAAAAAAAAAAAAAAAAAAAAAAAAAAAAAAAAAAAAAAAAAAAAAAAAAAAAAAAAAAAAAAAAAAAAAAAAAAAAAAAAAAAAAAAAAAAAAAAAAAAAAAAAAAAAAAAAAAAAAAAAAAAAAAAAAAAAAAAAAAAAAAAAAAAAAAAAAAAAAAAAAAAAAAAAAAAAAAAAAAAAAAAAAAAAAAAAAAAAAAAAAAAAAAAAAAAAAAAAAAAAAAAAAAAAAAAAAAAAAAAAAAAAAAAAAAAAAAAAAAAAAAAAAAAAAAAAAAAAAAAAAAAAAAAAAAAAAAAAAAAAAAAAAAAAAAAAAAAAAAAAAAAAAAAAAAAAAAAAAAAAAAAAAAAAAAAAAAAAAAAAAAAAAAAAAAAAAAAAAAAAAAAAAAAAAAAAAAAAAAAAAAAAAAAAAAAAAAAAAAAAAAAAAAAAAAAAAAAAAAAAAAAAAAAAAAAAAAAAAAAAAAAAAAAAAAAAAAAAAAAAAAAAAAAAAAAAAAAAAAAAAAAAAAAAAAAAAAAAAAAAAAAAAAAAAAAAAAAAAAAAAAAAAAAAAAGATATTTTGTATAAAAAAAAAACTGAAGGGCTCCAGGGGTGTGTGTATCCCCTTTTCAAGGTTTCTCTCTCTCTGTTTTCAACAAATTCTGGGCATGAAGAGTATAAAAGTACAGATTCACCGTACACAAGGCCAGATATGTTGAGGAATCTAGACTCTCTGGTATCTGAAGCTGGAGAGGTCGAAATTCCAGAGCGAATGCTACTGGAATTTGCTAAAACTGATGCACCTTTGGAAAGTGAATCAGAAAGACAATTGGGCGGGCCTCAAATAATGAGGGACCCTCCAGTTCGTCTCAAGTTGTGGTTGAGGATAGAGCAACCATAACTGAAGCAACTCCAATCACGTCTATCCCTGGTGAAGATACTTCGGTATCTGATCCTCCAACAGATGTACCCATCCAGGAAACTGGGGAAGGTCATCTGGAGACTGTCCAGGTAACTGAACAGCCCTCTGTCACATTCATGGATCTGGACATGAGTGTTAATGACGAGAAAATCCTTATAGAATCTTCGGATTCTGAAGGTACTGAAACAGACCAGGAGATTCTTGATGCTTCTGTACAAGCACAAGACCCTTCATCTCCAGTCTTACCTCCAGACGCATTAATTTCATTTTCACCCCCTCAAGTAAATACTCCTACTGATACATCCTTACCAATATATTCCGCTCCCTTACCAACTGGGCAATTCTCACTTGCTCGAGAAATGCCCCCACCACCGTCGCCGTTGTTCACACCTGAGCATTCTCAGCATGAACAACACATTGAATTTCCAGTCCTTTCTTCTTCCACCACTCCTTCTATATATTCAACTGCTGGCCTGACAACTGGGGAGACTTCCATCAGTTTGCCTCCTCCAGTTGCTCCAGTAGTAACTGCAAGTGGTCCAGTGACACCTTCTCCTTTGTCACTGGACAGTCAAGTTGTCTCCATTCAAGCCGATCTCCAAAACCTTCTAACCAGGGTGGAGGAGATTCAGAAGACACTTGACAAGAATACCAAGTCTTTCTCCAGATACCACAAGGACTCTTTGACAAATATCAAGGTGGTCGATCTAGGGATAAACAAGTTTTCTTCTAATGAAGACTTGGTGTTTGGAAAGCTTAATGAGTTGGTCACTGGCTGCAACAATCTGGCTGGTACTCTAAAAGAAGCCTTTGACCTAACTCACTCCAAGGTCACCAGTTCAATCTCCAACCTGCTAGGAATACTGTCAGAACTTCAGAGGTTGACTTGAGAGAGATTGAAAGGCAGGTTAAAGAACTTATTGAAAGACCTGGCCTAGATGTAACTGGCCTTGGAGAGCAGTTGATGACTTCGGTTGGTCAGAAGATAGAAGATACGTTGGGTGCTAGAGAAGAACGTTTGATTGAAAGGGTGATGTCTGAGATCACCAAGCTGGCCACTCCTCAGGTTGATCTGGCCCCACTTACCAGTGAGATCAACCAGTTGAGAGGCAGCATAGAGAGTTTGAGCACCCAAGTATCTCTACATGCTGAATCTATAGAGAAACTGACAACTGAAGTGGGAAATCTGAAGAAGATGGATGATGAGGTTAAGGATAAGGTTGTCTCAGGTTTGGATGAGGACTCAAAGATTTTGAATGAATTGAAAACTGGTCAAGACCAAGTTGTTGCAAATGTCTTGACCCAGTCCAAGGAGACGAACCATTTATGGAGGTCCTTCAGGATGTGTGGCATTTTCAAAGAGTGTAAGGACTTGCAGTCATGGCAGCCTCTTGACCGGTTGCCATCTCACCCCTCTGAATGGGAAGCAATTAGGGCAGGTCCAGATGCTGCCAAGGGGGAAAGAAGTTCAGTCCTTACACGACCAGTTGCACCTGGAAGGACTCCATCTGGATCTGGAAGAGAATTGGTTGTGGCTACCAGTACTGAAGCTGGTGAGCAGAGTGATAGGGGGAATGTTGGTTTGGATAAAGGTAAAGGTTTAGCTGGTGATGCATCTGCCCAGCCGGCCACTGATGAAATGTTAGAAACTGGAAATACTGACATACTTCCTCCAGTTTCAGATAGTGATAGCAGAAGACTGGCCAGACTTGGAAATGACATTAAAGAAAAGAAGAAAATGAAACAAAGAAACCAAGTGGAAGCCAGGGCACATCTTGCTCAAATCAAGTTGCTTGATATGAGTGATGCCAATCTGTTGGGTATCACTAAGGAGGAGTATCTTAGGGTTAAAAATGATCCCAGGATAGTTGACCAGTTGAATGAAATTCTCTCAATCGCTAAAAGGAACATTCACAACTTTAAGTGTTTCGATTGTCTTGAGAAATTCCGAGTATAGATCAATTGTATTTCATAGGTTGTTAGGATATTTACATTCGTGTATTATCTGGGTTCCGCATCAACCTTGTAATTTGTTTAATATCAATAAATAAATTACACATTGAAAAATACATATTGTCTCATCAAGTTATCTTACAATTTATTTGTATTATTGCATTGTTCTTTACTTATTGTCTTTTATATAAGTAATCTTTCTAGAACTTGGTATATACACACTGCAACTGGTCGTCTCCAGTTCAGTGCATATATTGCAAAGTAACTCCACCATCGACATAGAGGTGTCTTCAGTAGTACCATCTAACGAGTTGGGACTTATAAATTTATTTTTAATTCATATAAATAAAATATAAGTTGTAGATATTTCGTGGAATATGAAAGTTCAATTTTAGGTAAATTGAGTATAAATTAGATTTTTTAAGTTGTTTAAAATTTAATTTGAAGTAAGTTGAGTTAAAATTGAATTTTAAATTGAAAAAACGTTTTTAGGTAAATGAAGTTTTTATTAGTTACCTAAAAAAATTAAAAACCTATTCTTAATTAAATGAATTTCAGAATGATTCTATTGTTATTTTATTAATATACATTAATATTAAGATTTTTAACAAACCAAAATACGGAGTAAATTGTTACCAAAAAATTGTGTCACCAAGCATATTATACTCGGTAGGCTATATTATTATAAACGAATAAATAAATACTATATGATTTAAAAAGGAAAAGATTTACAAGATTGATATATAAGTTGGTCGATCCAATTAGAAAAGATCTCTCGCATAAGTAATATTTGTTATATAAATATGAATCTTTAGATCCACCATAAAGTAACCCCTACATACATATATACGGAATAGTATATACGAAAATATATATTGGTTCCCTAACAAGATGGCCGGAGAACGCAGCCGTAAGAAACAAAAGACGACCGGTTCGAGCACTAAATCAGTAGAATATCGGAAAAAGCTTATCTCCAGAAGCACCTTATCATCCAAAAGCAACACCGTATGTAACCGAGTTCTATATATTTTTTTATGGAGAATGCTGATTTCCTTTTTTCTTTTACTGTATTTATCATTCAATTTATACATGATAATAATTAAGGGGGAATTTTATGAACTGTATGCAGGTTGCCACAAGAATTTTACTTGATGATGCCCGCAACGGTTTCAAGGATGGGAATTTTGTTTGTTCGCCGTTTTCACTTGAGATCGTGCTGGGAATGCTTGCTGCTGGAGCCGAAGGCAAAACTTTGCAACAGTTGTTGGAGTTCCTTGGACATGAAACTATTGACCAACTTCTTTCCGAGTCGCCAAGTGCCAAACTTGTTGCACATCTTTTATCAAACCAAGGGTGTGGCGGAAAAGGTCTTGATATCGGTCTAGCAAATGGAATCTGGTTGGACAAGAAACTGATCGATCGTGTTCAATCTGGTTACAAAGAGGTTCTGCAAAGTGTTTACAAAACATAACCCAGTTTTGTAGACTTTAATAACAAGGTACATGCTTTTCCGTTCAAAACTTGAAGTTATTAACTTCATATATATATATAGCTTAATTTCTTTCTATATATATATATGTGTATATTTATATTAAGTTATTATTATAATCATTATTTTTTTTTAGGGTTAAGTGCGCCGGAATGTAACTAACTATGTCTGAAAAGTTATAGTGTGCACGAACTCAAGTAAACCTTTATTGTATGCACAAACTTAGTAAAAATGTTCAAATCATGTAACATGGTATACGTGGCAGCCCATATGAGCTGCCACGTGCAAGGTATTTTTTTTTTAACATGCCACGTGTAAGGTTTTGATTGGTCGGTCACAAAAAGTTACATGATTTGAACATTTTAACTAAGTTTCGTGCATACAATAAAGGTTTACTTAAGTTCGTGCATACTATAACTTTTCAAGCATAGTTAGTTACATTCCGGCACACTTAACCCTTGTTTTATGTGTGAAGACCGATCAATCAGCAGGAATAATAAATTTGTGGGTAAACGAGAAAACTAGAGGTTTGATCCCTACTATTCTTGGTGGCGGAGATTCGAAAGATTCGGTGATTGCCCTTGTGAACGCCTTGTATTTTAAAGGATTGTGGTCTAAACCGTTTGATGCGAAAATGACAAAGGAGAAAGACTTTCATCTCATGAATGGGGAGACTGTTTCGGTCCCCTTTATGACTAGCAAAAAGGAATTCTACTATGGCTGTTTTGAAGGTTGCAAGATCCTCCAAGTTCCATATGAAAGTAAAGGTCGCCAATCGAACAAATTCTCCATGGAGAAAATTACATTTTTCGTCCCTCAACTTGGCAAATTTCACAGTTTTGACCCTAAAGTGAATTAATTACAAAAAAACCCCTAAAGTTGGTCGTTTTTTTCATTTTACACTCCGCGACCTAACGGAGTTAGATTTTGGCCGTTAACCCTTACACGTGCCAAACACGTGAGGGCATTTATGTCATTTTCACCTTTAAGACCAAAAATGAAAAAATATACAACTTTAGGGACCAAAAGTGAAAACAATACAAAAAAAAAAAAAAAAAAAAAAAAAAAAAAAAAAAAAAAAAAAAAAAAAAAAAAAAAAAAAAAAAAAAAAAAAATAGGAAGAAAAAAAAAAAAAAAAAAAAAAAAAAAAAAAAAAAAATATATATAAATAACAAAAGAGAAAGAAAAAAATATAAGTGTGTAAAAATGTTAGACCATAGATAGTAATGATGAGCACCTGACACCATCATCACTTATATACTAATATACATATACATAAAAGATTAAACACATATCGAAGTAAATCAATATCTATACCAAAAATCTGAGGATGCCCGCCAACATCCGGCTAACAACCTCCGCCACTTTTAATCGCCGGAAAAAAGCCGCCATGCCAATGTGTGTCTGTTGCAACTGTAGCCGGAATAAACACCACCACAACCACGTTTTTGTTGCATCTCTTGTTGGAAAAACACCACCACCACGTTTTCGTTGACTTTTTCGCCGGAAAAGCAACCACCACCACTGCCTTCATTTCCCCCCGTTCTATATATACATATATCTATATATCGATCTATATTTTAAGATCTATAATATATATAGGCTACATATTTATACACATATGTATATATATATATATATATATATATATATATATATATATATATATATATATATATATATATATATATATATATATATATATATATATATATATATATATATATATATATATATATATATATATATATATATATATATATATATATATATATATATATATATATATATATATATATATATATATATATATATATATATATATATATATATATATATATATATATATATATATATATATATATATATATATATATATATATATATATATATATATATATATATATATATATATATATATATATATATATATATATATATATATATATATATATATATATATATATATATATATATATATATATATATATATATATATATATATATATATATATATATATATATATATATATATATATATATATATATATATATATATATATATATATATATATATATATATATATATATATATATATATATATATATATATATATATATATATATATATATATATATATATATATATATATATATATATATATATATATATATATATATATATATATATATATATATATATATATATATATATATATATATATATATATATATATATATATATATATATATATATATATATATATATATATATATATATATATATATATATATATATATATATATATATATATATATATATATATATATATATATATATATATATATATATATATATATATATATATATATATATATATATATATATATATATATATATATATATATATATATATATATATATATATATATATATATATATATATATATATATATATATATATATATATATATATATATATATATATATATATATATATATATATATATATATATATATATATATATATATATATATATATATATATATATATATATATATATATATATATATATATATATATATATATATATATATATATATATATATATATATATATATATATATATATATATATATATATATATATATATATATATATATATATATATTTTATAATCCTATAGATCTATTTGTGTGAATGGATTTGATATATATATGTCTTCGATTTGGTGTAGAGTTATAGATGGATGAATGGATGGATTTGTGTGTGTATGTATGTAAGATTTTGTGTGTGTGTGTATATATATGGATTATAGATACAGATGTATATAAAAAGAATACCAGTTTTTGGTTTCTGGGTTCATAGAGGGCAAAAGGAAATATTGAGATTTTTTACGTTTTTGGTCTCTAAAGTTGTATATGTTTTCACTTTTGGTCCCTAAAGTTGTATATTTTTTCATTTTTGGTCTTAAAGGTGAAAATGACAGAAATGCCCTCACGTGTTTGGCACGTGTAAGGGTTAACGGCCAAAATTTAACTCCGTTAGGTCGCGGAGTGTAAAATGCAAAAAACGACCAACTTTAAGGGTTTTTTTGTAATTAATTCACTTTAGGGTCAAAACTGTGAAATTTGCCAAATTGAGGGACGAAAAATGTAATTTTCTCTTCTCCATGTATATTTTCCTCCCTGATAGGAAAGATGGATCGCAGGAACTACTAGAATATTTCATACAAGATTTTACCTTCAACCACGGTTTTTGGAAGAGCTATGGATACCCAAGTACAAGATATCTTGTACATTTGAAGCTGATATTGTTGTGAAACAAATGGGACTGACATTGCCTTTCCAATCTACGAATGAGGAGTTTAGCCGGATAGTAGAGGCAAGTGGACTTGAAGAAAATATTTATGTCTCAAAAATACTTCAGAAATCTTTTATTGAAATTGATGAGACAGGAACAGAAGCTGCTGCCGCTTCTTTGGTACGCAAGATAATGGCGTGTGCTCCTCAAAAGCGTCCACCTCCACCTCCACCGGCAAGGTTTGTGGCAGACCATCCGTTCATGTTCATGATACGGGAAGACACTTCTCAGGCTGTTTTCTTCATTGGTGTGGTACTCAATCCCCGTGCTACGGATCAATTATAAATGAATGTTTAGACTTTTTGAATATTTTGTGTTTCCGCCTTTATGGCAATTTGCTTGAACAATATCTCACATACATGTGTGATGTGTACGTTTTTTAGATTGTTCCTGTGTTATCTCTTCTTAAAATCTGATCAGATAAGTTCTAGCTTGAAATCTAATACTTGAGATCTCGTGGCTTGACATATAGTATTTTTTATTTTTGATGATCTCTTTATGATTTATATTTGTTTACGATTGATGTCATGATGAGTTAGTATGAGTCTCTAAGCGTAAGTTAAATTTGCCGCTCCGGTTTTTATAACAATACCTTAATCTCCTGTATCCTCATATATACCTCTATCACTGATCTTGTGCTATTTTAATTTAGGATGCTTTAAGGTGTTATAATGGTTCCTATGTTTTAAGGTGAAATAACAGGGATTTTTTTGTACTGGCTGAGGATAAATCAAAAATGGTTCTATCTACTACATGTTTATGTAAATCATGGCAATATACCTTCGTTTTATCAGTAAATAATCCCGTCTAATGGCATTGAGTAATCCAGATATGAGTTATTAGTCATAAACAAGTAAGGTAAGAGATGGAGTTTGATTACCAAAAGTAATATGTAACTGAATAGTAATATGCTTATTCATGTTGGATATATTTAATTAAAAAGGACAGTGAAGGTGCATTAACAGCTTTATCATATGTTTTGCTATCAACTCAGGGACATAGTCAACATCTGTGTTTCGTGAGCTATAGTGTTAAAACTTAGAAGTATAAGCCTTTAAATTGTTTGCTCCGTATATTCATCAGTTTACTTGAGGTTTTAAGTTTCATTGCTCTTAAAAAAACCAAAATTTAACTACCAGTTCTATATATATATATATATATATATATATATATATATATATATATATATATATATATATATATATATATATATATATATATATATATATATATATATATATATATATATATATATATATATATATATATATATATATATATATATATATATATATATATATATATATATATATATATATATATATATATATATATATATATATATATATATATATATATATATATATATATATATATATATATATATATATATATATATATATATATATATATATATATATATATATATATATATATATATATATATATATATATATATATATATATATATATATATATATATATATATATATATATATATATATATATATATATATATATATATATATATATATATATATATATATATATATATATATATATATATATATATATATATATATATATATATATATATATATATATATATATATATATATATATATATATATATATATATATATATATATATATATATATATATATATATATATATATATATATATATATATATATATATATATATATATATATATATATATATATATATATATATATATATATATATATATATATATATATATATATATATATATATATATATATATATATATATATATATATATATATATATATATATATATATATATATATATATATATATATATATATATATATATATATATATATATATATATATATATATATATATATATATATATATATATATATATATATATATATATATATATATATATATATATATATATATATATATATATATATATATATATATATATATATATATATATATATATATATATATATATATATATATATATATATATATATATATATATATATATATATATATATATATATATATATATATATATATATATATATATATATATATATATATATATATATATATATATATATATATATATATATATATATATATATATATATATATATATATATATATATATATATATATATATATATATATATATATATATATATATATATATATATATATATATATATATATATATATATATATATATATATATATATATATATATATATATATATATATATATATGAATATATATATATTAGATCTGTGGCTTGACATATATATTTTTTTATTTTTGATGATCTCTTTATGATTTATATTTGTTTACGATTGATGTCATGATGAGTTAGTATGAGTCTCTAAGCGTAAGTTAAATTTGCCGCTCCGGTTTTTATAACAATACCTTAATCTCCTGTATCCTCATATATACCTCTATCACTGATCTTGTGCTATTTTAATTTTAGTAAGGATGTTTTAAGGTTAAATAACAGGGTTTTTTTTGGTAAATGATGTTTTTATTAGTTACCTAAAAAAATTAAAAGTTTATTTAATTAAACGAGAGTAAGTACCCGCGCGTTGCGGCGGTGAGATGGTGGGGTGATAGGTCATAGAGTGTGATAGCCAAATGCCTTAACCGTACGGGTTCCGCCCTCGGATTTAAAAATTCATCGAAAGTATATCGAATGACATCTCTAATGAAAGAGCATAAAATTTTAAGAACACCCATATAATTTTTATAATTTATCGATGTACGGTTTGTGAGATAAAAGATTTTGAATGAATTGGAGGAATAAATGATTTATGGAGGAGAGAGAAAAAAAATGATTGGTTAAGATTTGAGGAGAGAGAAAGGGTGTTTGGTAAATATAGAATTAATAGAAGGGGCATTTTGGGGAAAGTAAATGTTGAAACTTAAAATGTAGACAGGGGAGATCTGCTTTATAATATAATATAGATTAAGCCCAATATTCAAGTCCACTTTCTTTTTAACAAACCAAAATACGGAGTAAATTGTTACCAAAAAATTGTGTCACCAAGCATATTATACTCGGTAGGCTATTATATATAAACGAATTAAAATATGATTTTAAAAAGGAAAAGATTTACGAGATATATAAGCTGGTCGATCCAATTAAAAAAGATCTCTCGCGTAAGTATATGTATATATATATATTATATATACTATATGATTCAACTTTTAGATATATATAGATCTTTAAATTCACCATAAATTAACCCCTACATACTTTACATACGAGTACATACATACGGAATAGTATATACGAAAACATATATTGGTTCCCTAAGAAGATGGCCGGAGAACGCAGCACTAAATCAGTAGAATATCGGGAAAAGCTTATCTCCAGTAGCACCTTATCATCCAAAACCAACACCGTATGTAACCGAGTTCTATATATTTATTTATGCAGCATGCTGTTCCTTTTTTCTTTTACTGTATTTATCATTCAATTTATACATGATAATAATTAAGGGGGAATTTTATGAACTGTATGCAGGTTGCCACAAGAATTTTACTTGATGATGCCCGCAACGGTTTCAAGAATGGGAATTTTGTTTGTTCGCCGTTTTCACTTGAGACGTGCTGGGAATGCTTGCTGCTGGAGCCGAAGGCAAAACTTTGAAACAGTTGTTGGAGTTCCTTGGTCATGAAACTATTGACCAACTTCTTTCCGAGTCGCCAAGTGCCAAACTTCTTGCAAAGCTTTCATCAAACCAAGGCCGTGGCGGAAAAAGGTCTTGATATCGGTCTAGCAAATGGAATCTGGTTGGACAAGAAACTGATCGATCGTGTTCAATCTGGTTACAAAGAGGTTCTGCAAAGTGTTTACAAAACATAACCCAGTTTTGTAGACTTTAATAACAAGGTACATGCTTTTACGTTCATAACTTGAAGTTATTAACTTCATATATATATATAGCTTAATTTCTTTCTATATATATATATGTGTATATTTATATATATAATATATATATATATATATATATACATATATATATTTTATGTTAAAATATATATATATATATATATATATATATATATATATATATATATATATATATATATATATATATATATATATATATATACTACCATGATTCAACTTTTAGATATATATAGATCTTTAAATTCACCATAAATTAACCCCTACATACTTTACATACGAGTACATACATACGGAATAGTATATACGAAAACATATATTGGTTCCCTAAGAAGATGGCCGGAGAACGCAGCACTAAATCAGTAGAATATCGGGAAAAGCTTATCTCCAGTAGCACCTTATCATCCAAAACCAACACCGTATGTAACCGAGTTCTATATATTTATTTATGCAGCATGCTGTTTCCTTTTTTCTTTTACTGTATTTATCATTCAATTTATACATGATAATAATTAAGGGGGAATTTTATGAACTGTATGCAGGTTGCCACAAGAATTTTACTTGATGATGCCCGCAACGGTTTCAAGAATGGGAATTTTGTTTGTTCGCCGTTTTCACTTGAGACCGTGCTGGGAATGCTTGCTGCTGGAGCCGAAGGCAAAACTTTGCAACAGTTGTTGGAGTTCCTTGGACATGAAACTATTGACCAACTTCTTTCCGAGTCGCCAAGTGCCAAACTTGTTGCACATCTTTTATCAAACCAAGGGTGTGGCGGAAAAGGTCTTGATATCGGTCTAGCAAATGGAATCTGGTTGGACAAGAAACTGATCGATCGTGTTCAATCTGGTTACAAAGAGGTTCTGCAAAGTGTTTACAAAACATAACCCAGTTTTGTAGACTTTAATAACAAGGTACATGCTTTTCCGTTCATAACTTGAAGTTATTAACTTCATATATATATATAGCTTAATTTCTTTCTATATATATATATATATATATATATATAGCTTATCTTTTATATATATATATATATATATATAGCTTATCTTTCTATATATATATATATATATATTATATTATATTATATTTATTTCAGACTTTTTGGATATTTTGTGTTTCCGTTGATTGCCTTTATAGCAATCTCTTGAACAATATTTCACTTATATTTGTGTTGTGTATGTTTTTTAAATTGTTTCTTTGCTATCTCATCTTGAAATCTGCTTAGATAAGTTCTAGTTTGGAATCTAATATTTGGGATCTTGTGGCTTGACATTGTTTGTGATGATCTGTTTATGATTTATATATTTGTTTTCGATTGATGTTATGATGAGTTAGTAATTTAGTATGAGTCTTTAAGCATAAGTTACATTTGTCGCTCAACTTTTTATAACAATACCTTAATTCCCTGTATCATATACCTCTATCTACTTGAGGTTAAGTTTCATGCTCTTAAAAAACCCAAAATTTAACTACCAGTTCGGAAAAAACCCAAGTTGGTACATACATTGACTTTACATGGAAAGAACACACACAATTTACTATTCAATTATAAGCACATACAAATAAATTACTAACAATACAACATTTATGAAGTAGTAGACCAGATGCAGAAAATACTAATTAATTGCTAAACTTTTTCTAGTTCCCTAAATTTCTATTTGTAATTTGAAGTTAAGAGTGAAGGAATATGTTCCAGCACCCGCAGATGTAGAAACTACAAAGTATTACTGTAACTTCTTGACGCCCATGGGATTTTTTATTTATTTTTTTACACACAAATAATATGAGTATATCAGATATGGCAAAATGGGTGGGTTCAAAATAGTGACGCAATGTAAGTAAAAATTTTAGAATGGGTCGTTGCAGGTTGGATTGACCTGTTTACAAAATTATGTGCTCTGCTGGTGAAAGCCCAAGGGATTTGACAATACATAAATGTACATGAAATGGAGCGTTAGATGTTTTAGAAAAACTTTTGAGTCACGCTTGCTGTTTCGGGTCTTTAATGTTTCTGTCATGGATTTTGCTGTCACTGTTGACTTTCCTTCATGGACCATTCAGGCCTGGTCACAACTTGTGATGGTATTGATGTAGTACCAAACCGAAAATATTTGCTTTTTCTTTCGTGGGTGGTTTTAATTTCTGCCCTTGTTGGAACCGACCGAATATATATGTTCAAACATAATTATAAAACCACACAAGTCATAGAAGATGAATATATAATCTGTTTGTTTTGTATTGTTATTGTGTTTTGACTTCTGAATATTATTCTTGTGTGTGGCAGGAGTATGAAGATGTCTTTTGTAATTTTCTGGATACCATTTATTGTTTCAATGAGAAATAACTGTTTTCCAAAGATAGACGATCCTTGCCGTCACCATGGATTAGTTTCAATTATTTTGTTATTGTTTCTATTTTTTTTGGCAGTAAAAGTCATATTGACTTCTTGTGTTCTTATGAGCATTTGCCTGATGTGCACACTCACGTACATTGGCTGAAATATTCATGTAAATATTCAGCTTATATAATGAGTAACTTTATTTCTTTCGATAGTAGTCACAATTGAAGTAATGGTGCTCAACCATACTAAGCTTTTAATTATAGAACGAAATGCATTTTTGGTCCCTATGGTATCACACCATTTGCAAGTTTCATACAAATGTTTGCAAGGTGGTGTTCGTGGCCCCTGTAGTATCACACCAGTTGCATTCTTGGTCCAAAACTAACTTGCCGTTTGTTTTTCTCCGTTAGTGAAGCCATGTGCGAGCCATGCGAGGGGCAAAATCATCCTTTCCAACTAATATTCAACTCATCCCCTTCTTCCACTTCCATCAAACACAAAACACCCAAGATCTACTTTAATTTCTTTCATATCCCTATTTGCAATCTTCAATCCACCACAACTCTTCAATCCAATACAACTCTTCAATCCAATCTTCAATCTATATCTATCTGAATCAAACTCAAAATAACAAACAACACCCACTATATTAATTCTAAGAAAATGTTTGATAGCTGATAAGTTTTTCAAAGAAAAAAAAAAGAGTGAAGAAAAGGGTGAAAATCCCGTTTTTGTTGAAATCAGTTGCAAAGATCAGCAATTTCCGGGAGATTAAACCGTCGGATCGTAATAAAATTTTAACTAGAGTCTCATGACACCTATACGCTCAGATCTAACGGTGGGTTTTTTGATTAAAGATCTGGAGGTCGGGTTTTTAAACCCCAGAAGATTCAGCTTGAAAATTTAAACCTTTATGTCTGTTTTGGTTTTCCAGCAACGGTGGTGGTGGTTTCCGACAACGGTGACTGTCGGAGATTGTAGATAACAGTGATACGATTGCGGTAACTTTGACTTTGGTCATTTACACCGATTTATCTATCTTCTCCAACATCATAATCTCCATCATCACCTCCGGTGGTGGATTCTTGGTTCTTTTTTTTTCCAGATCTGAGCAACCGGAGGTATGAAGTCCGGCGGTTGTAATGGTCGGGTGTATGTGAATTCCGACAGTGGTAGTTCAGATACAGATAGATATTTTATGAATTTGAAAGAAAGATATGAATAGAAATATAGATGTGCATAGTTTTTTTTTCTTTCTTTCTTTTCCTAATCAAGCTTTTTTCTAGAATAGATGGGAGATCTATTTGTCTTGTATGAATTTGGAAAAATGAGTGATAAGGGTTTTATGTTCATGATAAAGAAATAAAGTGGGGGGAATTGTATAATTTTGATAATAGAAAATAGAAAGTGTTTTGATCATTTGATGGGGTCCTTTTTAATTTAGGGTTAAAGAGAAGAAGATGACTGATGGGTTATTTGGGGTTAGATGCGTGTAAATGACTAATCTATCCATCACATGACTCGCACATGGCTTCACTAACGGAGAAAAACAAACGGCAAGTTAGTTTTGGACCAAGAATGCAACTGGTGTGATACCACAGGGGCCACGAACACCACCTTGCACACGTTTGTATGAAACTTGCAAATGGTGTGATACCACAGGGACCAAAAATGCATTTCGTTCTAATTATTACTAGCATTATACCCCCGCGTTGCGGCGGATACAATTGACATCACAAAATCATCCGATGTACACCTATTTTTCCCCAAATGGAGCATGTTTAAATCGCAATGCTATACATATACTCACAAGGGGTGGGTTGTGTGTGTTCAAGGAGTATGGAATAAGGAGGGTATAAGTGTAATTTCGTCATGTGTAACTTTCAACATTTAGGAGAGAGTGTGTATTCTTTTTATAAAGGAGTATAGATATGATAATTATAGTTTTTATCATAAATAAGTTTGCTCCCGGGTTTTTACATTCAACCCTACCTGTTACTGAACTTGGGCCAACTCGAACAAGGAGCACAATTTTTATATTATTCAAAAATATTAAATCACAAACATATTTTGACCCGCACTCGTATAACCTGCATTCTTGAAATAATCCGCCCTGACTCGTACCCGTTGCCCAAACCCGCACCCACTCCTCCCTTTTCCAGGCCTATACAAGTACAAGGTTAAGACTTAAGAGATATTATCGATCCAAATGCTAAAGGAGAGGAGTAGTTTCCGTGCAGTTGGGGATATAAATCATATGATCACTAAAAAACAATTGACACCACACCGCAAGCACAACGAGAACAACACCACATTTATAATAATAATAATCCCTCACAACACTCGAAGGTCAAAAATATTCTAAACAATACCCAATAAAAAAAACAATAAAAAGAATAAAACTTAAAATGGAAACACAAAGTGGTGACTCTCACCTTGTCCACCACACCCATACCTTTTGAAAAAAGAAAAAAAGAAAAAAAAACGAATTATTAACAGATTATTATGGTAAAAAATAATCCACTGCTTAGATAAATATATTAGAAAAACTCTAATATATTAAAAAAGTTAACAGATTATTATGGTAAAAAAAATTCACCACTACCAATATAATTATAGATATATAAATATTAGTATATGAAAATTACACATGAATTATTATTATTATTATTATTATTATTATAAGAATTCCTTCAACTTAAATAATGTTACGCTGTTTTTTTTTAATAACTTCATTGACTATTATAAATTAATATGTATTCAATGAATACATACTTATTAGACTATATTAAGTACCAAATCATTACAAAAGTCAAAGCGGAAAAACTAGAAATTTCGGCATGACCTCGTCGTAAAATCAATAACCAATGCTTATTATTTGAGCATTAAAGACCTGTTAATTTCTCATCAACACACTTGTTTATAAATAACAAAACGTATTTGACATGACTTAGTGTAAGACTACTTTGCCAGCTTAAACAAAACGACACATCAAGTTCTCAAAATATGGGCTAGTAAGGTAACAAGTATAATGGATTTGGCTGTAATTTAAAGATACACTTGCAATAACCTTCGGCAAGTGGCTTATCCACAACTATAGCTTCATAAAGTTCGTCAAGACCAATTGCCCATCATTAGTGCTAAACCCACATTGCACCTACAACATTATAAAATAGAATAATAAGCACATCGCTTAGTGAATATATAGAAAATAAACACATGAATATTCTGCATTATATAAACTGCGTGTATAACATACTGCATGAGATAAACTGCAAGTATAATCTGCCCGCTGCTCAATTATATGGACCAGACTTCACATATATTTATGCCTGCTAAATATAATACAGACATCATGTCAATTTGCTGATGTATTATACTGCTCATAAATCATACTGCCATATATTACAGCGTGGTGCATAATACATCTATATGCACAAACGAGGTCAGTTCTATAACATCAATCCACCTATCTTACATATAATCTACATATTAAACTTGCCATCCCACATTTATACCACACAACTCACATAATGATCACAACACGGACAATTACATCAAATAAACACTCGCACCATAGATATATACCTAGCACATCACATAATTCACATAGTGTTCACCACACAAACAATTACATCAGATAAGCAATCGCACCATCAGATATATACCTAGCACATCACATAATTCACATAGTGTTCACCACACAAACAATTACATCAAATAAACAATCGCACCATCAGATATATACCTAGCACATCACATAATTCACATAGTGTTCACCACACAAACAATTACATCAAATAAACACTCGCACCATCAGATATATACCTAGCACATCACATAATTCACATAGTGTTCACCACACAAACAATTACATCAAATAAGCAATCGCACAATCAAATATATACCTAACACATCACATAATTCACATAGGGTTCACCACACAAACAATTACATCAAATAAGCAATCGCACAATCAAATATATACCTAACACATCACATAATTCACATAGTTCACCACACAAACAATTACATCAAATAAGCAATCGCACAATCAAATATATACCTAACACATCACATAATTCACATAGTGTTCACCACACAAACAATTACATCAAATAAGCAATCGCACAATCAAATATATACCTAACACATCACATAATTCACATAGTTCACCACACAAACAATTACATCAAATAAACACTCGCACCATCAGATATATACCTAGCACATCACATAATTCACATAGTGTTCACCACACAAACAATTACATCAAATAAACACTCGCACCATCAGATATATACCTAGCACATCACATAATTCATATAGTGTTCACCACACAAACAATTACATCAAATAAGCAATCGCACAATCAAATATACACCTAGCACATTGTTAGTCTAACGAACACCTCACATTTCCGACTTGATTATTCTTTCTGCTAATACATACTAAAACAACGCTATAATCATACCACATTATATAGTAACGTTGACTAGAATCGTATAATCTGCATAATTATAAATTACAACCAATAATAACTGCTCACATAAAGTATATATTTACTACGAACACCTATTCTAAATGCTTATTCATTATGTAAAACACACTATCACTGCTAAGATCTGATCCGCAACATAATCATCATGATAATCAGCGTAATATTATCAATAATGGTATTTTAATTGTTACGACATATTAATTATCATAATTATCATATAGACCAATCATAACGTAATTACACATAACTATATATTAACAACTATTATATCACTACCAACTTCACCCATTCAACTGCTCAAATTTAAAGAACATCACAACGACAATTTCAACACATATACATAACAATTAAAACATTTATATAGCTACAACATGTACAACCACATCCAATTATATTGTAACACCCCAACAAGGCGGAAACATGAGGGTTACACAAATAGCACAGCACGACATGGAAATTATGTAGAGTAAATCTAAATGCATAAAAAGGATCAAGAAATCCATACGAATCATTCAATAAATCAAGTATCCGGATCACACATAAGCATAACCCCTAATCGGGAAATGAATCACGGATCCAAGAGGTCCAAGTCTAGCATGATCAAGCAAACAATCATCCAATACGTCTTTGAGCTAACCTGTTCACCTGAAAAGTGTACTAAAACGAGTCAACATAAAGTTGGTGAGTTCGTAGGGACAAGTAATAAGGAAACAAGTGTCGGGATAACAACCGTTAACGATATACAAGGATTAGAATACCTAATCACGTCCAAGGAAACCCTAAAAGGTTTCACGTTATACAAATCAATACAATCAACGTTCAACAACAACGATTCATATAACGATTAATAACGTTCAATAACGTGGGCTCAACAACCCATAACGTGAGTATAAAGATACCCATAACGTGAGTTTAACAACCCATAACGTGAGTATAAAACCCATAACGTGAGTTCAACAATCCATAACGTGAGTATGGAGATACCCATAACGTGGATTCAATGATCCATAACGTGAGTATAAAGATACCCATAACGTGGATTCAACGATCCATAACGTGAGTATAAAGATACCCATAACGTGGATTCAATAATCCATAACGTGAGTTTAACAACCCATAACGTGAGTATAAAGATACCCATAACGTGGATTCAACAATCCATAACGTGAGTATAAAGATACCCATAACGTGGATTCAACAATCCATAACGTGAGTATAAAGATACCCATAACGTGGATTCAATAATCCATAACGTGAGTTTAACAACCCATAACGTGAGTATAAAGATACCCATAACGTGGATTCAATAATCCATAACGTGAGTTTAACAACCCATAACGTGAGTATAAAGATACCCATAACGTGGATTCAACAATCCATAACGTGAGTTTAACAACCCATAACGTGAGTATAAAGATACCCATAACGTGGATTCAACAATCCATAACGTGAGTTTAACAACCCATAACGTCAATAACGACACGACTTACATATATTTCAAATGCGTCATATAACGGGGCGACTTACATATATTTCAAATGCGTCATATAACGGGGCGACTTACATATATTTCAAATGCGTCATATAAACGTCACGTTACAACTAAACATTCATATACAATATACACGTTAAACAATATCGTTAACAACAACGTTATGCCACAAATGTGGACTTAATCGTTATGCCATCAACATGGACTTTATCGTTATCACAATCACAAATCTCTAATACGTTATGGGGGAAATATTATCATGCAAGATCCTATGTCCCGTTCCATATCAAAACGTTTTCCATCAACCAACAACACAATGCACATACACTTCATACGACTCTGCTTTCAAGGAACCATAGATGCTTATATATAGGGTCACCCGCAACCTTCCCACCACATCTACAATTCATTGAAAGCATAATCGTCTTCCATGTATGTACAACTACTCTAACCACAACATATATTCATAAATGAAAGCATAATTAACGAGCAACAAGTCAATACGTCAATCGAACAGTCAATCAATCGTTATCACAATCACAAATCTCTAATACGTTATGGGGGAAATATTATCATGCAAGATCCTATGTCCCGTTCCATATCAAAACGTTTTCCATCAACCAACAACACAATGCACATACACTTCATACGACTCTGCTTTCAAGGAACCATAGATGCTTATATATAGGGTCACCCGCAACCTTCCCACCACATCTACAATTCATTGAAAGCATAATCGTCTTCCATGTATGTACAACTACTCTAACCACAACATATATTCATAAATGAAAGCATAATTAACGAGCAACAAGTCAATACGTCAATCGAACAATCAATCAATCGATTAATCAACAATCAAACAAGCATGTACACTTTTCAGCCCGAATCTCAATTGAGTAGGGAGGGGTTTACGAAACTCACCTTTGCCTTGTATCGTCAAGTTATAATTTAATTGTAAGTATGCAACGAGTTACAAGTGTCCCGAATTCCTCAACGGTCACGACCTATCATTATTCGTATACGACACGTTTATTAATATAAATACGTTTCTCATTTCCATTTATCATATCAATATATTTATGCATATATATGTATATGTATATTTATATACATGCATATACAAATATATACACATATATGGATTTAAGTTTATTAATTAACTATGTATATATATATATATATATAAATACATATATATAATATACGTTATATACATGTATATATATATCTATTATCTATGTTTAGGTTAAATATTAATTAACTATGTATATATATATATATATATAAATACATATAGTTAATATTAATTAACTATGTATATATATATATATATATATATATATATATATATATATATATTATATATATATATATATATATATATATATATCTATATGTATAAACACTCATATACACTACACATATATATACATATACATATATACATACACATATATATATATATACATATATACATACACATATATATACATATACATATATACATAGATTCAAGTTCATTCGACACGAATAGTTTAAGGATTCTCGTCTTTAGAATCTTCCCATAGGCTAGATATAACATCAAGGAGGCCAAGAAACGTTTTAACAAAAGCTTGAAACGGTTTCATCAATGGAAATCCAAAAATAAGAATCTGGGAAAAGAGAGTTCCTCACCACCGTAAGCTACGGTGGTGGGTGGCGTTTGTTACGGTGACTGAGAAAGTAAGGGGCGTAAGGTACGGTACAATAGGCGTATGCTACGGTGGTTCAGACCTGGCCTAGCGTAAGTTACGGTGGCACCAACCGTAAGTTACGGTGCCCTGTAAGTTGGCATTTTGGCGTCTGGTTTAACAAGAAGTGGCGTAGACAGTGGTTTTCGGGCGTAAGGTCCAATTTGAGGTTCCAGAACGGCGTAACCTACGCCCATATGGGCGTATCTTACGGTGGTCAAGTTTGAGCAGAAAATCTGGGCAACAAAAAGATGAAGAACACAGGTTTGACTTTTTAGTCAAACTTGACCCTTAAGCCAAAAACCCTAATTGAAGCTCTAGCAATCGGTTTGATGATAACTCCGACCTGTTTTATGTTTTAGTGGTCTAGGTGGACGTTAATGAATTTAAACCCTCTTTCAGATCGATCGAAATCTCATCATTTTATGATTAAATCGTTTTTGACCCAAAAATACATATTTATATATATTAAAACCCTAATTCTGATTATTTGGTCGATCAGTTTAATTACAGCCGAGTTTCACCCTTTGTTAGGCATAATTAAACATACTTAAGTATAACCCAATCCTTAATTTCGATTCACAACACGAATTTTTGTGTCCAACACGGTTTTGACCCGTTTCAATTAGCAAAAACCCTAATTTTGACCTAGGGTTCTCTTTGACCGATTTTTGAGTTTTGTTACTCATATATTATCATAATAAACATGTCTATATACATCAATATATATACATTATACATATATACATACACATATATATACATATATACATACACATATATATACATATACATATATACATACACATATATATACATATACATATATACATACACATATATATACATATACATATATACATACACATATATATACATTATACATATATACATACACATATATATACATATACATATATACATACACATATATATACATTATACATATATACATACACATATATATACATATACATATATACATACACATATATATACATATACATATATACATACACATATATATACATATACATATATACATACACATATATATACATATACATATATACATACACATATATATACATATACATATATACATACACATATATATACATATACATATATACATACACATATATATACATATACATATATACATACACATACATATACATATATACATACACATATATACATACATATATACATACACATATATATACATATACATATATACATAGATTCAAGTTCATTCGACACGAATAGTTTAAGGATTCTCGTCTTTAGAATCTTCCCATAGGCTAGATATAACATCAAGGAGGCCAAGAAACGTTTTAACAAAAGCTTGAAACGGTTTCATCAATGGAAATCCAAAAATAAGAATCTGGGAAAAGAGAGTTCCTCACCACCGTAAGCTACGGTGGTGGGTGGCGTTTGTTACGGTGACTGAGAAAGTAAGGGGTGTAAGGTACGGTACAATAGGCGTATGCTACGGTGGTTCAGACCTGGCCTAGCGTAAGTTACGGTGGCACCAACCGTAAGTTACGGTGCCCTGTAAGTTGGCATTTTGGCGTCTGGTTTAACAAGAAGTGGCGTAGATGGCACCAACCGTAAGTTACGGTGGCACCAACCGTAAGTTACGGTGGCACCAACCGTAAGTTACGGTGGCACCAACCGTAAGTTACGGTGGCACCAACCGTAAGTTACGGTGGCACCAACCGTAAGTTACGGTGGCACCAACCGTAAGTTACGGTGGCACCAACCGTAAGTTACGGTGGACAAGTAAGGGGTGTACGGTACAACGTATGCTACGGTGGTTCAGACCTGGCCTAGCGTAAGTTACGGTGGCACCAACCGTAAGTTACGGTGCCCTGTAAGTTGGCATTTTGGCGTCTGGTTTAACAAGAAGTGGCGTAGACAGTGGTTTTCGGGCGTAAGGTCCAATTTGAGGTTCCAGAACGGCGTAACCTACGCCCATATGGGCGTATCTTACGGTGGTCAAGTTTGAGCAGAAAATCTGGGCAACAAAAAGATGAAGAACACAGGTTTGACTTTTTAGTCAAACTTGACCCTTAAGCCAAAAACCCTAATTGAAGCTCTAGCAATCGGTTTGATGATAAATCCGACCTGTTTTATGTTTTAGTGGTCTAGGTGGACGTTAATGAATTTAAACCCTCTTTCAGATCGATCGAAATCTCATCATTTTATGATTAAATCGTTTTTGACCCAAAAATACATTTTATTATACAAAACCCTAATTTTGACCTAGGGTTCTCTTTGACCGATTTTTGAGTTTTGTTACTCATATATTATCATAATAAACATGTTTCCATACAAAATCCCAGCCCATTACTCAATTCATGTTAAATTCGATTTTTGACTTAATTTTAGTCAAATAACCCTAATTTCGGTTTTCAAAAGATTAAGCACAAAATATGTCCAAGGATTGCTTCCATTAGTCTAGAAAGAAGTTTTTAAACATAACCCATTACAAAATTTGACTCATAACATCAAAAATCCGGTTTTGACCCATTAAGTTCATCACAAACCCTAAATTCGGTCCATAAGCAATTTTGACTTGGTTTTTGACTCAAGAATGATTATATATGATTAAAACCTGATTATAAACATTAAATGATAGTGTTGAGATGAATTTGACTTACCAAAACTTCCACAAGAGGCTCAAACCCGAATTTAAGCTATAAAACAAGATTTCTTGCACTTGAAGACTTGATCTTTCGATATGGTGTTTAGATGATGATTATGATGAAGTATTTAATACAAATCTATCTTGAATAACAATTAATGATACAAGAATTTAGAGAGGGAGAGAGAGATATAAGTTGGTGATGCATTTAGTGAGAGAGAGAAGAGATGGGAGGTGATAATGAATGAATGGAGGAAGAGTGGAAGATTTTGGTTGGTTGGATAGGGTTGGGTCTTTGGGTGGTGATTCATGGGTCATGGGTCGACCCATGGATCACCCGATTACGTTTCTAATTAAATTAAACGTCAACTTACGTCCTAAACCGAATCGATACGTCCATGTAGTTTCGACTAGCATAACTACACGTTTCTAATTCATAAATAAATAAATGAATTATTTAAATCAATTAGAATAATAAATCATTTAACACGTTCGGGTCAACGGGTCGAGAATCAATTAAGCCACAAAATCATGGAATTAAATCAAAATTAATCAAGTTTAATTCACGTTAATACCAGTTAAAAATCACGAATGTTACATATATGATTACCGCTAGTTTAAATTCTATCTACTCACCTGTAGTCCCGCTACGGCATACACTTGTATTCCTCAAAATTCTTGGTTACCTATAAACCAACATCACATAATTCATCAATATATTATTGTCACTTCTAACTTTATCTTACCCAATACTTCTCATTTTCAATTCCTTATTATTATTTAATCATTACCCTTCAATATCGTGAATTTTTACAACCTTTTTACATCACATTACGTGACATAAAAACTATCTCAGAATCTTACCAAGTTTTAATATATCCTTCTTAGCTCAACCTGGATCCTAATAAATTAATATGGACCCAAACAGTCACTTTTTATCAACCCTAAATATTTTCATACAACTTCAAATCAAACAGAAAAACTAATAAATAATACCTTGTAAGGATGATAATCAAAGCCTATAATTGATTAGGAATGATTTGATAATTTTGGTTTGACCTGAAGGCCACTTTCTTCCCTTCTTCCTCTCCTTCTTTGCCGACTTACTTTCTTTTCTAAATGATGATATTGATCATCATGTAAATATATATAATATTTTATAGTTAGAATTAATTAGTCAAGTTTCATTTAAGCCCCTGTTCATATTCTTTATTGCATTCTAGTCCCTTTAGTCTCGGCCATTAAACACGAGTCCGAGCAGTTAATGTTAACGGCTTTTTAAGTTACTTGACAACTATGGCACATACAATCGTCTAATCGCCTAAAATGAATGGGCGCTGAACTTACTGCCAGCATATGCACATGAATTGCTACCTTCTAAAATGCATAAAACAACACCAAAAAGAGAACTTCCAACATTAACATTAGTCAAATAACCAAACCCCCCAAACTGTCTTACCATCCGAATAAAAAAAAATAAAGCTAAAAACATAAAAGAAATTGTTTAATCGCCAACAGAGGCATGATACAAACCAAATAGATAAAACTAAAATGAGAAAGTGCAACAAGTAGAACTCCAAAACATCCAACAACCAAAGCTGAAATCCAATCAATAACGATGACTAATTAAGTTAATACTCCCTCCGTCCCACTAGAAGTGACATGTTTTGAATTTTCAAAGTCTAACTTTTGCAACTTTGACCGTAAATAATTTTCTTCGTGTTAGATAATATATAATGAAAGTTATATGGATTAATTGTGTTTTAGAAGTGTTTTCAATGATATAATTTTCATCAAATTTTATATAACACAAAAAAATATATTTAAGGTCAAAGTTTAAAGATTAAGACTTTGAATATTCAAAGTAAGACACTTCTAATGGGACGGAGGGAGTATTATACATACAATGTTTTCACCGTCTGAGGTCCGTCCAGTTATATCACCGCCGTTGATTTGACCGGAAACATCATAGCTTCACTCCTGCTAGTCTAACAACTTGTCATGGTCGTTGATTTGGTGGATGGTTTTGTTTGTTAGTAGGGAAGATGAAAGTGGGAAAATCAATGCTTAGTTTGATTTACTTATATATTATACAAATAAGACGATATTTAAGCAAGCTCATAGGAGTCTTGCCATGAGTTTTTTTTCTTAAATATTAGAAATCCATGTCCTTATCTAAGACCATTCGTAACCGTTTACCTTTTCACCTATATTTTTTTCTGCCACATCAGCATCACCTTTTCCCATTTTCTTTTTCCCTTAACCATTCACCTATCATCATTCAGACCTCACTTAACATATTTAATATAGATATGAATATTATTTCTCAAGTGCGTACAACACATTCACCTACAGCCACATGTGAATTTAATATTACATGTCAAGTACAAACACTCTGCAACATTCAGCCGGTGATATATATCACCGGTTCCCATTTCACCGATGTATTTAACCGAATGAGTTTAAAGGTTTTACCCTTCTTCACTTGCCATATCATCTCATTTAACCTTTCTATCGCCTAACCTATGGTTTTTGACTTTTTATAAAGTGGTTTTTGGTGAAGTACAAAAGGATGTGCAGTAACTTTAAAAGCCATTGAGTAATTTTTTTTATAAAAAAACCATTGAGTAATTTAAAGGCCAATGTTTATTTATAAGTTATCTAATGTTATAAACTGATACAATACATATAAAAAAGTTTTTATATATATATATATATCATTATATTTAATTTTATATTAATAAATAACTATAAAGTGGTTTAAGTGTATTTTATTATGTCCATTATTGTCATTTTACACTATTTTATTAAAAGCTTCAGCTACTCTGCAAACACTTAATAAATACATCTAAAAAGTTTTAGCTACCAGCTACAAGCTACAGCCTCTAGCTACCAGCTAACAGTTACCAGGCCACCCGCTAGTTTTACCAAGCATACCCTAGATTTAATTATTATCAATATGAGAAAAAATATTAAATTTAAAATATTTTATGAATGTATTAGACTATTTTTAAAGAGTAAATTACATTTTTCGTCCCTGAAGTTGGCACGTTTTTCACTTTTGATCCCTGAAGTGAAAAAATATCAATTTTGACCTTAAAGTTGGCAAATTTTTTCAATCGTGGTCCTTTGGCCAGACGCGTTTATTTTTGGCCGTTAACGTACGCACGTGCTAAACACGTGAGGGCACTAATGTCATTTCACGTTACACCCGAGGGACGAAAAGTGAAAAACGTGCCAACTTTAGGGACGGAAAATGTAATTCATTCTTCCATTCATCTTCTCCAACAAGATTCCGGCCTCCGGTCATCTTTTCCGATGGACTCGGTTTTCATTTTCCGATGATACCTAAAATTAAAAGCATATATAAGCCGTCTTCAACAAGATGTTTACTTTACATACCATTGACTCTTCAACAAATTTTCCAAATCACACCTCCAACTTATCTTTTCCCAATCCCACCCCCTAACATTTTTCACCCCCATTATATATACACCACCTTCACCCCTCACTTCACTTCACACACAAGCAAAATCTCCTTTCATTCAAACAAACACAACAACAATGGCAACCCCAAAACCAACACCACTCTTGAAAGACCAACTCGACATCGTAATTCCAACAATCCGAAACCTCGATTTCCTGGAGATGTGGCGACCATTCTTTGAACAATACCATCTAATCATCGTACAAGATGGCGATCCTTCCAAGGTTATCAAAGTCCCACAAGGCTTTGATTATGAACTTTATAATCGTAACGATATTAACAGAATCTTGGGCCCTAAAGCTTCTTGCATCTCTTTCAAAGATTCTGCTTGCCGTTGCTTTGGTTATATGGTTTCTAAAAAGAAATATATCTTCACCATTGATGATGTGTTTTTTTAATAAAGTTTTAAACTTTTTGAATTTATTGGCAATTTTGATTGATTTTGTTGTGAGGGTTTTGACTTTTAGTCTGACTTGGATCTGGGTTTTTAATTTTGGAGTAGTTAGATCATGCATACCAAGTGTTTGATTAAATGCCTAAGAGAAATATTAATTATATTGTTGAAACTGTTGTATTATAGGTTGCTAAAGATCCATCTGGAAATGATATAAATGCACTCGTACATATGAAATTTGATATCGTATCATTTGAGTAAATGATTTTGTTTGTGGTTTAGATTTGGATTGAAAGTCGAGTTTTTATTAGGTATCATCGGAAAATAAATGTCTAGTCGGAAAATAAATGTCGGAAAAGATGATCGGATAAGATGACCGGAAAAGAAGAATGGAAGAATAAATTTATTTGTATGATTTTCATTTTTCGTCCCTCAAGTAGCTTAATTTTTTCACTTTTCGTTTCTAAAGGAGAAAAGACATTAGTGCCCTCACGTGTTTAGCACGTGCGCACGTTAACGGCAAAAAATAAACGGCATCTGGCCAAAGGACTACGATTGAAAATTTTTGCCAACTTTAAGGTCAAAATTGATATTTTTTCACTTCAGAGATCAAAAGTGAAAAACGTGCCAACTTCAGGGACGAAAAATGTAATTTACTCTTTTTTAAAATAAGAAATGCATGTGATGTATCAAAATTAAATGTTATTCTCCTCTAAATAAAACCGATCTTACGATATATAAACAATCCGTACATCGTACGAGTATTAAAACTAGTAAACGAATAAATAGATGATTTAAAAAGGAAAAGATTTACAAGATTGATATATAAGTAGGTCGATCCAATTAGGAAAGATCTCTCGCATAAGTAAATTTGTTATATAAATCATTGAATCCATCATAAATTAACCCCTACTTTATATACATACTAGTCCTAATACCCGTACGATGTACGACAGCTAAAATAGATTGTATTATAAAGAAATTCGAATATGCCTTATACATGATTTGTAAGTATGAAATAAATTGTGGTTAAAGTAAACCGATGATCGAAGCTAGGTTATAATAAACAGTAATGATAAATATAATATATGTTTAGTTAAAGTTTTGGATTTACCTTAAAATTTTAAAATCACATCAAAATCGGAACTTGTAAGCATAGAGGATGACGGAAAATAGCCTTGTGATTTCGGATCGTAAACTCAATTTTTTGAAGTCTTCATGTTATTAACTTATTATAAGTAATATAAGTAATAGGAGTTGAAGAATTGAGAAATAAAAAGAGACAATTTTATTAATGAGAAAACGATCAATCAAATAAGGTTATAATGTGTTTTCTATCTATAAGCTAAGAGTTAGAGTTTAGTTATAAGTCTAGTAAGGAAATTGAATCTATATACAATAAAAAACTAATTAATAATAAAATAGATAAATTAAAAGGACACGTGTCGATCAAGGATTACGCCACGTGTCGTTTCAAGAACATCTCAATCCTGTTTTAGTTTATTGGTAGATACATACATATAATATATACGAAAATATATTTACGTAAATAGATTGGCACATTCTTCCCTAAGAAGATGGCCGGAGAACGCAGCCTAAGAAACAAAAGACGACCAGTTCGAGCACTAAATCAGTAGAATATCGGAAAAAGCTCATCTCCAGAAGCACCTTATCATCCAAAAGCAACACCGTATGTAACCGAGTTCTATATATTTTTTTATGAGCATGATTTTCCTTTTTTCTTTTACTGTATTTATTATTCAATTTATACATGATGATAATTAAGGGGGAATTTTATGAACTGTATGCAGGTTGCCACAAGAATTTTACTTGATGATGCCCGCAACGGTTTCAAGAATGGGAATTTTGTTTGTTCGCCGTTTTCACTTGAGATCGTGCTGGGAATGCTTGCTGCTGGAGCCGAAGGCAAAACTTTGCAACAGTTGTTGGAGTTCCTTGGTCATGAAACTATTGACCAACTTCTTTCCGAGTCGCCAAGTGCCAAACTTCTTGCAAAGCTTTCATCAAACCAAGGCCGTGGCGGAAAAAGTCTTGATAGCAGTCTAGCAAATGGTATTTGGGTAGACAAGAAACTCAGCACTCGTGTTCAATCTCATTACAAAGAGGTTCTGCAAAGTGTTTACAAAACAAAAGCCAAGTTTGTGGACTTTAGGAACAAGGTACATGCTTTTATGTTCATAACTTTAGATATATAATATATGTAGATTTATATTAAGTTATTATTATATTCATTAAACTTGTTTTATGTGTTAAGACCGATCAATCAGCAAGAAACATAAATTCATGGGTAAAGGAGAAAACCAGAGGTTTGATCCCTACTATTGTTGGTGGCGGAGATTTGAAAGATTCGGTGATTGCCCTTGTGAACGCCTTGTATTTCAAAAGATTGTGGTCTAAACCGTTTGATGCGAAAAAGACAAAGGTGAAAGACTTTCATCTCATGAATGGGAAGACTGTTTCGGTCCCCTTTATGACTAGCTTAAAGAGATTCAACTATGGTTGTTTTGAAGGTTGCAAGATCCTTCAAGTTCCATATGAAAGTAAAGGCCGCAGATCGAACAAATTCTCCATGTATATTTTCCTCCCTGATAGGAAAGATGGATTGCAGAAACTACTAGAAGCTTTTCATTCTGATCCTGCTTTATTTCATACAAGATTTTACCTTCAACCACGGTTTTTGGAAGAGCTATGGATACCCAAGTACAAGATATCTTGTACATTTGAAGCTGATATTGTTGTGAAACAAATGGGACTGACATTGCCTTTCCAATCTACGAATGAGGAGTTTAGCCGGATAGTAGAGGCAAGTGGACTTGAAGAAAATATTTATGTCTCAAAAATACTTCAGAAATCTTTTATTGAAATTGATGAGACAGGAACAGAAGCTGCTGCCGCTTCTTTGGTACGCAAGATAATGGCGTGTGCTCCTCAAAAGCGTCCACCTCCACCTCCACCGGCAAGGTTTGTGGCAGACCATCCGTTCATGTTCATGATACGGGAAGACACTTCTCAGGCTGTTTTCTTCATTGGTGTGGTACTCAATCCCCGTGCTACGGATCAATTATAAATGAATGTTTAGACTTTTTGAATATTTTGTGTTTCCGCCTTTATGGCAATTTGCTTGAACAATATCTCACATACATGTGTGATGTGTACGTTTTTTAGATTGTTCCTGTGTTATCTCTTCTTAAAATCTGATCAGATAAGTTCTAGCTTGAAATCTAATACTTGAGATCTCGTGGCTTGACATATAGTATTTTTTATTTTTGATGATCTCTTTATGATTTATATTTGTTTACGATTGATGTCATGATGAGTTAGTATGAGTCTCTAAGCGTAAGTTAAATTTGCCGCTCCGGTTTTTATAACAATACCTTAATCTCCTGTATCCTCATATATACCTCTATCACTGATCTTGTGCTATTTTAATTTAGGATGCTTTAAGGTGTTATAATGATTCCTTTAATGTTTTAAGGTGAAATAACAGGGATTTTTTTGTACTGGCTGAGGATAAATCAAAAATGGTTCTATCTACTACATGTTTATGTAAATACCCATCCCACTATACCTTCGTTTTATCAGTAAATAATCCCGTCTAATGGCATTGAGTAATCCAGATATGAGTTATTAGTCATAAACAAGTAAGGTAAGAGATGGAGTTTGATTACTAAAAGCAATATGTAACTGAATAGTAATATGCTTATTCATGTTGGATATAATTTAATTAATAAAAGGACAGTGAAGGTGCATTAACAGCTTTATCATATGTTTTGCTATCAACTCAGGGACATAGTCAACATCTGTGTTTCGTGAGCTATAGTGTTAAAACTTAGAAGTATAAGCCTTTAAATTGTTTGCTCCGTATATTCATCAGTTTACTTGAGGTTTTAAGTTTCATTGCTCTTAAAAAAACCAAAATTTAACTACCAGTTCGAAAAGAAATCCAATTTGGTACATACATTGACTTTACATGGAAAGAACACACACAATTTACTATTCAATTACTAACAACATTTATTTTTAATTTATATAAATAAATATATTTAAGTTGTAGATTTTCGTGAAATAGGATGAAATTATGAGACTTAATATTTAGTTAAGACATTAGGAGGATTATTAGAAGAATGAGTTAATAGGATTAATCATCTCCCTTCTATTTTTGTTCACAAAGCCCTTACGGCTTTCGTTAAGATGTATTAAATAGTTGTACACTTACCATAAAATTCAGGGGTGGACATTTAATATGGAAAGGTACAATCTTTTTATGCATGTTAAGTGAAAACTAAGGGCTTCTTTTAGCATTTTCCTTTTATTAATATACATTAATATTAAGATTTTTAACAAACCAAAATACGGAGTAAATTGTTACCAAAAAATTGTGTCACCAAGCATATTATACTCGGTAGGCTATTATATATAAACGAATTAAAATATGATTTTAAAAAGGAAAAGATTTACGAGATCGATATATAAGCTGGTCGATCCAATTAGGAAAGATCTCTAAGCGTAAGTTAAATTTGCCGCTCCGGTTTTTATAACAATACCTTAATCTCCTGTATCCTCATATATACCTCTATCACTGATCTTGTGCTATTTTAATTTAGGATGCTTTAAGGTGTTATAATGATTCCTTTAAGTAAGGATGTTTTAAGGTTAAATAACAGGGTTTGTTGACTTGTTTGATATCGTAAGTGATGGATATTTAGGATTAATTTGGACAGGATCTTTGGAATCGGGTTGCTTCACTAAGATATTGGTATGCAATGGAGGTTGAGCGTGGGGTTGATGAGCTCCTTGATGAACCAATAGTCGAGCTGAACAATACTCACAATTTCCATTTTTTAACTGGCTCGTTCTTTTTTGGAGTTGGTACTGGGTCAGGCTGCTTAGTAACTGATGTCGATGATCCACCAGCAGAGGCAACACTATGCTGCTATAATTTCAATTGATGTCTATAATTTCTCTTTGTCTTTCTATGTAGCTTTTTTTTATTTTCGAGGATATATAAATAAGGTAATCCAAAAAGATTTCTTTAAATGAGGGAGACTTGGAGGGTTGGTTTGTACTGAATATGTAACCCTATAACACCGAAGGGTCATGTATGTATGTATTAGTATTCGAACAGATTGTATTAACTGATGAGAGACATCAATAAATGGGTGACCTTGTGCATAAGCTAAGTGCCTTAAATAAGATTTATTTTTTATTATCAGAGTAGAAAAGAAACTGACGTACAGTTTGTCTTCCTTATTGTTCTTTGCACCAAAAGATGCAGCTTTAAGTACATTACGTGATAATCATATGTATAACACATAAAGATGCAGCAAGTGACTACAAATATTGTATGCAAGTCTAATACAATGGCCTACATCTACTAATTATAACCTTTTGTTTCCACCAGAAGAGTCACATCTTTGTTTATTTGCCCAGGAGCGTACAAAAGTGGTGTGAAATAAAGAATTTTATTTGCAGGCATGAGACAATAAACTTAGTTAGCATAACAGTGCAGTTGTGATGCCCAAATTGTACATGGGAACAAAGCATACTTGTGTCTACGGCGTAGGCAAGTTTTACTTTCAAGGTGCGTTTTAAGGATGGGACTCTTGTTTTATGAATTTGTAGCATGAATAATTTGATTCAACAGCAGAAACAAAACCAGCAACACCAGATATTTAGAACGGTACAAAGTAAGCCAGCAACAACACGTATTTGTAACAAAGCCATATATATTAGAGTAGAAGCCCGGGAAAAAACATAGCTATAAAACCAAACTGAAGTTTGGCGTGCTATAAAGGGCAACCACAACATACGGTAACATTAGGAAAAACAATTCAGCAAAAACATAATAAAACGTATTTCGATGCCACATATGGCAATGACACAACTTCCTAATTATTCGAAGAAAACTGAAATATAAATATCTGCCTTAACGAAAGCGTAGACATATAAAAGGCTGGGTCATAACATTCTAAAACAACTCCACACTTCAGCCCTCATGCCCTGACTCTATTTAACTGATTCAAGTTGCTGGTTCAACCAAATCTTCAGTGTCGGACCCAGATTCAACAGAAAACCTGTTTACATCAAATGATAAGTCATGCATTACATATTAAGCGGCTAACATATTGGTAGTTTGTAGAACAGTTTTTGTCTCATATACCTTCGTTTTTTGGAAGAGCGAAACACCCCTGTGTCTTCACCTTCCACATCATCATCTAAGGCAACACAGTCAGCTTCACTGTCGGCATTAGCCACTTCCAAGGCAGCATTAGCAACAACACTGTTTTGAAAAGCATCGTAACAATGCATTAACACATATGTACAGACAGCATGGAAACAGGGCATGAACCAAGTTACTTGCATCATATGCCTCCAGGTCCCCGCCCGAGTTAGCTATGACCAAATCTTCAGTGGTTTGTTCTTTAAGGATCCTGAAGTTGGTGAGCAGACAACATGGATGTCACCAAACAATTGTGCCAGGACACTATATAATATGGAAAACTTAAAGAGTGTCCTTACAATTTCCTTTTGGTTGGTTCTCGCTGCTTTGATGGTGTGGGTATCAGCTGAGGTTCTTTTGTTAGCATAGACTTTGACCCTCCAACGGAAGCTATGCTTGCTGGTTTGCTCCAGTAATGACGCCGACCGGGACACTGGGTTCAGCCGAAAATACTTGAAAACAATTAAAACCCTCGTACCCCCCGGCTTGATAGTATGAGTGGCCCTTTATTTCAAACACATGTTTAGTGCCAACCAGTCGGCGAATAACTGGTGGAAGGACATCACCATCCCAATCAGCCTGAACACAAATGGCAAACATACAGGGTTAGGTGCAAATGTTTAGTAGGAAACACTTACAAATTAAAGTTGTCTGCAAACCTGTTCCTCTTCTTCGATCAAAGATTTAGCTGTCCTGCTCAGCAATTTTTCGGCAGGCTCATCAAACAGTGTAACGACAACTGAAGTCGTGTCATCCCTTACCTCCAACTGAAGCTTAAACCTATTGTTTATTGCAGCATACAAACACCAAGAATGAATACGTCATGTTTGAATTTTCAGGGTCATATGCAGAGAACCTAAACCAGGGGGGCAACAAAGCGCCAAACACCGGGTTTAGTGTACAGGAAAAATGACCAAGCATGAATCCACCTACCTGAAATGAGGATACAACACACTCGACTTGCAGCCCTCACACCAGAAACCACTCTTGGTCTTGGTAAGCCCCTTCCGACACCGGCCACTGGAGCACGTGATTAGGGACCAGCCACTCCTGGTACGCACGTCAACAATCTCAATGGTGTTCCTGAAAAGGATAGTCTGGACAATAAATGAACACAGGCAGACATGTTACAACACAGCTACAATGGGAAAGAACAATGATTATAACCAAAATTGTATCACCTCATGATCCCTAAATTAAAGTAAACAACTGTCAAACTTGAAAATAAAAGCAGCATATGCATACAAACACAGGCAGATGACACAATTAAACCTGATGGAATTTTTGAAGCTCTGCAAAGCCGGCGCATCCTCCCCATCAATAATCTGGGTTGATGATGAGCTTGATGCTCCAAGTTCACCTGCACTGGTGATAGGTAAATGTTTTGCCTAACATGTTTACAACCAAAATAAAGGTCAACCACCACGCAACATACCACGATATATTTTGACACTCATTGCAGTCAGGATGCATGAATAAGATCCTGGATGTGCTTCCTTTTTTTCAGCATGTCTTCTCCAACAGTACCCCATAGCGTCACCCCGACTTGTCTCCCACTGCACCGGACAACAGGCAAATAGAGGTGACAACTATATGCTATAAGATGTAAAGGAAGTACACTACGTACAATACCTTTCGTTAGTAAAATTGAACTCTAAAGTTTGTACACCATTAGATTTGCTTTTAGGCTCCCCAACGCTAATCACATAACCAATCAAATCTGCAGCAGTGTACAGATACAATAATTACGTTAAACAAAGCGCGACGATGACGACTACTAAGACTGTACATTTTTTTAGATGTCAATACATGTGTAATTAATCCTTAACTTGTTACATTCATGGGAAAGAGAGCAGGGCAGTTTCGTAACAAAAAGGCTAAAACATATAAATTAAGCCTAAAACTATAGCAACATATCAAGCCCAAGGTTGTAAGGACTATCATTCAAAGAATTAATCACAATGCAAATGATTAAAAACATCTCTAAGCATACACACGCCTATCAACTATTATATAACTGAATATATACATTTACACCCAATTAAAATGACATGAACCAAGGAGAATGTAAACTATAACACCACAAAATCTCCTAATGAATTTACTATAGAGCAACTGCCATAATTCCAACAAATAAGACCCATGCAAATTATAAAAGAATCAAATTTACTCATGGGTTGCCCATAAAGCAATAACTGGCAAAATAACAACGCATACATAGAAAATGATTTTAAATGAAATCGTAAAGCATGTTTCAAATTGATTAAATGGATAGAATATAACTTACCAACAAAGTACTTATTATCCGTTGGCACAAGTTTTTCAAATGCACAAAGTTGAAACCCATAACGTTCGTAGGCAGCCACATCACCGACGACCTTTCTTGCAGATGTCGACCCATCAAACTCAAGCATGTAAGGACTATCGTTCAAAATCCGAAACTCGTTGATTCTATACTCTAAAATAACAGCATAAAAGATCATATGAAAAAAAGACATAAATTAAAAGAAAACTACTAAATTTATGAAATCAGATGTTCAAACCAGTGCAGTTCTTGTATTTTTTCTGTGTGTCTAAAAAATGTAAATTGAGACCTCGACTAACTGAAGCCCATCCCCACGTCACATGCCACAACGAAAAAGTATTTCAAATAGATATAACTTTATTTAGCCCATTGGTTTAAGTTTAAGTGAATAAAAACTAACCACATTCTAAATTTATAGGTATGAGAAGAATAAAAAGTGAAGTAAATTCAATGAAAGAGGTACCTTGTATTGGAACCAGGCACCACGATATCCTTTCTGGAACGTTTTCAATTCCGCCAGTTGGCCAACTTTGAAGTGCACAATACCATACTCCTTCCTTATTGTTTCCCGCAGGGAAGACAACTATTTTCTTTCTTTTTTATTTAAGATCTTTTTTATTTACCTTTAAGGCATCCTATTCTCCGTTTTGAGTTTCTCCATTATGCTACAACTATCGAAATGGCAATCATGTGTAATGACATATATAAATGTAATAACATAAACTTAGAATCATGTGTAAGGACATAAAAAACTGTAATAACATAAACTTATAAAAAAGAAGGTGATACCTACGACTGTCATGAACTTCATTGCAGATATCTCCAATCCCCTTGTCATGCCAAACTGGCTTCTTTCCGTAAATGAAGACCACCAACACAAACAACGCCACATCAAAAGCTACAGTTTTTTCACCCAATCAAGCCTCATTTAACAACTGCACAATAAGCCAGCCACATATCAAAGAGCTTTAGCCACTACAGTTTAGATCAAATGAAAGCCCAGACATGAAATCATAGAATAAAAACAAAAAACTGTAAACAACAAATTATAATTGAAACAAAACTGAACCAAATAATAGCCATAGCTTTGTCTCCTGTAATTTTGTTTTTATCATTCGAAAGTTCAATTTCTTATCATCTAAAACTAAGCATAAAATGACTGACCAAGAAAACATGTTATTTTCTTAAAAGTAGATAGCCCAAATTTCATTCAGGTATTTTATCAAGCAATTGGCATACCTATCCATATTATGCCAGCATCAACAGATATCACCCAAATTTTTCCACTGGATTATTTTTTAAAAGTGAGATATAAAGCTTAAACATAATGGGACAAAAGAGCAATTAATGAAAAATCGTATAGATTGATAGGTGATACCGTTTGGGGTGGATTTCTCGTTGAAGAATAACAAAGAAATGAAATCTTAGTTAAGAAACCAAGAGTTTTTCACCTGAAATCATCAAAAGAATATTAACCCCAAATTTTTTTCTCAAGAAGAATCTACTCCTAATTTTTCGATTAGGGTCAACATCGAACACCAAAGGTTTTCTGGCTGACCATAGCCAAAAACTACTGATATAATTTGTTAGGTCCAGATTTACTGGACTCGCTCCAGACTCGACTACTGGAGCCTTACTGAAGATCTGTCCAGAAATGATAATTACCGGACCTACTCCAGACTTGGAAACTGGAGTCCCTCTGAAGATTTGTTCAGAAATAATGGAAGACCAGTGAGCAAATACTTGTATAGGAAATCTGGAGTATTCTCCAGATTAGCTCACTGGACTTCACCCCAGTCCAGATCTATTCTACTGAAGACATTCTCACTGAAGTCAAAGACTGAAGTCTGAAGAAAGAAGACTGACAAACAGTGGAGCCCACTGACAGTCTTACCAGATCTCCTGACTGGAGCTTTATTAGTGTTCTAGACCTTACAAGTCTGAACACTGATATCGAGGAATTGACTTTATGCCTTTACACACTTTTACCCGGACATCCCAATTGTCTATTGATAAAAGTACATACGTGTGTAAAGGTGGTTGGTTAAAAGGACTTTATCCTTGTACCTTAACCAATGCATTTAATAACCTTGTCGGTTCATTAAATGCATGCAACCATATTTGTACGGCAAATAATTTCATTGTTGAATTTATCTGCCTATAAATACAAAGTCATATTTCTCGTTCAAATCACTTTTTAGCAATTTGGTGAACTTGCTTAAATACTCTCGATCTAAACAGTTATACTTCACAACTCTAAGTATATCGATCTAAGGAGATTATTTAGCAAGTATAGATCACTTGTAATTCAAAGATTGTTTAGATAGTTACATACTTGTAATATCTAGGTTCCGCAACAATCTTGTATTTTGTTTATCATCAATAAAGAAAATA
>CM067168.1:6889529-6911713 GCA_034093135.1 Erigeron breviscapus | reverse complement strand
GTTCATGATCATGATAAGGGAAGACACTTCTCAAGTTGTTTTCTTCATCGGTGTGGTACTCAATCCCCGTGCTACGGATTGATTATGAATGATTCTTTAGGCTTTATTTCAGACTTTTTGGATATTTTGTGTTTCTATGGAGCTTTTATGGCAATCTCTTGAACAATATTTCACTTTTATTTGTGATGTGTACGTTTTTTAAATTGTTTCTTTGCTATTTCATCTTGAAATCTGATTAGAGAAGTTCTACTTTGGAATCTAATATTTGGGATCTTATACCTTGACAATTTTTTGTGACCATCTCTTTATGATTTATATATATGTTTTCGATTGATGCCATGATGAGTTAGTATGAGTCTTTAAGCTCGCTCTGCTTTTAATTACAATACCTTAATCCCCTGTATCTCATACCTCTATCACTGATTTTGGGCTATTCTAATTTACAATGCTTAAGGTGTTATAATGATTCCTTTTAAGTAAGGATGTTTTAAGGTGAAGGATAAATCAAAAATGGTTCTATTTACTACATGTTTATGTAAATACCCATCCCACAATCCCGTCTAATGGCAATGAGTAATCCAGATATGTGTTATTAGGACCTAGTCATTAACAAGTAAGGTAAGAGATGGATTTTGATTACTAAAAAACAATGAGCCTGTAAAAGGACAGTGAAGGTGCATTAACAGCTTTATCATATGTTTTGCTATCAACTCAGGGACATAGTCAACATCTGTGTTTCGTGAGCTATAGTGTTAAAACTTAGAAGTATAAGCCTTTAAATTGGTTTGCTCCGTATATTCATCAGTTTACTTGAGGTTTTAAGTTTCACTGATCGGAAAAAAACCAAAATTCAACTACCAGTTCGTAAAGAAACCCAATTTGGTACATACATTGACTTTACATGGAAAGAACACACACAATATATTATTCAAATATAAGCTCATACAAATCAATTAGGGATAAGTGCGCCGGAATGCAATCAACTAACCATGAAAAGTTATTGTGTGCACGAACTCTAGTTCAGCTTTATTGTGTTCAGGAAACTTGTTCAAGAGCCCTATAGCATGCAAAAGTGACCGGGTAAGAAGTTAGCCAGTCACCACTTTCACTTAACTCGCCGGAAACTGCAAATACTCGCCGGAAAACTTAAAAATCCGATTAAACCTTCGTTTCTTCGAATTAGACCACGAAATTCGCACCAAAATACTCAAAAATCAGCCGCGAACAAACCCTCGGCAAAAGTTAAACCGATTGACACTCGCCGGAAAAATTAAAATCACCATAACTTTGTTGTTTCTTCGAGTTTCGACTTGAAACCAACACCAAACTGCTCAAAATTGACGTCCGCACAAATCCTAACTGAAAACAATCTCGATCAGATCCTTGCCGGAAAAACGATTCTCGCCGGAAACAGTAACCGTCAACAACCTTCAACCAATCGGGGAAAAATGAAGATATCACCACAACAAGTATTAGATATACCACAAGGTTCCAATCTATATGCAGTAGAAAAGAAAAAAAAGAGATCCCTAATCAATAAAACGTGATTTATTTTGCCCAAAACAATAAACCAGATGTTTATGGGGTATGAAAGCCAGCAGCAGCACCAGAAGAACAAATTGATTCCAAGAAAGAACAAAGTGAAATTTATATTTTGATTTTTATATGATTTTCGGTTTTTATCTTTGCCCGACTCCCCTCCTGCCTGACTCCTCAGTCCTCTCCTTCTCTATCTCTTATTGCTTGGTCGCCGGCCACTTTATGCCATTCTTGACTGATGCATCGAAATTAGATCGATGAAAAGTGAAATCCAAGATAAGTTTTTAAAGAACAGAAGAAAGTTTTTTAATTAATTTGATTTTAGAATTGATGAATTTTTGTTTTAATAGGTATACGAAGAAGAAAAGAAATATGTGGCCAGAGAGAAAGAAAGAAACATCAAAATGAATGTAACATCCGTGAGTTTTGACCCGTTGACTTTATGTGTAATTCGACTAACAATTTAAGTTAATGAAGAATTCGGGTCGTTTTGTGATTTAATGACAATGTGGTATGTTAGTCGGGTCGATAGTTTGACTTAAACGTGTTTAAATGTAGAACGAATTGTATTTTGGTTTGAGAAAGGAAACGGGTCGGCCCGTGGGTCATCCACGACCCACCAGCCCTCTTGACCCATTTCCCTCCCCTTATCTCATTCATTCACCACCCATTTCATTTCCCTTCTCTTTTCTCTCTTCTCTTTTCTCTCTAAGTAAAAAGCAAGACCAACCCATCTCATTTCTTCTTTTCTCTAGCATCATTTGGCGTTTTGGAACTAGTTTAACTCGAGAATCATCATCGTCTTCATCTCCTTGTCACCATATCGAAGGATCAAAAGTCATAGTGCAAGGTTTTACCCATTTTGACCCAATTCGGGTTCTAGCTCGAGAAGGAAGCTTTGGTAAGTCAAATTCATCCCATTTGCATCTATTTATGTTAGTTTACTCGTTTCAAGTCATTTCGAGTGTTTACAGGTCCTAAAACGACTCAAAATGAAGTTTGGGTCGAATTAGGGTTAACTAGGGTTTTGTTTGATTTGGAAGATTTGATGATGTTATGGTATGAAATATGGGTTTGGGTAAGTGTATTTAGGTGTTAAAAGGCCAAATGTAACTTCAAAACGGGTCCTATAGCATTGTAGATCGATTTAGAGTTTTGGTTTAAGAGAAAATAGGGTTTTGGGTTGAATTTCCTGCACTCTTGGCTGCTGTTCGTGGGTCTGCCCAGTAAGGGGCGTAACCTACGGCCATGGAGGGCGTAGGTTACGCTAGGTAAGTTTGTATGGGCGTAAGTTACGACCCATAGGGGCGTAGCTTACGCCAGTTGTCCAGTTTCTGAATTCTTGTTTGACCTAATTCGACTTCCAGAACCCTAGTAACGCATCGAGCTTCGATCTAATTCACTTCTTAACTTATTTAACAATGAATAAGAGTCTTAGAAGTCACCAAACGTTCGAGAACCACTTTGGAAACCTAATTAGGGTTTTGCCGAATATTTAATAACTACGTATATGTGTTTATGTATGTTGATGTGAATGTATATATACGCGGTTTACCCGCAAGCATACTAGATGTATATATACGCGGTTTACCCGCAAGCATACTAGATGTATATATACGCGGTTTACCCGCAAGCATACTAGATGTATATATACGCGGTTTACCCGCAAGCATACTAGATGTATATATACGCGGTTTACCCGCAAGCATACTAGATGTATATATACGCGGTTTACCCGCAAGCATACTAGATGTATATATACGCGGTTTACCCGCAAGCATACTAGATGTATATATACGCGGTTTACCCGCAAGCATACTAGATGTATATATACGCGGTTTACCCGCAAGCATACTAGATGTATATATACGCGGTTTACCCGCAAGCATACTAGATGTATATATACGCGGTTTACCCGCAAGCATACTAGATGTATATATACGCGGTTTACCCGCAAGCATACTAGATGTATATATACGCGGTTTACCCGCAAGCATACTAGATGTATATATACGCGGTTTACCCGCAAGCATACTAGATGTATATATACGCGGTTTACCCGCAAGCATACTAGATGTATATATACGCGGTTTACCCGCAAGCATACTAGATGTATATATACGCGGTTTACCCGCAAGCATACTAGATGTATATATACGCGGTTTACCCGCAAGCATACTAGATGTATATATACGCGGTTTACCCGCAAGCATACTAGATGTATATATACGCGGTTTACCCGCAAGCATACTAGATGTATATATACGCGGTTTACCCGCAAGCATACTAGATGTATATATACGCGGTTTACCCGCAAGCATACTAGATGTATATATACGCGGTTTACCCGCAAGCATACTAGATGTATATATACGCGGTTTACCCGCAAGCATACTAGATGTATATATACGCGGTTTACCCGCAAGCATACTAGATGTATATATACGCGGTTTACCCGCAAGCATACTAGATGTATATATACGCGGTTTACCCGCAAGCATACTAGATGTATATATACGCGGTTTACCCGCAAGCATACTAGATGTATATATACGCGGTTTACCCGCAAGCATACTAGATGTATATATACGCGGTTTACCCGCAAGCATACTAGATGTATATATACGCGGTTTACCCGCAAGCATACTAGATGTATATATACGCGGTTTACCCGCAAGCATACTAGATGTATATATACGCGGTTTACCCGCAAGCATACTAGATGTATATATACGCGGTTTACCCGCAAGCATACTAGATGTATATATACGCGGTTTACCCGCAAGCATACTAGATGTATATATACGCGGTTTACCCGCAAGCATACTAGATGTATATATACGCGGTTTACCCGCAAGCATACTAGATGTATATATACGCGGTTTACCCGCAAGCATACTAGATGTATATATACGCGGTTTACCCGCAAGCATACTAGATGTATATATACGCGGTTTACCCGCAAGCATACTAGATGTATATATACGCGGTTTACCCGCAAGCATACTAGATGTATATATACGCGGTTTACCCGCAAGCATACTAGATGTATATATACGCGGTTTACCCGCAAGCATACTAGATGTATATATACGCGGTTTACCCGCAAGCATACTAGATGTATATATACGCGGTTTACCCGCAAGCATACTAGATGTATATATACGCGGTTTACCCGCAAGCATACTAGATGTATATATACGCGGTTTACCCGCAAGCATACTAGATGTATATATACGCGGTTTACCCGCAAGCATACTAGATGTATATATACGCGGTTTACCCGCAAGCATACTAGATGTATATATACGCGGTTTACCCGCAAGCATACTAGATGTATATATACGCGGTTTACCCGCAAGCATACTAGATGTATATATACGCGGTTTACCCGCAAGCATACTAGATGTATATATACGCGGTTTACCCGCAAGCATACTAGATGTATATATACGCGGTTTACCCGCAAGCATACTAGATGTATATATACGCGGTTTACCCGCAAGCATACTAGATGTATATATACGCGGTTTACCCGCAAGCATACTAGATGTATATATACGCGGTTTACCCGCAAGCATACTAGATGTATATATACGCGGTTTACCCGCAAGCATACTAGATGTATATATACGCGGTTTACCCGCAAGCATACTAGATGTATATATACGCGGTTTACCCGCAAGCATACTAGATGTATATATACGCGGTTTACCCGCAAGCATACTAGATGTATATATACGCGGTTTACCCGCAAGCATACTAGATGTATATATACGCGGTTTACCCGCAAGCATACTAGATGTATATATACGCGGTTTACCCGCAAGCATACTAGATGTATATATACGCGGTTTACCCGCAAGCATACTAGATGTATATATACGCGGTTTACCCGCAAGCATACTAGATGTATATATACGCGGTTTACCCGCAAGCATACTAGATGTATATATACGCGGTTTACCCGCAAGCATACTAGATGTATATATACGCGGTTTACCCGCAAGCATACTAGATGTATATATACGCGGTTTACCCGCAAGCATACTAGATGTATATATACGCGGTTTACCCGCAAGCATACTAGATGTATATATACGCGGTTTACCCGCAAGCATACTAGATGTATATATACGCGGTTTACCCGCAAGCATACTAGATGTATATATACGCGGTTTACCCGCAAGCATACTAGATGTATATATACGCGGTTTACCCGCAAGCATACTAGATGTATATATACGCGGTTTACCCGCAAGCATACTAGATGTATATATACGCGGTTTACCCGCAAGCATACTAGATGTATATATACGCGGTTTACCCGCAAGCATACTAGATGTATATATACGCGGTTTACCCGCAAGCATACTAGATGTATATATACGCGGTTTACCCGCAAGCATACTAGATGTATATATACGCGGTTTACCCGCAAGCATACTAGATGTATATATACGCGGTTTACCCGCAAGCATACTAGATGTATATATACGCGGTTTACCCGCAAGCATACTAGATGTATATATACGCGGTTTACCCGCAAGCATACTAGATGTATATATACGCGGTTTACCCGCAAGCATACTAGATGTATATATACGCGGTTTACCCGCAAGCATACTAGATGTATATATACGCGGTTTACCCGCAAGCATACTAGATGTATATATACGCGGTTTACCCGCAAGCATACTAGATGTATATATACGCGGTTTACCCGCAAGCATACTAGATGTATATATACGCGGTTTACCCGCAAGCATACTAGATGTATATATACGCGGTTTACCCGCAAGCATACTAGATGTATATATACGCGGTTTACCCGCAAGCATACTAGATGTATATATACGCGGTTTACCCGCAAGCATACTAGATGTATATATACGCGGTTTACCCGCAAGCATACTAGATGTATATATACGCGGTTTACCCGCAAGCATACTAGATGTATATATACGCGGTTTACCCGCAAGCATACTAGATGTATATATACGCGGTTTACCCGCAAGCATACTAGATGTATATATACGCGGTTTACCCGCAAGCATACTAGATGTATATATACGCGGTTTACCCGCAAGCATACTAGATGTATATATACGCGGTTTACCCGCAAGCATACTAGATGTATATATACGCGGTTTACCCGCAAGCATACTAGATGTATATATACGCGGTTTACCCGCAAGCATACTAGATGTATATATACGCGGTTTACCCGCAAGCATACTAGATGTATATATACGCGGTTTACCCGCAAGCATACTAGATGTATATATACGCGGTTTACCCGCAAGCATACTAGATGTATATATACGCGGTTTACCCGCAAGCATACTAGATGTATATATACGCGGTTTACCCGCAAGCATACTAGATGTATATATACGCGGTTTACCCGCAAGCATACTAGATGTATATATACGCGGTTTACCCGCAAGCATACTAGATGTATATATACGCGGTTTACCCGCAAGCATACTAGATGTATATATACGCGGTTTACCCGCAAGCATACTAGATGTATATATACGCGGTTTACCCGCAAGCATACTAGATGTATATATACGCGGTTTACCCGCAAGCATACTAGATGTATATATACGCGGTTTACCCGCAAGCATACTAGATGTATATATACGCGGTTTACCCGCAAGCATACTAGATGTATATATACGCGGTTTACCCGCAAGCATACTAGATGTATATATACGCGGTTTACCCGCAAGCATACTAGATGTATATATACGCGGTTTACCCGCAAGCATACTAGATGTATATATACGCGGTTTACCCGCAAGCATACTAGATGTATATATACGCGGTTTACCCGCAAGCATACTAGATGTATATATACGCGGTTTACCCGCAAGCATACTAGATGTATATATACGCGGTTTACCCGCAAGCATACTAGATGTATATATACGCGGTTTACCCGCAAGCATACTAGATGTATATATACGCGGTTTACCCGCAAGCATACTAGATGTATATATACGCGGTTTACCCGCAAGCATACTAGATGTATATATACGCGGTTTACCCGCAAGCATACTAGATGTATATATACGCGGTTTACCCGCAAGCATACTAGATGTATATATACGCGGTTTACCCGCAAGCATACTAGATGTATATATACGCGGTTTACCCGCAAGCATACTAGATGTATATATACGCGGTTTACCCGCAAGCATACTAGATGTATATATACGCGGTTTACCCGCAAGCATACTAGATGTATATATACGCGGTTTACCCGCAAGCATACTAGATGTATATATACGCGGTTTACCCGCAAGCATACTAGATGTATATATACGCGGTTTACCCGCAAGCATACTAGATGTATATATACGCGGTTTACCCGCAAGCATACTAGATGTATATATACGCGGTTTACCCGCAAGCATACTAGATGTATATATACGCGGTTTACCCGCAAGCATACTAGATGTATATATACGCGGTTTACCCGCAAGCATACTAGATGTATATATACGCGGTTTACCCGCAAGCATACTAGATGTATATATACGCGGTTTACCCGCAAGCATACTAGATGTATATATACGCGGTTTACCCGCAAGCATACTAGATGTATATATACGCGGTTTACCCGCAAGCATACTAGATGTATATATACGCGGTTTACCCGCAAGCATACTAGATGTATATATACGCGGTTTACCCGCAAGCATACTAGATGTATATATACGCGGTTTACCCGCAAGCATACTAGATGTATATATACGCGGTTTACCCGCAAGCATACTAGATGTATATATACGCGGTTTACCCGCAAGCATACTAGATGTATATATACGCGGTTTACCCGCAAGCATACTAGATGTATATATACGCGGTTTACCCGCAAGCATACTAGATGTATATATACGCGGTTTACCCGCAAGCATACTAGATGTATATATACGCGGTTTACCCGCAAGCATACTAGATGTATATATACGCGGTTTACCCGCAAGCATACTAGTCCCCGGTTGTTTGCTTACTTTAAACATTTAGTCGGGTTTCCTGAATACAATAAATCCAACCTAGAGTTCGTGCACACAATAACTTTTCGGGATTAGTTAACTGCATTCTGGCGCACTTATCCCAATCAATTACTAACAACATTTATGAAGTAGTAGACCAGATGCAGAACGAACATAAGTAATTAATAATGTCCCCTAAAATTCTATTGGTTATGTAATCTGAAGTTAAGAGTGAAGGAAATATCATTTTACAATAGGTAGGCGTCCTCAAGGGATTTGACAATACATAATATACATGAAATGGAGCATTAGATGTCATAGAAAAACTTTTGAGTCACACTTGCTATTTCGGGTCTATATTGTTTCTGTCATGGATTTGCTGTCACAGTTGAGATTCTGTCATGGACCATTCGGGCCTGGTCACAGCTTGTGATGGTCATTGATAGCATACGCCATGGACATTTCGATGCAGTACCAACCGAAAATGTTTGATTTTTCTTTGCGCAGGTGCTTTTGTTTTCTGCCCTTGATGGAACCGACCGAATATATATGTTCAAACATAATTATAAAACCACACAAGTCATAGAAGATGAATATATAATCTGTTTGTTTTGTATTGTTATTGTGTTTTGACTTCTGAATATAATTCTTGTGTGTGGCAGGAGTTGAGGGCAAAGGCAAGGTACGCACCGGGACCGCTGGAAAGAAATGAAGATGTCTTTTGCAATTTTCTGGATACCATTTGATGTTTCAATGAGAGCTCACTGTTTTCCAAAATATAGACGATTTTTGCCGTCACCAAGGATTAGTTTCAATTGTCCTGTTACTTGTTTCTATTTTTTTTGGCAGTAAAAGTCATATTGACTTCTTGTGTTCTTATGAGCATTTGCCTGATGTGCACACTCACGTACATTGGCTGAAATATTCATGTAAATATTCAGCTTATATAATGAGTAACTTTATTTCTTTCGATAGTAGTCACAATTGAAGTAATGGTGCTCAACCATACCTGAGGTTTCAATTAAAGTGATGTTCCTGTGGAAGTAAATAAGTTGTTTCCAGGGTTTTACCATTCAACCCGACCCGTTACTGAACTTGTCCCAACCCGAACAAGGAGCACGTTTTTTATATAATTTAAAAAAAAGTTAAACCATAAACCTGTTTTGACCCGCACCCGTATGACCCACATGCTTGAAGTGATCCGTTCTGACCCGTACCCGTTACCTGAACACACACATACACATAGTTACACACACATACATATATACAAATACCCGCACACATATATATATTGGGGGTGGATCGTTGTGAACTCTTTGATCCCACGTACTGCATTGATACTTGCGAAACACCCAAAAGTTTTTTTTTCACCGATGGTTAGCTTTGTTTCAGGCGTCTTCAGGATGTTCTCTGTCTTTCTCTGCAAAAAGAAAGTAAGGGTCTAAAAGCAATTAGCACCACACCACAAGAATAACGAGAACAACATAACATGTATAATAATAACATCTCAAAAAACTCTGAAGTCAAAACTATACTAACCAGTACCCAATAAAAAACCAATAAATATTAACAAAAACTTAAAATGAAAACACCCATTGTTGATGACTCGTAGTTTTCGACTCGACTTGAAAACTTGGTTTTGTGACTCGTGACTTGAATTATAAGAGTTAGGATATTAAGGGGACCCTTATTTTGAGAACCAATTTTTTTGTAAGAACTATGAGAACTCCTAAATTTCATATTGGATCACATGTTTTTTTTGTTCATTAACATGTGAAACGTTATAAAAGTATATTTTGCAGAAGAATTTTTTTTTCAAAACCTTATATATAGCCGTTTGTCACATGTGAACAAAAAAAGTGCACATATTCATTCACAATTTCACAAAAGGCTACTTTGAAGGTTTCTTAAAAAAGTTTCTTCTACAACATATATTTTTATATCATTTCACATGTGAATGAACAAAAAAAACATGTGAACAAATATATAATTTAAGAGTTCTAATGGTTCTTACAAAAAAAAATGGTTCTCAAAATAAGGAAACTCAGGATATTAAATCACATATATACTTATAATAATATATAAGTATTTATGGTACAAATATAACATGATAATTATATATTAAGGTAAAAATAAAATAAAAACTATTGAAATAATATCAAATAAAAAATAAAAAATAAAAAATAAATAACATAAAAAATAAAAAAAAAAAATAAAAAATAAAAAATAAAAAATAAAAAAATTATTTTTTTCTTAGTTGTGAGTCGGAACGCGACTCGTATCAACGTGACTTGCACCGACTCAGACAAGTCTGGAGCAAAGTCGAGTCATCTATCGAGTCGTCTCGTTTTCACTTTGTTTTGACTCAACTCGTACGAATCGATTCGTAACTCCTACGAGTTTGAAAACTATGAAAATACCCAAAGTGGAAACTCCCACCTTGTCCGCAATACGTACAATGCCTTTTAAAAAGGAAACCAAAAAATAAAAAAGAAAACAAAAATAAAAAATAAAAAATAAAAAATAAAAAATAAAAAATAAAAAATAAAAAATAAAAAATAAAAAATATTAAAAATAAAAAATAAAAAATAAAAAATAAAAAATAAAAAATAAAAAATAAAAAATAAAAAATAAAAAATAAAAAATAAAAAATAAAAAATAAAAAATAAAAAATAAAAAATAAAAAATAAAAAATAAAAAATAAAAAAAAAAAATAAAAATAAAACAATAAAAAATAAAAAATAAAAAATAAAAAATAAAAAATAAAAAATAAAAAATAAAAAAAAAAAATAAAAAATAAAAAATAAAAAATAAAAATAAAAAAAAAAAATAAAAAATAAAAAATAAAAAATAAAAAAACAAAAAGTAAAAAATAAAAAATAAAAAATAAAAAATAAAAAAAAAAAATAAAAAATAAAAAATAAAAAATAAAAATAAAAAAAAAAAATAAAAAATAAAAAATAAAAAATAAAAAAAAAAAATAAAAATAAAAAATAAAAAATAAAAAATAAAAAATAAAAAATAAAAAATAAAATAAAAAATAATAATAAAATAAAAATAACAAAATAATCAAACAAAATTAAAAATCAAAATAAAAAATAAAAAATAAAAAAAAAAACTTTCTTATATCCCTTGTTTGAGTCTTGTCCACAACAATAATAACCTATTTTTTAACATTTTAATAAACCTGAGGGTATTTTTGACTTTTCAAAGGCTGAGAAGTTTAAATGGAAAAAAAAGTAGTATTTGCTTTATAAGGGTTTAAAGATAATCATTTCTTTTTAAATTTTAAAAAATTAATTCTAAGAAACTAAAATTACATTAAAAAATTATATAAATAATATTTTTGGTCGACTCATAACAAATAACATTAAGGATTCGTTTCTTTTTTAGTTATTAAGTGCTGAATGTATAAGTAATGTTTGTATATATTAAGTAAAAGATATGTACTTGACGGTTATTTTTGTTTACTAATAAAAAAAGAAACATGAAATTTGACTTAATTATTAGAGAAAATTTCATATATGCCACTACTAAGCTTTCTAAATATCATATTTATCCAATTAATTTTTGAAATATCAAAAAAGCCATTATTAAGATTTAAATATATCATAATTACCCAAATAATTAAATTTAATCAATAGATAATATTAAAATCCTTAAATTTATCAAATGACATTTTTAATTTACAATTATACCCTCTTTTATTTAACCCTCAATCTACATAACAGATAAATGGAAATAAAATCCCTAATTACATAATTGGAATGCTACAAGATATTGAAAGCAATGGAGGAATTTGTTTTCTATCCTGATGAAAAGTTGCAAAGTGAAATCGATTTCGAACTCAGTAATATACTAAAACAGTTTCTTGATTTCATGAAAATGTCTTAATATATATACTCAGACTACTTCAGACTACTAATCAATAATTCTTGTTTATTTGGTGAAAACATAGTTCGTTTTTGGTATTAAAATTTTAATGTTTCTCCTTTACTTTGTTAATTGTTAGAGTACAATTCATATAGCTTTTCTTTTTTGCGAAGTCAGAAACATCTAGCTTTTAATAATGAGTTTTCGTTGTTAACTGACTTATAGTTTGTACCATCCCAAAAAATGTTTCACAAATGTACATGTTCATGCCTGGTTATGTTATAATGCAGACGTACTATGCTGGTTAATTTGATATTATTTGAGTCTACAGCTATGCATTTTGTGCTTATAGATGCTTTAAAAATATTGACAAGATTGGTGTTATTTTGATTACTTATATATTCAAACAAATTTTTATAGTATGATTGAGGGTTAAATAAAAGAGGGTATATTTGTAAATTAAAAATGTTATTTGACAGATTTAAGGATTGTAATATTATCTATTGATTAAATTTAATTATTTGGGTAATTATGATATATTTAAATCTTAATAATGGTTTTTTCGATATTTTAAAAATTAATTGAATAAATATGATATTTATAAGTTTAGTAATGATATATATGAAATTTTCCCCAATTATTAAGTTTTTAACTATTAAATTCATTAAGGTAAACGGGGCTAGTGAACAGTTGGTTTCACATTATTAGTGGAGAAAAAATCGAACGCACGTACACCCAATTTATAAATCCTTCCTAATTCCTCGTCAACACATATACAGTTCCTAATTATTAAGTAGGTGTTAATTTATCAAATTTATACTTAAACCTATTCTTATTGTATGATTAGTATTTGTGCAGGATGTGTCAAGATATAAAGTTGGAGGACTAATTCTGCACATTTGGAAAGATGGAAGTTCTGGGAAGAAACTGTCAAAGATAGAAGTTGAGGGTTCAAGCTGTACATGTGAATTCATATATAAAGAAGATGATGAAGAAGATTAGGGTTAATGAACCCTTATTTTTCACACACAAATATCTGCTCTCTCTCTCATATATTCGATCAATTTATATATATTTCTGCATATATATTGTATATCATATTGATATACAATATTTTGAGTCTCTGTTTAACTAATCATCTTTTGAATGATTATATTGTTATTCTTTTAATCATTATATATATATATATATATATATATATATATATATATATATATATATATATATATATATATATATATATATATATATATATATATATATATATATATATATATATATATATATATATATATATATATATATATATATATATATATATATATATATATATATATATATATATATATATATATATATATATATATATATATATATATATATATATATATATATATATATATATATATATATATATATATATATATATATATATATATATATATATATATATATATATATATATATATATATATATATATATATATATATATATATATATATATATATATATATATATATATATATATATATATATATATATATATATATATATATATATATATATATATATATATATATATATATATATATATATATATATATATATATATATATATATATATATATATATATATATATATATATATATATATATATATATATATATATATATATATATATATATATATATATATATATATATATATATATATATATATATATATATATATATATATATATATATATATATATATATATATATATATATATATATATATATATATATATATATATATATATATATATATATATATATATATATATATATATATATATATATATATATATATATATATATATATATATATATATATATATATATATATATATATATATATATATATATATATATATATATATATATATATATATATATATATATATATATATATATATATATATATATATATATATATATATATATATATATATATATATATATATATATATATATATATATATATATATATATATATATATATATATATATATATATATATATATATATATATATATATATATATATATATATATATATATATATATATATATATATATATATATATATATATATATATATATATATATATATATATATATATATATATATATATATATATATATATATATATATATATATATATATATATATATATATATATATATATATATATATATATATATATATATATATATATATATATATATATATATATATATATATATATATATATATATATATATATATATATATATATATATATATATATATATATATATATATATATATATATATATATATATATATATATATATATATATATATATATATATATATATATATATATATATATATATATATATATATATATATATATATATATATATATATATATATATATATATATATATATATATATATATATATATATATATATATATATATATATATATATATATATATATATATATATATATATATATATATATATATATATATATATATATATATATATATATATATATATATATATATATATATATATATATATATATATATATATATATATATATATATATATATATATATATATATATATATATATATATATATATATATATATATATATATATATATATATATATATATATATATATATATATATATATATATATATATATATATATATATATATATATATATATATATATATATATATATATATATATATATATATATATATATATATATATATATATATATATATATATATATATATATATATATATATATATATATATATATATATATATATATATATATATATATATATATATATATATATATATATATATATATATATATATATATATATATATATATATATATATATATATATATATATATATATATATATATATATATATATATATATATATATATATATATATATATATATATATATATATATATATATATATATATATATATATATATATATATATATATATATATATATATATATATATATATATATATATATATATATATATATATATATATATATATATATATATATATATATATATATATATATATATATATATATATATATATATATATATATATATATATATATATATATATATATATATATATATATATATATATATATATATATATATATATATATATATATATATATATATATATATATATATATATATATATATATATATATATATATATATATATATATATATATATATATATATATATATATATATATATATATATATATATATATATATATATATATATATATATATATATATATATATATATATATATATATATATATATATATATATATATATATATATATATATATATATATATATATATATATATATATATATATATATATATATATATATATATATATATATATATATATATATATATATATATATATATATATATATATATATATATATATATATATATATATATATATATATATATATATATATATATATATATATATATATATATATATATATATATATATATATATATATATATATATATATATATATATATATATATATATATATATATATATATATATATATATATATATATATATATATATATATATATATATATATATATATATATATATATATATATATATATATATATATATATATATATATATATATATATATATATATATATATATATATATATATATATATATATATATATATATATATATATATATATATATATATATATATATATATATATATATATATATATATATATATATATAAGAAACACCATCATAATAAGCAGAAAAAACTTAACCCCACAACTTCTTCATCAAAAATCACCACTGTATGTAACTTTTCTTTTCTTTATTTTTATTTTTTATTTATGTATATATGTACGTATGATTCAAGGGAACCCACTAATGTCAGTTTATATATGTAGTTTCACTTGTAGAACATGATTTTGTACTTATTGATTGGTTGATGTACTTCCAAGTGTCTTGCACTTGAGAACATGCTTTTGTACTTATTGATTGGTTGATGTACTTCCAAGTGTCTTGCACTTGAGAACATGCTTTTGTACTTATTGATTGGTTGATGTACTTCCAAGTGTCTTGCACTTGAGAACATGCTTTTGTACTTATTGATTGGTTGATGTACTTCCAAGTGTCTTGCACTTGAGAACATGCTTTTGTACTTATTGATTGGTTGATGTACTTCCAAGTGTCTTGCACTTGAGAACATGCTTTTGTACTTATTGATTGGTTGATGTACTTCCAAGTGTCTTGCACTTGAGAACATGCTTTTGTACTTATTGATTGGTTGATGTACTTCCAAGTGTCTTGCACTTGAGAACATGCTTTTGTACTTATTGATTGGTTGATGTACTTCCAAGTGTCTTGCACTTGAGAACATGCTTTTGTACTTATTGATTGGTTGATGTACTTCCAAGTGTCTTGCACTTGAGAACATGCTTTTGTACTTATTGATTGGTTGATGTACTTCCAAGTGTCTTGCACTTGAGAACATGCTTTTGTACTTATTGATTGGTTGATGTACTTCCAAGTGTCTTGCACTTGAGAACATGCTTTTGTACTTATTGATTGGTCGATGTACTTCCAAGTGTCTTGCACTTGAGAACATGCTTTTGTACTTATTGATTGGTTGATGTACTTCCAAGTGTCTTGCACTTGAGAACATGCTTTTGTACTTATTGATTGGTTGATGTACTTCCAAGTGTCTTGCACTTGAGAACATGCTTTTGTACTTATTGATTGGTTGATGTACTTCCAAGTGTCTTGCACTTGAGAACATGCTTTTGTACTTATTGATTGGTTGATGTACTTCCAAGTGTCTTGCACTTGAGAACATGCTTTTGTACTTATTGATTGGTTGATGTACTTCCAAGTGTCTTGCACTTGAGAACATGCTTTTGTACTTATTGATTGGTTGATGTACTTCCAAGTGTCTTGCACTTGAGAACATGCTTTTGTACTTATTGATTGGTTGATGTACTTCCAAGTGTCTTGCACTTGAGAACATGCTTTTGTACTTATTGATTGGTTGATGTACTTCCAAGTGTCTTGCACTTGAGAACATGCTTTTGTACTTATTGATTGGTTGATGTACTTCCAAGTGTCTTGCACTTGAGAACATGCTTTTGTACTTATTGATTGGTTGATGTACTTCCAAGTGTCTTGCACTTGAGAACATGCTTTTGTACTTATTGATTGGTTGATGTACTTCCAAGTGTCTTGCACTTGAGAACATGCTTTTGTACTTATTGATTGGTTGATGTACTTCCAAGTGTCTTGCACTTGAGAACATGCTTTTGTACTTATTGATTGGTTGATGTACTTCCAAGTGTCTTGCACTTGAGAACATGCTTTTGTACTTATTGATTGGTGATGTACTTCCAAGTGTCTTGCACTTGAGAACATGCTTTTGTACTTATTGATTGGTTGATGTACTTCCAAGTGTCTTGCACTTGAGAACATGCTTTTGTACTTATTGATTGGTTGATGTACTTCCAAGTGTCTTGCACTTGAGAACATGCTTTTGTACTTATTGATTGGTTGATGTACTTCCAAGTGTCTTGCACTTGAGAACATGCTTTTGTACTTATTGATTGGTTGATGTACTTCCAAGTGTCTTGCACTTGAGAACATGCTTTTGTACTTATTGATTGGTTGATGTACTTCCAAGTGTCTTGCACTTGAGAACATGCTTTTGTACTTATTGATTGGTTGATGTACTTCCAAGTGTCTTGCACTTGAGAACATGCTTTTGTACTTATTGATTGGTTGATGTACTTCCAAGTGTCTTGCACTTGAGAACATGCTTTTGTACTTATTGATTGGTTGATGTACTTCCAAGTGTCTTGCACTTGAGAACATGCTTTTGTACTTATTGATTGGTTGATGTACTTCCAAGTGTCTTGCACTTGAGAACATGCTTTTGTACTTATTGATTGGTTGATGTACTTCCAAGTGTCTTGCACTTGAGAACATGCTTTTGTACTTATTGATTGGTTGATGTACTTCCAAGTGTCTTGCACTTGAGAACATGCTTTTGTACTTATTAAGTATTTGCAGCGACCACACCTACTATTCGCAGCCCGTAGCCCGGCCATTGTTTTTTGGTATCTCGACCACACCTACTATTTGCAGCGATAGTCGCTGCAAATAGTGCGGGCCCCCATGCCAGTAATGACAAATCTGACAGAATAATAACGGGCCCCCTGTCAGTAATCGCTGCAAATAGTTGGATATGGACAAAACACCACTATTTGCAGCGATAATCGCTGCAAATAGTCTGGTCGAAATACCAGATTACTGGTCGGGTCACCAGGCGCCAAAAAATATAAAAGTGTGTTACAGTGCTTTGACAATTACTAATACACTTTAGAAACCAACGATAAACAAAGAGATAGAAGTGAGGCAGTGAGCTAATTGCATTTAAGTTTATAAACTATTACTAGTGTTTAAGATTCTTAGAATAATAAATCCATTGTTGAAATTATTGTTCGCCTTTTTTTTTCAAGTTCTGTTTCTGTATATTATATGCCAGGCAGGATTCGGTGTTGTTGTTGCTGTTGTATTTTCTTACGTTATGTTGAGTTTGCAGAGATGGACCTGATTTTGGCCTTTTGTTCTGTATTAAGGGGACTTGTTTTGGCTGGTGTGAAGTTTAGTGGTCCTATTGAGGTTATATGAATAGGGGCAGTGGGTATTATAGATGACGACTTAGTGTTCCAGGTTGCTATTTTATGCAATGTCAAATCGTTGGCATGTGTTATGGATGTATGTAATACTTAGTAGTACAAGTGATGATTTTATTATATGACATGAAAACTCATGGGTGGATAACTAAAAATAACATACTTAATATTAGGTTCTGTGTTTGTGTGCTGATTGTATGAAGATGGCAGTACTTTTTTTGGCTACGCCCTTGGGTAGTATGGCTTATGGTGATCATGAGTTTTGTATGCAGGTTGCCACCAAGATTCTACTAGATGATGCCCAACATGGATTCAAGAATGGTAATTTTGTTTGTTCGCCAATCTCACTTGAGATCTTATTGGGAATGCTTGCTGCTGGAGCTGAAGGCAAAACTTTGAAACAGTTATTGGGATTTCTTGGACATGAAACCTTGGATCAATTTCATTCCGAGTCTCGTAGTTCCAAAGTTCTAGATAAGATCTTATCCAACCTGCATGATGACAGAGAAGGTCTTGATATCAGTTTAGCGAATGCAATTTGGGTAGACAAGAAGCTGCCAATGATTCAATCTTGTTACAAAGAGATTCTCAGGACTGTGTACAGAACAGAAGCCAAACTTGTTGACTTAAATGCTAAGGTAAAAATATATTATGCTTTCTTTAACTAACACTGAATTAGTTTGAATATAGTTTTATTAATTAAGATTTGGTTATGGATGAAGCCTGATCAAGCAGCCAAAGAAATAAATTCATGGGTAAACAAAAAAACTAACGGCTTGATCCCGGCTATTGTTGCTGAGGGGGATTTGAAAGATGAGGCAATTCTCCTTGCAAATGCTGTTTATTTTAATGGATTCTGGTCTAAGCCATTTTCTAAATATATGACAAGGGATAAGGACTTTCATCTCATCAACGGGAAAACTGTGTCAGTTCCCTTCATGACCAGTTCTAAGCATTTCAAATATGGCTTTGTTAAAGACTTCAAGATCCTCCAGATTCCATATAAAAGTGAAGGTCAGTCGTATCAGTTTTCCATGTATATCTTTCTTCCAGATAGCAAAGGTGGATTGGGGGATCTGCTGCAAGTTTTTCATTCTAATCCTGCTTTATTTCATGAAAAGTTTGACCTTGATCCATTCCATTTGTTTAAGATAGAGATACCCAAGTTCAAGATATCTTGTAAATTTGATCCTCAAGATGTTATGAAACAAATGGGTTTGACATTGCCTTTCAACCCTATGAATAAGGAGCTTAGCCGGATTGTAGAACCTGGAAGTCCCATTGGTGATTTGCTTTATGTCTCGAATGTACTTCAGCAATCTGTTATTAAAGTTGACGAAACAGGAACAGAAGCTACTTCCCTAAGTAATATTTCTCTGAGGGGAGGGGGCGCTGCAGAATCTTCGCGTTTTTTTGTGGCCGATCATCCTTTCATGTTCATGATCAGAGAAGAGACTTCTCTTGCTGTTTTGTTTACGGGTGTGGTGTTAAATCCCCTTGCAGAATAGCCTTTTTCAATATGGATATGATACTCAATCCCCCAGTTGTTTTCTCTGGCTGTAGCTCCATCTATCTTTAGGTTGTAGCTCTATTTATCTATATATCTTGCAGAATAGCTGTTCTTGTTATGGATATGGTGCTCAATCCCCCTAGTTGTTTTTTCTGGTTGTAGATCTGTTTAACTTTCGTTATGGATAAAGGATGATGTTTTTAGTTTGGATTTGGGTAATTTGGCTTTCTGTTTTACTTCCTTTGAAACAATTTTTATTTACAATCTTTTAGAATCTTTCACTTGTAAGCATGATTTAATATTTTTTACATTGTTGTTCTGTACCCCAGTATGCTTTTATCTTCTTTTTGCTGGCAAATTATATAGTATCAAATTATCAATTCTGATTATCCCTAATTAAGCCGGGTTGGGCTTAAGACCATTCACAAAATTTAAATGAGAACCAAATTTGTTGTTCTGTATGCTTTATATTCTTATTAACTACTCGGATAAATCTATATTGATAGGATTTATAGATTTAATCCCTGTTTAGTTAAACCATTGGTTCAATCCCTTTAGAGATAAAACATATCCCACGTTTCTACATAAGTGGCTCTAAATTGCCATATCCCCTAAAGAGCATTATTTAGATAGTTCCTTCTCTTTATCCAGAATGTAGACCATAAAACATAAAGAAGTGAAATGAGCCAGAAAAATAACCTGCCTTACACATTCAGATGATTTAGGGTCAACGGAAATGACATCGACTTCTTTCAAGGCACACAAACTTCCAGTCTCACTACAAGAAAGAAATTTTTTTAACATAAAACACACTGCGAAAAGGAATATTCAAATTATTGCTCATTCCTTATGACATCCCTATCGGTTGCTTCATATATATACAGTACCATAAGTACCCCATCCAAAAAGTTTCCCTTTTTGCCATTGACCTTTTATAATATATATATATATATATATATATATATATATATATATATATATATATATATATATATATATATATATATATATATATATATATATATATATATATATATATATATATATATATATATATATATATATATATATATATATATATATATATATATATATATATATATATATATATATATATATATATATATATATATATATATATATATATATATATATATATATATATATATATATATATATATATATATATATATATATATATATATATATATATATATATATATATATATATATATATATATATATATATATATATATATATATATATATATATATATATATATATATATATATATATATATATATATATATATATATATATATATATATATATATATATATATATATATATATATATATATATATATATATATATATATATATATATATATATATATATATATATATATATATA
>CM067168.1:6860150-6888529 GCA_034093135.1 Erigeron breviscapus | reverse complement strand
GTTCATGATCATGATAAGGGAAGACACTTCTCAAGTTGTTTTCTTCATCGGTGTGGTACTCAATCCCCGTGCTACGGATTGATTATGAATGATTCTTTAGGCTTTATTTCAGACTTTTTGGATATTTTGTGTTTCTATGGAGCTTTTATGGCAATCTCTTGAACAATATTTCACTTTTATTTGTGATGTGTACGTTTTTTAAATTGTTTCTTTGCTATTTCATCTTGAAATCTGATTAGAGAAGTTCTACTTTGGAATCTAATATTTGGGATCTTATACCTTGACAATTTTTTGTGACCATCTCTTTATGATTTATATATATGTTTTCGATTGATGCCATGATGAGTTAGTATGAGTCTTTAAGCTCGCTCTGCTTTTAATTACAATACCTTAATCCCCTGTATCTCATACCTCTATCACTGATTTTGGGCTATTCTAATTTACAATGCTTAAGGTGTTATAATGATTCCTTTTAAGTAAGGATGTTTTAAGGTGAAGGATAAATCAAAAATGGTTCTATTTACTACATGTTTATGTAAATACCCATCCCACAATCCCGTCTAATGGCAATGAGTAATCCAGATATGTGTTATTAGGACCTAGTCATTAACAAGTAAGGTAAGAGATGGATTTTGATTACTAAAAAACAATGAGCCTGTAAAAGGACAGTGAAGGTGCATTAACAGCTTTATCATATGTTTTGCTATCAACTCAGGGACATAGTCAACATCTGTGTTTCGTGAGCTATAGTGTTAAAACTTAGAAGTATAAGCCTTTAAATTGGTTTGCTCCGTATATTCATCAGTTTACTTGAGGTTTTAAGTTTCACTGATCGGAAAAAAACCAAAATTCAACTACCAGTTCGTAAAGAAACCCAATTTGGTACATACATTGACTTTACATGGAAAGAACACACACAATATATTATTCAAATATAAGCTCATACAAATCAATTAGGGATAAGTGCGCCGGAATGCAATCAACTAACCATGAAAAGTTATTGTGTGCACGAACTCTAGTTCAGCTTTATTGTGTTCAGGAAACTTGTTCAAGAGCCCTATAGCATGCAAAAGTGACCGGGTAAGAAGTTAGCCGGTCACCACTTTCACTTAACTCGCCGGAAACTGCAAATACTCGCCGGAAAACTTAAAAATCCGATTAAACCTTCGTTTCTTCGAATTAGACCACGAAATTCGCACCAAAATACTCAAAAATCAGCCGCGAACAAACCCTCGGCAAAAGTTAAACCGATTGACACTCGCCGGAAAAATTAAAATCACCATAACTTTGTTGTTTCTTCGAGTTTCGACTTGAAACCAACACCAAACTGCTCAAAATTGACGTCCGCACAAATCCTAACTGAAAACAATCTCGATCAGATCCTTGCCGGAAAAACGATTATCGCCGGAAATAGTAACCGTCAACAACCTTCAACCAATCGGGGAAAAATGAAGATATCACCACAACAAGTATTAGATATACCACAAGGTTCCAATCTATATGCAGTAGAAAAGAAAAAAAAGAGATCCCTAATCAATAAAACGTGATTTATTTTGCCCAAAACAATAAACCAGATGTTTATGGGGTATGAAAGCCAGCAGCAGCACCAGAAGAACAAATTGATTCCAAGAAAGAACAAAGTGAAATTTATATTTTGATTTTTATATGATTTTCGGTTTTTATCTTTGCCCGACTCCCCTCCTGCCTGACTCCTCAGTCCTCTCCTTCTCTATCTCTTATTGCTTGGTCGCCGGCCACTTTATGCCATTCTTGACTGATGCATCGAAATTAGATCGATGAAAAGTGAAATCCAAGATAAGTTTTTAAAGAACAGAAGAAAGTTTTTTAATTAATTTGATTTTAGAATTGATGAATTTTTGTTTTAATAGGTATACGAAGAAGAAAAGAAATATGTGGCCAGAGAGAAAGAAAGAAACATCAAAATGAATGTAACATCCGTGAGTTTTGACCCGTTGACTTTATGTGTAATTCGACTAACAATTTAAGTTAATGAAGAATTCGGGTCGTTTTGTGATTAAATGACAATGTGGTAAGTTAGTCGGGTCGATAGTTTGACTTAAACGTGTTTAAATGTAGAACGAATTGTATTTTGGTTTGAGAAAGGAAACGGGTCGGCCCGTGGGTCATCCACGACCCACCAGCCCTCTTGACCCATTTCCCTCCCCTTATCTCATTCATTCACCACCCATTTCATTTCCCTTCTCTTTTCTCTCTTCTCTTTTCTCTCTAAGTGAAAGCAAGACCACCCATCTCATTTCTTCTCTTCTCTAGCATCATTTGGTGTTTTAGATTTGGTTTAACTCGAGAATCATCATCGTCTTCATCTCCTTGTCACCATATCGAAGGATCAAAAGTCTTAGTGCAAGGTTTTACCCATTTTGACCCAATTCGGGTTCTAGCTCGAGAAGGAAGCTTTGGTAAGTCAAATTCATCCCATTTGCATCTATTTATGTTAGTTTACTCGTTTCAAGTCATTTCGAGTGTTTACAGGTCCTAAAACGACTCAAAATGAAGTTTGGGTCGAATTAGGGTTAACTAGGGTTTTGTTTGATTTGGAAGATTTGATGATGTTATGGTATGAAATATGGGTTTGGGTAAGTGTATTTAGGTGTTAGAAGGCCAAATGTAACTTCAAAACGGGTCCTATAGCATTGTAGATCGATTTAGAGTTTTGGTTTAAGAGAAAATAGGGTTTTGGGTTGAATTTCCTGCACTCTTGGCTGCTGTTCGTGGGTCTGCCCAGTAAGGGGCTTAACCTACGCCATGGAGAGCGTCGTTACGCTAGGTAAAGTTTGTATGGGCGTAAGTTACGGCCCATAGGGGCGTAGCTTACGCCAGTTGTCCAGTTTCTGATTTCTTGTTTGACCTAATTCGACTTCCAGAACCCTAGTAACGCATCGAGCTTCGATCTAATTCACTTCTTAACTTATTTAACAATGAATAAGAGTCTTAGAAGTCACCAAACGTCGAGAACCACTTTGGGAACCTAATTAGGGTTTTGCCGAATATTTAATAACTACGTATATGTGTTTATGTGTGTTGATATGAATGTATATGATCGATATTTAGGTTTTGGACGCGAAGCGAACATCGAACGACTGTAACTCAACTTCGTACCCAACTTAACTTCTTTGCCGATCAGGTGAGTTTCGTAGCTCCCTACTCATTTGAGATTCGGGCTGAAAAGTGTAAACATACGTGCTTTTTTTTTTGAGTGATTGGTTGATTATGTATTAAATTTTGGTTACATATTGCGATTAGGTTAGTTGTACATACATGGAAGACGATGATACCTTTAATGAATTGTAGATGTGGTGGGAAGGCTGCGGGTGACCCTATAGATAAGCATCTATGATTCCTTAAATGTAAAGTCGTATGAAATGTATGTGCATTGTAGTTTTAGATGATTTGTTGTACGATAGACTTGTGATTGAGATTGATCATGCTTTTGTACTTATTGATTGGTTGATGTACTTCCAAGTGTCTTGCACTTGAGAACATGCTTTTGTACTTATTGATTGGTTGATGTACTTCCAAGTGTCTTGCACTTGAGAACATGCTTTTGTACTTATTGATTGGTTGATGTACTTCCAAGTGTCTTGCACTTGAGAACATGCTTTTGTACTTATTGATTGGTTGATGTACTTCCAAGTGTCTTGCACTTGAGAACATGCTTTTGTACTTATTGATTGGTTGATGTACTTCCAAGTGTCTTGCACTTGAGAACATGCTTTTGTACTTATTGATTGGTTGATGTACTTCCAAGTGTCTTGCACTTGAGAACATGCTTTTGTACTTATTGATTGGTTGATGTACTTCCAAGTGTCTTGCACTTGAGAACATGCTTTTGTACTTATTGATTGGTTGATGTACTTCCAAGTGTCTTGCACTTGAGAACATGCTTTTGTACTTATTGATTGGTTGATGTACTTCCAAGTGTCTTGCACTTGAGAACATGCTTTTGTACTTATTGATTGGTTGATGTACTTCCAAGTGTCTTGCACTTGAGAACATGCTTTTGTACTTATTGATTGGTTGATGTACTTCCAAGTGTCTTGCACTTGAGAACATGCTTTTGTACTTATTGATTGGTTGATGTACTTCCAAGTGTCTTGCACTTGAGAACATGCTTTTGTACTTATTGATTGGTTGATGTACTTCCAAGTGTCTTGCACTTGAGAACATGCTTTTGTACTTATTGATTGGTTGATGTACTTCCAAGTGTCTTGCACTTGAGAACATGCTTTTGTACTTATTGATTGGTTGATGTACTTCCAAGTGTCTTGCACTTGAGAACATGCTTTTGTACTTATTGATTGGTTGATGTACTTCCAAGTGTCTTGCACTTGAGAACATGCTTTTGTACTTATTGATTGGTTGATGTACTTCCAAGTGTCTTGCACTTGAGAACATGCTTTTGTACTTATTGATTGGTTGATGTACTTCCAAGTGTCTTGCACTTGAGAACATGCTTTTGTACTTATTGATTGGTTGATGTACTTCCAAGTGTCTTGCACTTGAGAACATGCTTTTGTACTTATTGATTGGTTGATGTACTTCCAAGTGTCTTGCACTTGAGAACATGCTTTTGTACTTATTGATTGGTTGATGTACTTCCAAGTGTCTTGCACTTGAGAACATGCTTTTGTACTTATTGATTGGTTGATGTACTTCCAAGTGTCTTGCACTTGAGAACATGCTTTTGTACTTATTGATTGGTTGATGTACTTCCAAGTGTCTTGCACTTGAGAACATGCTTTTGTACTTATTGATTGGTTGATGTACTTCCAAGTGTCTTGCACTTGAGAACATGCTTTTGTACTTATTGATTGGTTGATGTACTTCCAAGTGTCTTGCACTTGAGAACATGCTTTTGTACTTATTGATTGGTTGATGTACTTCCAAGTGTCTTGCACTTGAGAACATGCTTTTGTACTTATTGATTGGTTGATGTACTTCCAAGTGTCTTGCACTTGAGAACATGCTTTTGTACTTATTGATTGGTTGATGTACTTCCAAGTGTCTTGCACTTGAGAACATGCTTTTGTACTTATTGATTGGTTGATGTACTTCCAAGTGTCTTGCACTTGAGAACATGCTTTTGTACTTATTGATTGGTTGATGTACTTCCAAGTGTCTTGCACTTGAGAACATGCTTTTGTACTTATTGATTGGTTGATGTACTTCCAAGTGTCTTGCACTTGAGAACATGCTTTTGTACTTATTGATTGGTTGATGTACTTCCAAGTGTCTTGCACTTGAGAACATGCTTTTGTACTTATTGATTGGTTGATGTACTTCCAAGTGTCTTGCACTTGAGAACATGCTTTTGTACTTATTGATTGGTTGATGTACTTCCAAGTGTCTTGCACTTGAGAACATGCTTTTGTACTTATTGATTGGTTGATGTACTTCCAAGTGTCTTGCACTTGAGAACATGCTTTTGTACTTATTGATTGGTTGATGTACTTCCAAGTGTCTTGCACTTGAGAACATGCTTTTGTACTTATTGATTGGTTGATGTACTTCCAAGTGTCTTGCACTTGAGAACATGCTTTTGTACTTATTGATTGGTTGATGTACTTCCAAGTGTCTTGCACTTGAGAACATGCTGTACCCTATATATAAGCATCTAGGACTCGAAGAAAGTAGAACCCTCCTAAATGTGTGTACGTATAGTATAGTGTAATTGTGTTTGATGTATATATACGCGGTTTACACGCAAGCATACTAAATGTATATATACGCGGTTTACCCGCAAGCATACTAATGTTATATACGGTTTAGCAAGCATACAATGTATATATAGCTTTGTCACACCCCGTTGTAGCGGAAATACAGGGTTAACAAAGAATTGCATACTAATCAGAAGGTTAATAGAAATTACATCCATTTATACCAATACAAGTCAAAACAAGTACAATCGTTCCAAGTGTGGACCCCAAAATACGGATACAAGCCATCCTCATTTGGAACTGGGCCCACAGAATACAAGTTATATAAATTGGACAGTCAAATACAATTAAAGCCAAAAGCATGAGAGTCCTCAATGTCTGATGCTAATTGTACGTCCAAAGTCAAAAGATTGGCCCTATAATGCCAAAGACGATTCCAAGACTTACTGATGGTCACCTGAAAAGCATGAAATTTGAGAGGATCAACTATCGAAATAGTTGGTGAGTTTACAGTGTGTTTGACTAAAAGATCAATCGTCGTTTGTTGTAGTTATTTAATGCATGACGGTTCAGACCGAAGTCTAACCTAAATATATATAGCCAAGACGGTTCAGACCGAAGTCTAACCTAAATAATATGACAAGACGGTTCAGACCGAAGTCTAACCTAAATAATATGACAAGACGGTTCAACCGAAGTCTAACCTAAATAATATGACAAGACGGTTCAGACCGAAGTCTAACCTAAATAATATGACAAGACGGTTCAGACCGAAGTCTAACCTAAATATATATGACAAGACGGTTCAAACCGAAGTCTAACCTAAATAATATGACAAGACGGTTCAGACCGAAGTCTAACCTAAATAATATGACAAGACGGTTCAGACCGAAGTCTAACCTAAATAATATGACAAGACGGTTCAGACCGAAGTCTAACCTAAATAATATGACAAGACGGTTCAGACCGAAGTCTAACCTAAATAATATGACAAGACGGTTCAGACCGAAGTCTAACCTAAATATATATAGCCAAGACGGTTCAGACCGAAGTCTAACCTAAATAATATGACAAGACGGTTCAGACCGAAGTCTAACCTAAATAATATGACAAGACGGTTCAGACCGAAGTCTAACCTAAATAATATGACAAGACGGTTCAGACCGAAGTCTAACCTAAATAATATGACAAGACGGTTCAGACCGAAGTCTAACCTAAATAATATGACAAGACGGTTCAGACCGAAGTCTAACCTAAATAATATGACAAGACGGTTCAGACCGAAGTCTAACCTAAATAATATGACAAGACGGTTCAGACCGAAGTCTAACCTAAATAATATGACAAGACGGTTCAGACCGAAGTCTAACCTAAATAATATGACAAGACGGTTCAGACCGAAGTCTAACCTAAATAATATGACAAGACGGTTCAGACCGAAGTCTAACCTAAATAATATGACAAGACGGTTCAGACCGAAGTCTAACCTAAATAATATGACAAGACGGTTCAGACCGAAGTCTAACCTAAATAATATGACAAGACGGTTCAGACCGAAGTCTAACCTAAATAATATGACAAGACGGTTCAGACCGAAGTCTAACCTAAATAATATGACAAGACGGTTCAGACCGAAGTCTAACCTAAATAATATGACAAGACGGTTCAGACCGAAGTCTAACCTAAATAATATGACAAGACGGTTCAGACCGAAGTCTAACCTAAATAATATGACAAGACGGTTCAGACCGAAGTCTAACCTAAATAATATGACAAGACGGTTCAGACCGAAGTCTAACCTAAATAATATGACAAGACGGTTCAGACCGAAGTCTAACCTAAATAATATGACAAGACGGTTCAGACCGAAGTCTAACCTAAATAATATGACAAGACGGTTCAGACCGAAGTCTAACCTAAATAATATGACAAGACGGTTCAGACCGAAGTCTAACCTAAATAATATGACAAGACGGTTCAGACCGAAGTCTAACCTAAATATATATAGCCAAGACGGTTCAGACCGAAGTCTAACCTAAATAATATGACAAGACGGTTCAGACCGAAGTCTAACCTAAATAATATGACAAGACGGTTCAGACCGAAGTCCTAACCTAAATAATATGACAAGACGGTTCAGACCGAAGTCTAACCTAAATAATATGACAAGACGGTTCAGACCGAAGTCTAACCTAAATATATATAGCCAAGACGGTTCAGACCGAAGTCTAACCTAAATAATATGACAAGACGGTTCAGACCGAAGTCTAACCTAAATAATATGACAAGACGGTTCAGACCGAAGTCTAACCTAAATATATATAGCCAAGACGGTTCAGACCGAAGTCTAACCTAAATAATATGACAAGACGGTTCAGACCGAAGTCTAACCTAAATAATATGACAAGACGGTTCAGACCGAAGTCTAACCTAAATAATATGACAAGACGGTTCAGACCGAAGTCTAACCTAAATAATATGACAAGACGGTTCAGACCGAAGTCTAACCTAAATAATATGACAAGACGGTTCAGACCGAAGTCTAACCTAAATAATATGACAAGACGGTTCAGACCGAAGTCTAACCTAAACCTAGGATAAGAGTACCAATGGTGAGGATCAAATCTCACGACGACAAGTATCCTACGTACCACTACTTAGCTATCAATCCTAGAATGCCTTTACCGAATGTGATTCAATGTTTAATATTATTTGACTCAAGTTCGTCTTTTATTACTAAATTTGAATAAAAGTCAAAAGTTCCAGCCAGTTACCACTGCGCCGCAGTGAGCCAGAACTATGCTCACTGCGCCGCAGTGGGCTAAATGAACAAAAGGGCCGAGAAATGACACTGCGCCGCAGTGAGCCATTGCCAAGCTCACTGCGCCGCAGTGAGCTAAAAATGCACAACCAGCCCTAGCCACTGCGCCGCAGTGGGGCTAAGCCCATGCCACTGCGCCGCAGTGGCCTCATTCTGCAGCCAGCACCAGCAGGTGCAATTATGCAGAGAAGCCCAAATCGTTTTTCGACTAAATTCCTTTCATTAAAACAAGTTTCAACAAGTGCAATAGACCTGGAAACATACCATTTCGCCAACCATTTCGCCATTTCAATCATTTTGATATCAAAACCAAATTCTAAGCCAAAACCTAATTAAATTTCCATGAACCCTAATTTACATAACAATTTAAAGCCTCTAATTCCGTTTACAAAACTAAAACAAACCTTCAAATGAATTTAAATCGAATCAAAAGTTTGAGAAAAATGTTTACTTACCAAAATTTGATGTTCTTGAGAAATAGGAAGAAAAATAGATAGATGATGATTTTGATCCTTGCCAAAACCCTAATTATTATAGAAAGATGATTAATTTGCTTTGATTCCCCTTTGATTTCTCCTTGCCAGAAATGATTTAGAGTGTAAAGTGAAATGTGTGTGTGTTCTGTGTGTGTGTTGGGTCGACAGGCTAAGAAAGAAAAGGAGGGAAATGCTTTGTTGTTTGTTTGTTGTTAAATTCCCAGCCACAATAAACATTTCGGCCCATGTGGCCCTAAATGGGATATTTCCAATACCCTTAATTTGGTAAAATGCTTACGATTAAATACCGTTTGACCAAAAGTTTAAAAATGTAAAATAAAGGTATCTTCCCTCGTCTCATTTTTAGTCAAGACAAGCAAATAAAGTTTCGTCAAAGGGAACTTTATAATATTAAGTCTAGACAGTCTAATTATCTTGTGCAAGACATAACCTTTAAATATTAATTTAAAGTTATTTTTAAAGACTCGGCATTCGTCTAGATAGCTAATAGTCTACGTCATCAAGATACGTCTAATTTGACTAAGTCAAAAGTCCAAAAGTCTAATAAGTTCCACGTCAAATGACTGTCTAATTGAGATTAGGACTAACCCGATGTTAATTAATTACGAGTTGTCACAGCATCCCCGACTTCTAAGGATTTCGTCCCGAAATCAAGTCTTGCTCAGTAAAAAGATGAGGATAGTTATTCCTCATAAAGTCTTCACGTTCCCAAGTCAAGTCGGGACCATGTTTTGAGTTCCAACGAACTTTGACCAATTTGATACGACTGCGTCTAAGTTGTTTGAGCTGTTGGTCTAAAATTTCAACAGGTTCTTCAACGAATTGAAGAGAGTCAGTCACTTGCAGCTCTTCGACAGGTACGACTAAAGTCTCATCAGTCAGACATTTCTTAAGATTCGAAATGTGAAATGTGTGATGAACATGTTCTAGCTCCTTAGGTAAATCGAGCTTGTAAGCCACGGAACCAATTCTTTGAACAATTTCGAATGGTCCGATATAACGAGGACTAAGTTTCCCTCGTACGCCAAAACGTGCAGTGCCCTTCCAAGGTGACACTTTCAACATGACTTTGTCTCCCACTTGAAACTCAAGTGGTTTCCGTCTACGGTCGGCATAGCTCTTTTGACGATCTTGAGCCGCCTTCAGCCGTGCCCTAATTTCGACAATTTGATCAGTAGTCTTCTGAACTAGTCCATATTTAAATAAACGACGTTCTCCAGCATCAAGCCAACAGACAGGAGATCTACACTTTCGTCCATATAAAGCCTCATAAGGCGCGCATTTGATGCTAGTGTGATAGCTGTTGTTATATGAAAATTCAGCTAACGGCAAAAAGGTATCCCAACTACCTTTGAAGTCAATGACACATGCCCGAAGCATGTCTTCTAAAGTCTGGATGGTACGTTCACTTTGTCCGTCCGTCTGTGGATGGTAAGCCGTACTCAGGTGCAATTGAGTGCCTAGGGCGTCTTGAAAATATCGCCATGATTGTGAAGTGAAACGACCATCACGGTCAGAGATAATAGACAAAGGAACGCCATGAAGAGATACAATCCTTTCAATGTATATTTGAGACAATTTCCTTATCTTCCAGTTCTCCCGAATTGGAATGAAATGAGCAGACTTCGTCAATCGATCGACAATGACCCAAATAGTATCGTATCCTTTCAGGGTTCGAGGTAACTTCGTAATGAAGTCCATAGTAATCTGTTCCCATTTCCAGTCAGGAATTTGGGGTTGTTGGAGCAGCCCAGAAGGCTTTTGGTGCTCCGCCTTGACCATCGAACAATTTAAACACTTCGAGACATAAGTGGCGATATCTCTTTTCATACCAGGCCACCAATAAAAGTCCTTCAGTCCATGGTACATTTTGTCAGCGCCAGGATGGATTGAATACCTAGATCGATGACTTTCGTTCATTAAAAGTTCTCTAAGTCCATTATACTTGGGAATCCACACTCTGCCCTTTACATGTCGGATTCCATCGCCATCCAATTCAAACAAACGTTCAGCATTCCACAATGCTTCCTCCTCGATACGCCCTGGCCGTAGGGCTTCGTTTTGATCGTCTAAAACTCTATCCCTTAATGACGAGCCAAGATAAGAACTTGCTCTTGTTATGACAGATAGTGAAATTCTATCTTTTCGACTTAGCGCGTCAGCAACAACATTTGCTTTACCGGGATGATATTTGAGTTCACAGTCGTAGTCACTGAGTAATTCTACCCATCGTCGTTGTCGCATATTCAGCATTTTCTGATCGAAGATATGCTGAAGGCTTTTGTGATCCGTGAATACAGTACACTTGGTACCATACAGATAATGTCTCCAAATTTTTAATGCAAAAACAACCGCTCCGAGTTCTAGATCGTGGGTTGTATAGTTCTTTTCGTGGATTTTGAGCTGTCTAGAAGCGTAAGCAATGACCTTACCTTCCTGCATAAGTACACATCCCATGCCCTGATGTGAGGCGTCACAGTATACCACGAAATTTTCAATGCCATTTGGTAACGCTAGAATAGGAGCATTACACAGCCTGTCCTTTAATGTCTGAAATGCCTTCTCTTGGGCATCCTGCCAAATAAATTCCTTAGTCTTCTGAGTTAATAAGGTCAAAGGTTGAGCAACCTTAGAGAAATTCTCAATGAATCTCCTGTAATAGCCAGCCAGTCCAAGAAATTGACGTATTTCTGTCGGAGTCTTTGGGGCTTCCCACTTCTTTATCGCTTCGACCTTAGATGGATCTACATGGATCCCATCCCTGTTCACTACATGACCCAAGAAGTGTACTTCCCTAATCCAGAATTCACATTTTGAGAATTTCGCGTACAACTTCTGATCCTTGAGCAGTTGCAGAATGGTTCTCAGATGACCTTCATGTTCGTCTTTATTCCTTGAGTATATCAGTATGTCGTCAATGAATACAATGACAAACTTGTCCAGATACGGTCGACATACTCGATTCATTAAGTCCATAAACACAGCAGGTGCATTGGTTAAGCCAAACGGCATAACCAAAAACTCATAATGTCCGTAACGAGTTCTGAAAGCTGTTTTAGGAATGTCTGTCTCTCTGACTCTGAGTTGATGATACCCAGACCTGAGATCGATCTTGGAAAAGTGTGATGCACCTTCCAGTTGGTCAAATAAGTCGTCAATACGAGGCAAAGGGTACCTGTTCTTGACAGTCAACTTGTTCAATTCTCTATAATCTATACACATGCGCATAGAGCCGTCCTTCTTTTTGACAAATAGAATCGGAGCTCCCCAAGGTGATGAACTTGGGCGAATTAGTCCTTTAGCTAACAACTCTTGAAGTTGTTCGGATAATTCTTGCATTTCTGACGGCGCAAGACGATAGGGTGCCTTGGCCACGGGTGCAGCTCCAGGGACTAATTCTATTCCAAACTCAACTGGTCTGTGAGGTGGAAGTCCCGTCAAATCTTCAGGAAATACTTCTGGAAAATCTTTAACTACAGGGATGTCTTGAATGTCTTTACCCTTCGGCTTCCTTTCAACAACCAGTGCCAAGAAGGCAGGGTATTCTTTTTGTAAATATTTATTCGCCTTTATCGCCGATACTAAAATCAATTCCTTTCCTGACTTGTCTCCTTGCACTACTAGGGTTTCGTCATTCTGAAGGGGTATCCTAACAATCTTCTCGTAACACATTATTTCAGCTCTAACCTTAGATAACCAGTCCATTCCAACAATTACATCAAAACTACTGAGTTCTATGGGAATAAGATTTATTTTAAAGGTTTCGCCAGATAGTGTCAAATTGCAATCTACTAAATGATCTCTAGCAATATACTTTTGACCGTTTGCATATTCGACAATATAAGTGTCTTTCATGGGGATAGCCACTATACCGAATCGGGACTTAAATTCTAAGGATATAAAGCTTTTATCAGCACCAGAGTCGAATAACACAAAAACATAATGATTATTGAGTATGAATGTACCTATCACAACGTTGGGATCACGTCGTGCATCAGCAGCATCCAAAGCAAAAACTCGGCCTCTACCTCGTCCATCTTGATTCCTTGCTTGATTATTCCCCGCATGGTTCCTTACTGGAACTATTGCATTGTTGTTCGGGTTCAGATTAAGTCTTGGACATGCAGGTCGCAGATGGGTTTCGCTCCCACATTCGTAGCATTGAGCCTGTGTCTTGCCCTTACAAAACTTCTCCAGATGTCCCGCCCTTTTACAACGTCGACAAATAGGACAATTTCCTCTGTGATGGAGATTACACCTATTACACCTAGGATCTGTGCCGGTGTACCTCGTGACGTCCTGAGTAACTACCGCAAAGTTTCTGGCAGTCTTAAACCTCTTGCCATTTCCACCGCCACCATATCCACTACCAGAGGCATGATCACTCCTTCTCTTGACCACTTCAGTTCCAACAGAAGAACCAGTGGTTCTTTTCAAGTCTATCACCATCCGGTTGGTTGCACTAACTGCCGCTTGAAGAGTCGTAGGATTAAAAGCGGCTACCAATCTTCGGACATCAGGTGACAAGCCATAACAGTACCTCTCGATCAATTTCTCCTCCGTATCTACCATACGAGGAACTAGTCTTGTCAGCTCATGAAAACGAGTAGTGTATTTCTCGTTGTCTAGCCCGACCATAGTATGATTCCAAAATTCGCCTTCCATTCTCTGTACTTCCTCCCTAGGACAGTATTTCTCCATCAACATACTTTTAAACTCAAACCAAGGTATCCGATTAGCTTGGTCTCGACCTCGGGTCCTAACCTGTTCGTTCCACCATGATAGAGCGTGCTTTTGAAGTTGAGTGGAAGCATATTCCACTTTGTGCTCTTCGGCACAACGACTAATATGAAGCACCGCCTCTATGCTTTCTAGCCAGTTGATTAGACCTACCGGACCCTCTGTACCATGAAATTCTTTTGGTTTACAATAGGTAAAGGTCTTGTAGTCACCCACTCGAAGTTGAGCTCGAGGAACAACTTGCTCAGCAGTAGGTTCAACATTGTTACTATTATCAGTATGATGATTATTATTTGCGTTCATGCTTGCCGTGATCTGAGCAACTAAAGTAGGCATGGCGGCCAACAGTTGCTGCGTCACAAATGCTGCCATATTATTATCCCCGCCAGTATTTGGGGTAGGTCCAGGACCAGTGTTCACCTGGACAGGAGCAGTTTCTGGTTCTTGCTGGATTACAGGTTCTTCCTGTTCAGCTTCATTATTCAAAGGAGTGGATCGAGTAACTCTCTTTGGTGCAGTTTTCTTGACTGGAGCCTTTTTCTGAACCTTGCTTTTCGTCTTAGGAGCCATAAGTCTAAGATATGAACAAAAATGTCATTTAGAGATTTCCTTGATAGGTTAAATAGAAAGTATCTTTGCAAGACAGATGACAGTACAATGCAAGTCACAAATTGCTGACTTGTATGAATTCATGTACTAGACAAGACAGGAAAAATATGAAAAGTCATATTTCTAGAGCTAAGAATAAGCAGTTGACATAGTCTGAACAAGTAAGTAAGCCAAAAGACAATCGTATTTCATTGATGTTCAAAATTTTACATAGTCTGGTATGTACAGTCCAAAAACATGTGGGAAACTTCATCCACAACGTTAGACTACTTAGTCGGAGCAATACGATTTATAGACACGTGGGAAATACATCCACCAAAAGATTACAACTCAAAGTACAGAAGTACGAGTTGTTATAAGTTCTAGGCTTACAATACAGAAAGACATATTACATAATTACATCTTGCAAATAACAACGACTAGCAAAGCTACCACCAAAACCACCACAACCGACAGTATCCAGATCAACCTCCCAATAGTTTCCTTCCCTTCTCTAGCAACAGTCAATGCCTCCTCCGCCTGATGATAAGCTCCAGACAACGCCTGAGCTTGATTCTCTAATTTCTCCCTTGTACAGATGAGGGAATTGTTCATCCTTGACAATTGTCGGCGATAATATTCCGACCTATCAGCTGCAGATGCAACTGGCATAACAGCACTTGGGTTGTAGACAGGCGCTCTGGAGGGACCCGCAGCATACGGATCTCCCTGAAGGAAAGAAAGTCCAAGTCCACCGTTGCCCTGAACTGGTGCAGAAGGACCAGGAGCATAGGGGTCTCTAGGAGCATAAGGCAAATGAGCTCCCTCGGTAGTCCTCCTCTGATATGGAGATACCGGGGGGGGGGGGGGGGGGGGGGGGGGGGGGGGGGGGGGGGGGGGGGGGGGGGGGGGGGGGGGGGGGGGGGGGGGGGGGGGGGGGGGGGGGGGGGGGGGGGGGGGGGGGGGGGGGGGGGGGGGGGGGGGGGGGGGGGGGGGGGGGGGGGGGGGGGGGGGGGGGGGGGGGGGGGGGGGGGGGGGGGGGGGGGGGGGGGGGGGGGGGGGGGGGGGGGGGGGGGGGGGGGGGGGGGGGGGGGGGGGGGGGGGGGGGGGGGGGGGGGGGGGGGGGGGGGGGGGGGGGGGGGGGGGGGGGGGGGGGGGGGGGGGGGGGGGGGGGGGGGGGGGGGGGGGGGGGGGGGGGGGGGGGGGGGGGGGGGGGGGGGGGGGGGGGGGGGGGGGGGGGGGGGGGGGGGGGGGGGGGGGGGGGGGGGGGGGGGGGGGGGGGGGGGGGGGGGGGGGGGGGGGGGGGGGGGGGGGGGGGGGGGGGGGGGGGGGGGGGGGGGGGGGGGGGGGGGGGGGGGGGGGGGGGGGGGGGGGGGGGGGGGGGGGGGGGGGGGGGGGGGGGGGGGGGGGGGGGGGGGGGGGGGGGGGGGGGGGGGGGGGGGGGGGGGGGGGGGGGGGGGGGGGGGGGGGGGGGGGGGGGGGGGGGGGGGGGGGGGGGGGGGGGGGGGGGGGGGGGGGGGGGGGGGGGGGGGGGGGGGGGGGGGGGGGGGGGGGGGGGGGGGGGGGGGGGGGGGGGGGGGGGGGGGGGGGGGGGGGGGGGGGGGGGGGGGGGGGGGGGGGGGGGGGGGGGGGGGGGGGGGGGGGGGGGGGGGGGGGGGGGGGGGGGGGGGGGGGGGGGGGGGGGGGGGGGGGGGGGGGGGGGGGGGGGGGGGGGGGGGGGGGGGGGGGGGGGGGGGGGGGGGGGGGGGGGGGGGGGGGGGGGGGGGGGGGGGGGGGGGGGGGGGGGGGGGGGGGGGGGGGGGGGGGGGGGGGGGGGGGGGGGGGGGGGGGGGGGGGGGGGGGGGGGGGGGGGGGGGGGGGGGGGGGGGGGGGGGGGGGGGGGGGGGGGGGGGGGGGGGGGGGGGGGGGGGGGGGGGGGGGGGGGGGGGGGGGGGGGGGGGGGGGGGGGGGGGGGGGGGGGGGGGGGGGGGGGGGGGGGGGGGGGGGGGGGGGGGGGGGGGGGGGGGGGGGGGGGGGGGGGGGGGGGGGGGGGGGGGGGGGGGGGGGGGGGGGGGGGGGGGGGGGGGGGGGGGGGGGGGGGGGGGGGGGGGGGGGGGGGGGGGGGGGGGGGGGGGGGGGGGGGGGGGGGGGGGGGGGGGGGGGGGGGGGGGGGGGGGGGGGGGGGGGGGGGGGGGGGGGGGGGGGGGGGGGGGGGGGGGGGGGGGGGGGGGGGGGGGGGGGGGGGGGGGGGGGGGGGGGGGGGGGGGGGGGGGGGGGGGGGGGGGGGGGGGGGGGGGGGGGGGGGGGGGGGGGGGGGGGGGGGGGGGGGGGGGGGGGGGGGGGGGGGGGGGGGGGGGGGGGGGGGGGGGGGGGGGGGGGGGGGGGGGGGGGGGGGGGGGGGGGGGGGGGGGGGGGGGGGGGGGGGGGGGGGGGGGGGGGGGGGGGGGGGGGGGGGGGGGGGGGGGGGGGGGGGGGGGGGGGGGGGGGGGGGGGGGGGGGGGGGGGGGGGGGGGGGGGGGGGGGGGGGGGGGGGGGGGGGGGGGGGGGGGGGGGGGGGGGGGGGGGGGGGGGGGGGGGGGGGGGGGGGGGGGGGGGGGGGGGGGGGGGGGGGGGGGGGGGGGGGGGGGGGGGGGGGGGGGGGGGGGGGGGGGGGGGGGGGGGGGGGGGGGGGGGGGGGGGGGGGGGGGGGGGGGGGGGGGGGGGGGGGGGGGGGGGGGGGGGGGGGGGGGGGGGGGGGGGGGGGGGGGGGGGGGGGGGGGGGGGGGGGGGGGGGGGGGGGGGGGGGGGGGGGGGGGGGGGGGGGGGGGGGGGGGGGGGGGGGGGGGGGGGGGGGGGGGGGGGGGGGGGGGGGGGGAGCATAAGGCAAATGAGCTCCCTCGGTATTCCTCCTCTGATATGGAGATACCGGTGTTACAGATGATTGAACATGGATAGACACATGTTCGCCTCCAGATTCACTGGAAGATGAAACAAGGTTGATAGGGCGTGATTCATTGCCCGATTCCTCCATTGGTTCCTCTTCATAAGAGTCAGGAACATAAGGAATGGAGTTTGTTATGACAGGAACTGGAGGTGTACAAGGTACAACAGCATTTGAGCTAACTCCATCCGACATGACTAGTCTGAAAAGATAGTCAAAGAATCCATATAAGTCAAATGGATAAGGCAGTACGTCTCAAATGGATGATACAGTACGCAATGAGTTTTAAAGAAATCTTTGTCTAGATTACACACATTTGGTTTGGGTTTCTATTACCAACATATTTGAAATGCTTATATATAGGGTCACCCGCAGCCTTCCCACCACATTTTAAATATGCTGTTAATATAATCCAAACTATCACGTATATAAACCTTATGCATACACATACGATTTGAGTTTCTATTCCTAACATACCTTCAATGTTTATATATAGGGTCACCCGCAGCCTTCCCACCACATCTACAGTATGTTGTGAATATAGCTCAAACCATAACGTATATACAAAATCTAAGATATTTATTTCGAGCCTTATATTATTTTACATAATCGGGACGTAGTTGATCAAGTTAGGTCTAATTATAGACAAATAATATAACTCCTGAAATAAGTATCCTAAACCTAATTAGACTTAGATTCCCTTTTGAAACGAAATGGCTATAGATTGAGTTTTTCCAGCGGAAAAACTCGGTATTAACTATAACCTGTGTCTCTGATACCAATTTTTGTCACACCCCGTTGTAGCGGAAATACAGGGTTAACAAAGAATTGCATACTAATCAGAAGGTTAATAGAAATTACATCCATTTATACCAATACAAGTCAAAACAAGTACAATCGTTCCAAGTGTGGACCCCAAAATACGGATACAAGCCATCCTCATTTGGAACTGGCCCACAGAATACAAGTTATATAAATTGGACAGTCAAATACAATTAAAGCCAAAAGCATGAGAGTCCTCAATGTCTGATGCTAATTGTACGTCCAAAGTCAAAAGATTGGCCCTATAATGCCAAAGACGATTCCAAGACTTACTGATGGTCACCTGAAAAGCATGAAATTTGAGAGGATCAACTATCGAAATAGTTGGTGAGTTTACAGTGTGTTTGACTAAAAGATCAATCGTCGTTTGTTGTAGTTATTTAATGCATGACGGTTCAGACCGAAGTCTAACCTAAATAATATGACAAGACGGTTCAGACCGAAGTCTAACCTAAATAATATGACAAGACGGTTCAGACCGAAGTCTAACCTAAATAATATGACAAGACGGTTCAGACCGAAGTCTAACCTAAATAATATGACAAGACGGTTCAGACCGAAGTCTAACCTAAATAATATGACAAGACGGTTCAGACCGAAGTCTAACCTAAATATATATAGACAAGACGGTTCAGACCGAAGTCTAACCTAAATAATATGACAAGACGGTTCAGACCGAAGTCTAACCTAAATAATATGACAAGACGGTTCAGACCGAAGTCTAACCTAAATAATATGACAAGACGGTTCAGACCGAAGTCTAACCTAAATAATATGACAAGACGGTTCAGACCGAAGTCTAACCTAAATAATATGACAAGACGGTTCAGACCGAAGTCTAACCTAAATAATATGACAAGACGGTTCAGACCGAAGTCTAACCTAAATAATATGACAAGACGGTTCAGACCGAAGTCTAACCTAAATAATATGACAAGACGGTTCAGACCGAAGTCTAACCTAAATAATATGACAAGACGGTTCAGACCGAAGTCTAACCTAAATAATATGACAAGACGGTTCAGACCGAAGTCTAACCTAAATAATATGACAAGACGGTTCAGACCGAAGTCTAACCTAAATAATATGACAAGACGGTTCAGACCGAAGTCTAACCTAAATAATATGACAAGACGGTTCAGACCGAAGTCTAACCTAAATAATATGACAAGACGGTTCAGACCGAAGTCTAACCTAAATAATATGACAAGACGGTTCAGACCGAAGTCTAACCTAAATAATATGACAAGACGGTTCAGACCGAAGTCTAACCTAAATAATATGACAAGACGGTTCAGACCGAAGTCTAACCTAAATAATATGACAAGACGGTTCAGACCGAAGTCTAACCTAAATAATATGACAAGACGGTTCAGACCGAAGTCTAACCTAAATAATATGACAAGACGGTTCAGACCGAAGTCTAACCTAAATAATATGACAAGACGGTTCAGACCGAAGTCTAACCTAAATAATATGACAAGACGGTTCAGACCGAAGTCTAACCTAAATAATATGACAAGACGGTTCAGACCGAAGTCTAACCTAAATAATATGACAAGACGGTTCAGACCGAAGTCTAACCTAAATAATATGACAAGACGGTTCAGACCGAAGTCTAACCTAAATAATATGACAAGACGGTTCAGACCGAAGTCTAACCTAAATAATATGACAAGACGGTTCAGACCGAAGTCTAACCTAAATAATATGACAAGACGGTTCAGACCGAAGTCTAACCTAAATAATATGACAAGACGGTTCAGACCGAAGTCTAACCTAAATAATATGACAAGACGGTTCAGACCGAAGTCTAACCTAAATAATATGACAAGACGGTTCAGACCGAAGTCTAACCTAAATAATATGACAAGACGGTTCAGACCGAAGTCTAACCTAAATAATATGACAAGACGGTTCAGACCGAAGTCTAACCTAAATAATATGACAAGACGGTTCAGACCGAAGTCTAACCTAAATAATATGACAAGACGGTTCAGACCGAAGTCTAACCTAAATAATATGACAAGACGGTTCAGACCGAAGTCTAACCTAAATAATATGACAAGACGGTTCAGACCGAAGTCTAACCTAAATAATATGACAAGACGGTTCAGACCGAAGTCTAACCTAAATAATATGACAAGACGGTTCAGACCGAAGTCTAACCTAAATAATATGACAAGACGGTTCAGACCGAAGTCTAACCTAAATAATATGACAAGACGGTTCAGACCGAAGTCTAACCTAAATAATATGACAAGACGGTTCAGACCGAAGTCTAACCTAAATAATATGACAAGACGGTTCAGACCGAAGTCTAACCTAAATAATATGACAAGACGGTTCAGACCGAAGTCTAACCTAAATAATATGACAAGACGGTTCAGACCGAAGTCTAACCTAAATAATATGACAAGACGGTTCAGACCGAAGTCTAACCTAAATAATATGACAAGACGGTTCAGACCGAAGTCTAACCTAAATAATATGACAAGACGGTTCAGACCGAAGTCTAACCTAAATAATATGACAAGACGGTTCAGACCGAAGTCTAACCTAAATAATATGACAAGACGGTTCAGACCGAAGTCTAACCTAAATAATATGACAAGACGGTTCAGACCGAAGTCTAACCTAAATAATATGACAAGACGGTTCAGACCGAAGTCTAACCTAAATAATATGACAAGACGGTTCAGACCGAAGTCTAACCTAAATAATATGACAAGACGGTTCAGACCGAAGTCTAACCTAAATAATATGACAAGACGGTTCAGACCGAAGTCTAACCTAAATAATATGACAAGACGGTTCAGACCGAAGTCTAACCTAAATAATATGACAAGACGGTTCAGACCGAAGTCTAACCTAAATAATATGACAAGACGGTTCAGACCGAAGTCTAACCTAAATAATATGACAAGACGGTTCAGACCGAAGTCTAACCTAAATAATATGACAAGACGGTTCAGACCGAAGTCTAACCTAAATAATATGACAAGACGGTTCAGACCGAAGTCTAACCTAAATAATATGACAAGACGGTTCAGACCGAAGTCTAACCTAAATAATATGACAAGACGGTTCAGACCGAAGTCTAACCTAAATAATATGACAAGACGGTTCAGACCGAAGTCTAACCTAAATAATATGACAAGACGGTTCAGACCGAAGTCTAACCTAAATAATATGACAAGACGGTTCAGACCGAAGTCTAACCTAAATTTGAATGAAAAGTCAAAAGTTCCAGCCAGTTACCACTGCGCCGCAGTGAGCCAGAACTATGCTCACTGCGCCGCAGTGGGCTAAATGAACAAAAGGGCCGAGAATTGACACTGCGCCGCAGTGAGCCATTGCCAAGCTCACTGCGCCGCAGTGAGCTAAAAATGCACAACCAGCCCTAGCCACTGCGCCGCAGTGGGGCTAAGCCCATGCCACTGCGCCGCAGTGGCCTCATTCTGCAGCCAGCACCAGCAGGTGCAATTATGCAGAGAAGCCCAAATCGTTTTTCGACTAAATTCCTTTCATTAAAACAAGTTTCAACAATTGCAATAGACCTGGAAACATACCATTTCGCCAACCATTTCGCCATTTCAATCATTTTGATATCAAAACCAAATTCTAAGCCAAAACCTAATTAAATTTCCAGGAACCCTAATTTACATAACAATTTAAAGCCTCTAATTCCGTTTACAAAACTAAAACAAACCTTCAAATGAATTTAAATCGAATCAAAAGTTTGAGAAAAATGTTTACTTACCAAAATTTGATGTTCTTCAGAAATAGGAAGAAAAATAGATAAATGATGATTATGATCCTTGCCAAAACCCTAATTATTATTGGAAGAATGATTAATTGCTTTGATTCCCCTTTGATTTCTCCTTGCCAGAAATGATTTAGAGTGTAAAGTGAAATGTGTGTGTGTTCTGTGTGTGTGTTGGGTCGACAGGCTAAGAAAGAAAAGGAGGGAAATGCTTTGTTGTTTGTTTGTTGTTAAATTCCCAGCCACAATAAACATTTCGGCCCATGTGGCCCTAAATGGGATATTTCCAATACCCTTAATTTGGTAAAATGCTTACGATTAAATACCGTTTGACCAAAAGTTTAAAAATGTAAAATAAAGGTATCTTCCCTCGTCTCATTTTTAGTCAAGACAAGCAAATAAAGTTTCGTCAAAGGGAACTTTATAATATTAAGTCTAGACAGTCTAATTATCTTGTACAAGACATAACCTTTAAATATTAATTTAAAGTTATTTTTAAAGACTCGGCATTCATCTAGATAGCTAATAGTCTACGTCATCAAGATACGTCTATTTTGACTAAGTCAAAAGTCCAAAAGTCTAATAAGTTCCACGTCAATGACTGTCTAATTGAGATTAGGACTAACCCGATGTTAATTAATTACGAGTTGTCACACGGTTTACCCGCAAGCATACTATATGTATATATACGCGGATTACCCGCAAGCATACTAGATATATATATACGCGATTTACACGCAAGCATACCCTATTTGGTGCATTTGTGACATGGTTGATACGAAATTGATATACATTATGGATATGCATACATGCGATACACGATTTGGTTATTGGCATCTTTTGCGCATATTTATTACACGCTTACTTATATTGTGTAATCTTGTTGTGGATGTTGTTGTGTTTTTCATAGAGGCTCACTGTAAGTCATGTTTCGCCTCTACTCATATATTGTGCTTATTGACGATGGTTCCTTATGGACCATTACTACGAACTCACCAACCTTGTGTTGACTATGCTTAGTACACTTTTCAGGTTATCAGGTTATTCCAGGGCGTGGAGTTTAATTGTTTGCTTGCAGTTGAACCCGGACTTGGACTTATATGGATCAAGGATTCATTTGCCTTCTTTTGCATTGTACTTAGGACTGTTAGCCATCTTTTGATGTTCTTTTGTAAACTTTGATGGTTACTTGCTCCTTATGTATTTTGTTACTTGTTATTCGTATTGTATGGATTCACTGAATCCTTTATTTGCATTTAGATCATGTTCTACATTAATCCCACCTTGTGCTATATGATTTCCGTAATATTTCGAGCCCTTGGCTTGGGGTGTTACAATGAATATGTGGTCAAAGGTTTTGATCCACGTGCAAATGCATTTGACAAAACCGGCTCCACATAAGCTAGTCCCCGGTTGTTTGCTTACTTTAAACATTTAGTCGGGTTTCCTGAATACAATAAATCCAACCTAGAGTTCGTGCACACAATAACTTTTCGGGATTAGTTAACTGCATTCTGGCGCACTTATCCCAATCAATTACTAACAACATTTATGAAGTAGTAGACCAGATGCAGAACGAACATAAGTAATTAATAATGTCCCCTAAAATTCTATTGGTTATGTAATCTGAAGTTAAGAGTGAAGGAAATATCATTTTACAATAGGTAGGCGTCCTCAAGGGATTTGACAATACATAATATACATGAAATGGAGCATTAGATGTCATAGAAAAACTTTTGAGTCACACTTGCTATTTCGGGTCTATATTGTTTCTGTCATGGATTTGCTGTCACAGTTGAGATTCTGTCATGGACCATTCGGGCCTGGTCACAGCTTGTGATGGTCATTGATAGCATACGCCATGGACATTTCGATGCAGTACCAACCGAAAATGTTTGATTTTTCTTTGCGCAGGTGCTTTTGTTTTCTGCCCTTGATGGAACCGACCGAATATATATGTTCAAACATAATTATAAAACCACACAAGTCATAGAAGATGAATATATAATCTGTTTGTTTTGTATTGTTATTGTGTTTTGACTTCTGAATATAATTCTTGTGTGTGGCAGGAGTTGAGGGCAAAGGCAAGGTACGCACCGGGACCGCTGGAAAGAAATGAAGATGTCTTTTGCAATTTTCTGGATACCATTTGATGTTTCAATGAGAGCTCACTGTTTTCCAAAATATAGACGATTTTTGCCGTCACCAAGGATTAGTTTCAATTGTCCTGTTACTTGTTTCTATTTTTTTTGGCAGTAAAAGTCATATTGACTTCTTGTGTTCTTATGAGCATTTGCCTGATGTGCACACTCACGTACATTGGCTGAAATATTCATGTAAATATTCAGCTTATATAATGAGTAACTTTATTTCTTTCGATAGTAGTCACAATTGAAGTAATGGTGCTCAACCATACCTGAGGTTTCAATTAAAGTGATGTTCCTGTGGAAGTAAATAAGTTGTTTCCAGGGTTTTACCATTCAACCCGACCCGTTACTGAACTTGTCCCAACCCGAACAAGGAGCACGTTTTTTATATAATTTAAAAAAAAGTTAAACCATAAACCTGTTTTGACCCGCACCCGTATGACCCACATGCTTGAAGTGATCCGTTCTGACCCGTACCCGTTACCTGAACACACACATACACATAGTTACACACACATACATATATACAAATACCCGCACACATATATATATTGGGGGTGGATCGTTGTGAACTCTTTGATCCCACGTACTGCATTGATACTTGCGAAACACCCAAAAGTTTTTTTTTCACCGATGGTTAGCTTTGTTTCAGGCGTCTTCAGGATGTTCTCTGTCTTTCTCTGCAAAAAGAAAGTAAGGGTCTAAAAGCAATTAGCACCACACCACAAGAATAACGAGAACAACATAACATGTATAATAATAACATCTCAAAAAACTCTGAAGTCAAAACTATACTAACCAGTACCCAATAAAAAACCAATAAATATTAACAAAAACTTAAAATGAAAACACCCATTGTTGATGACTCGTAGTTTTCGACTCGACTTGAAAACTTGGTTTTGTGACTCGTGACTTGAATTATAAGAGTTAGGATATTAAGGGGACCCTTATTTTGAGAACCAATTTTTTTGTAAGAACTATGAGAACTCCTAAATTTCATATTGGATCACATGTTTTTTTTGTTCATTAACATGTGAAACGTTATAAAAGTATATTTTGCAGAAGAATTTTTTTTTCAAAACCTTATATATAGCCGTTTGTCACATGTGAACAAAAAAAGTGCACATATTCATTCACAATTTCACAAAAGGCTACTTTGAAGGTTTCTTAAAAAAGTTTCTTCTACAACATATATTTTTATATCATTTCACATGTGAATGAACAAAAAAAACATGTGAACAAATATATAATTTAAGAGTTCTAATGGTTCTTACAAAAAAAAATGGTTCTCAAAATAAGGAAACTCAGGATATTAAATCACATATATACTTATAATAATATATAAGTATTTATGGTACAAATATAACATGATAATTATATATTAAGGTAAAAATAAAATAAAAACTATTGAAATAATATCAAATTTAAAAACATATAAAAGATTTATGTTTCAAAAAGTAAAAAAATAAAAAATAAAAAAATTATTTTTTTCTTAGTTGTGAGTCGGAACGCGACTCGTATCGACTTGGAACGTGACTTGCACCGACTCAGACAAGTCTGGAGCAAAGTCGAGTCATCTATCGAGTCGTCTCGTTTTCACTTTGTTTTGACTCAACTCGTACGAATCGATTCGTAACTCCTACGAGTTTGAAAACTATGAAAATACCCAAAGTGGAAACTCCCACCTTGTCCGCAATACGTACAATGCCTTTTAAAAAGGAAACCAAAAAATAAAAAAGAAACAAAAATAAAACGAGCGACCTTGTTCATTCCATCAAAACTCATATGGTCGTTGACACCATCATATTAAGTGGTTGGGCTACCATCTTGTCTACATCATGTCCATTACTAAAGTCAACTTCTATTATCTAATATCCTTATTAAAATTGTTCAAAGTTCAAACTTGTTAAATTATTCAATATCATGATGACATACAAAATACTTTTTACCCTTTAAATGTCAAATAAATTAATGGTAAATTAATATTTATTATTGTAAACTTACACCCAAAATTTTTATTTTAAACTAGAAGGATACCCGCACAATGCGGCGGTGATGATGAAAATGGGTGGCGGTAAAGGCGTTGGCGGTAGCATGTAGTTATTAATGTAAAAGTTATTGATGTAAAGAGGGAGTGTAGTTAGTTTAAGGGTTGAATGATATATGTTGTGAATAATTTCATTAAAGGTATTATAGGTCTATTAGGTGAAAGTATTTGATTTATATCCAAAGGAAACTAAAGTCATATATTTAATGGAAGAGAATTTAACAAACCAACAATAGTTAGTGGAGTGGTAAGATGGTTTCTTATATCCCTTGTTTGAGTCTTGTCCACAACAATAATAACCTATTTTTTAACATTTTAATAAACCTGAGGGTATTTTTGACTTTTCAAAGGCTGAGAAGTTTAAATGGAAAAAAAAGTAGTATTTGCTTTATAAGGGTTTAAAGATAATCATTTCTTTTTAAATTTTAAAAAATTAATTCTAAGAAACTAAAATTACATTAAAAAATTATATAAATAATATTTTTGGTCGACTCATAACAAATAACATTAAGGATTCGTTTCTTTTTTAGTTATTAAGTGCTGAATGTATAAGTAATGTTTGTATATATTAAGTAAAAGATATGTACTTGACGGTTATTTTTGTTTACTAATAAAAAAAGAAACATGAAATTTGACTTAATTATTAGAGAAAATTTCATATATATGACACTACTAAACTTCTAAATATCATATTTATCCAATTAATTTTTGAAATATCAAAAAAGCCATTATTAAGATTTAAATATATCATAATTACCCAAATAATTAAATTTAATCAATAGATAATATTAAAATCCTTAAATTTATCAAATGACATTTTTAATTTACAATTATACCCTCTTTTATTTAACCCTCAATCTACATAACAGATAAATGGAAATAAAATCCCTAATTACATAATTGGAATGCTACAAGATATTGAAAGCAATGGAGGAATTTGTTTTCTATCCTGATGAAAAGTTGCAAAGTGAAATCGATTTCGAACTCAGTAATATACTAAAACAGTTTCTTGATTTCATGAAAATGTCTTAATATATATACTCAGACTACTTCAGACTACTAATCAATAATTCTTGTTTATTTGGTGAAACATAGTTCGTTTTTGGTATTAAAATTTTAATGTTTCTCCTTTACTTTGTTAATTGTTAGAGTACAATTCATATAGCTTTTCTTTTTTGCGAAGTCAGAAACATCTAGCTTTTAATAATGAGTTTTCGTTGTTAACTGACTTATAGTTTGTACCATCCCAAAAAATGTTTCACAAATGTACATGTTCATGCCTGGTTATGTTATAATGCAGACGTACTATGCTGGTTAATTTGATATTATTTGAGTCTACAGCTATGCATTTTGTGCTTATAGATGCTTTAAAAATATTGACAAGATTGGTGTTATTTTGATTACTTATATATTCAAACAAATTTTTATAGTATGATTGAGGGTTAAATAAAAGAGGGTATATTTGTAAATTAAAAATGTTATTTGACAGATTTAAGGATTGTAATATTATCTATTGATTAAATTTAATTATTTGGGTAATTATGATATATTTAAATCTTAATAATGGTTTTTTTGATATTTTAAAAATTAATTGATAAATATGATATTTATAAGTTAGAATGATATATATGAAATTTTCCCCAATTATTAAGTTTTTAACTATTAAATTCATTAAGGTGAACGGGGCTAGTGAACAGTTGGTTTCACATTATTAGTGGAGAAAAAATCGAACGCACGTACACCCAATTTATAAATCCTTCCTAATTCCTCGTCAACACATATACAGTTCCTAATTATTAAGTAGGTGTTAATTTATCAAATTTATACTTAAACCTATTCTTATTGTATGATTAGTATTTGTGCAGGATGTGTCAAGATATAAAGTTGGAGGACTAATTCTGCACATTTGGAAAGATGGAAGTTCTGGGAAGAAACTGTCAAAGATAGAAGTTGAGGGTTCAAGCTGTACATGTGAATTCATATATAAAGAAGATGATGAAGAAGATTAGGGTTAATGAACCCTTATTTTTCACACACAAATATCTGCTCTCTCTCTCACATATTCGATCAATTTATATATATATTTCTGCATATATATTGTATATCATATTGATATACAATATTTTGAGTCTCTGTTTAACTAATCATCTTTTGAATGATTATATTGTTATTCTTTTAATCATTATATATATATATATATAATATATATATATAATATATATATATAATATATATATATAATATATATATATATAATATATATATATATAATATATATATATAATATATATATATATATAATATATATATATAATATATATATATAATATATATATATAATATATATATATATATA
>CM067168.1:6830150-6855150 GCA_034093135.1 Erigeron breviscapus | reverse complement strand
TTTGCTGGCAAATTATATAGTATCAAATTATCAATTCTGATTATCCCTAATTAAGCCGGGTTGGGCTTAAGACCATTCACAAAATTTAAATGAGAACCAAATTTGTTGTTCTGTATGCTTTATATTCTTATTAACTACTCGGATAAATCTATATTGATAGGATTTATAGATTTAATCCCTGTTTAGTTAAACCATTGGTTCAATCCCTTTAGAGATAAAACATATCCCACGTTTCTACATAAGTGGCTCTAAATTGCCATATCCCCTAAAGAGCATTATTTAGATAGTTCCTTCTCTTTATCCAGAATGTAGACCATAAAACATAAAGAAGTGAAATGAGCCAGAAAAATAAATTCATGGGTAAACAAAAAAACTAACGGCTTGATCCCGGCTATTGTTGCTGAGGGGGATTTGAAAGATGAGGCAATTCTCCTTGCAAATGCTGTTTATTTTAATGGATTCTGGTCTAAGCCATTTTCTAAATATATGACAAGGGATAAGGACTTTCATCTCATCAACGGGAAAACTGTGTCAGTTCCCTTCATGACCAGTTCTAAGCATTTCAAATATGGCTTTGTTAAAGACTTCAAGATCCTCCAGATTCCATATAAAAGTGAAGGTCAGTCGTATCAGTTTTCCATGTATATCTTTCTTCCAGATAGCAAAGGTGGATTGGGGGATCTGCTGCAAGTTTTTCATTCTAATCCTGCTTTATTTCATGAAAAGTTTGACCTTGATCCATTCCATTTGTTTAAGATAGAGATACCCAAGTTCAAGATATCTTGTAAATTTGATCCTCAAGATGTTATGAAACAAATGGGTTTGACATTGCCTTTCAACCCTATGAATAAGGAGCTTAGCCGGATTGTAGAACCTGGAAGTCCCATTGGTGATTTGCTTTATGTCTCGAATGTACTTCAGCAATCTGTTATTAAAGTTGACGAAACAGGAACAGAAGCTACTTCCCTAAGTAATATTTCTCTGAGGGGAGGGGGCGCTGCAGAATCTTCGCGTTTTTTTGTGGCCGATCATCCTTTCATGTTCATGATCAGAGAAGAGACTTCTCTTGCTGTTTTGTTTACGGGTGTGGTGTTAAATCCCCTTGCAGAATAGCCTTTTTCAATATGGATATGATACTCAATCCCCCAGTTGTTTTCTCTGGCTGTAGCTCCATCTATCTTTAGGTTGTAGCTCTATTTATCTATATATCTTGCAGAATAGCTGTTCTTGTTATGGATATGGTGCTCAATCCCCCTAGTTGTTTTTTCTGGTTGTAGATCTGTTTAACTTTCGTTATGGATAAAGGATGATGTTTTTAGTTTGGATTTGGGTAATTTGGCTTTCTGTTTTACTTCCTTTGAAACAATTTTTATTTACAATCTTTTAGAATCTTTCACTTGTAAGCATGATTTAATATTTTTTACATTGTTGTTCTGTACCCCAGTATGCTTTTATCTTCTTTTTGCTGGCAAATTATATAGTATCAAATTATCAATTCTGATTATCCCTAATTAAGCCGGGTTGGGCTTAAGACCATTCACAAAATTTAAATGAGAACCAAATTTGTTGTTCTGTATGCTTTATATTCTTATTAACTACTCGGATAAATCTATATTGATAGGATTTATAGATTTAATCCCTGTTTAGTTAAACCATTGGTTCAATCCCTTTAGAGATAAAACATATCCCACGTTTCTACATAAGTGGCTCTAAATTGCCATATCCCCTAAAGAGCATTATTTAGATAGTTCCTTCTCTTTATCCAGAATGTAGACCATAAAACATAAAGAAGTGAAATGAGCCAGAAAAATAACCTGCCTTACACATTCAGATGATTTAGGGTCAACGGAAATGACATCGACTTCTTTCAAGGCACACAAACTTCCAGTCTCACTACAAGAAAGAAATTTTTTTAACATAAAACACACTGCGAAAAGGAATATTCAAATTATTGCTCATTCCTTATGACATCCCTATCGGTTGCTTCATATATATACAGTACCATAAGTACCCCATCCAAAAAGTTTCCCTTTTTGCCATTGACCTTTTATAAGCTCCCCATCAAATTATTTGGGGTTGAGAAACAGGTTTTGAAGGTGATGAACATTGGCATTCCTTATGACATCCCAATTGGTTGCTTCATATATATATACACAGTAACATGGACTGTGCCGCCTTGTGACAAATTGCATTCTTGACCAATGGTAGAATCAAATATATCAACAGTACTAGATCACTACAAGAAATGTGGCTTTGACTTTTTTAGTCAAAGTCTAGATTTTTTGTCATTTAGTGGCTTTTTAGGCAACGACTTTGGTGTGGTCCCCAAAACCTTCGTCGCCAAAACCCAATTTTCTTGTAGTGAATCTTTTGGGTGATGACATGCATCAGCAATATTTTATCATCATAATAAGATTAAGTGTTCAATATATATATATATATAAAACCTTAAAATCTATAGGTTATTTAATTTGGAACAATAAAAAACTATTTTTTTAATTCAATATTCGAGATCAACATCAACATACGGAGTACGAGTATTAAATAAAATTCTTCCAATATTTTAAGATAATATTATATTCCAAAAAAAGCGTCCATATATATAGGCCTAGCAAAACCCTATATATTTAACCCTACACTTTATATACGAAAAATATTGGCACGCTAAGAAACACGGCCGTACGTACATAATCGAATTCCCTAAGAAAAAGATGAGTGGAGAAAGCAGCGCTAAGAAAATATCATCCAAAACCAACACCGTACGTAATCGAATTTCTTTTTCTTTTTATTGCATGCGTCTTTTTTTTTTTGTTATTATTAGTATTCTTGTCGTATGTTTATAATGATGATGATCAGGAGAATTTTTGAACTGCATTCAGGTTGCCACAAAAGTTTTACTTGATGATGCCCGCAACGGTTTCAAGAATGGAAACTTTGTTTGTTCGCCGTTTTCACTTGAGACTTTGATGGGAATGCTTGCTGCTAGAGCTGAAGGCAAAACTTTGCAACAGTTGTTGGAATTCCTTGGACATGAAACTCTTGACCAGGTTCTTTACGAGTCGCCAAGTGCCAAACTCCTTGCACAACTTTTATCAAACGAAGTCCGTGGAGGAGATGCTGGTCCTGATATCGGCTTCGCAAATGGAGTTTGGGTAGACAAGAAACTGATCGATCGTGTTCAATCTGGTTACAAAGAGGTTCTGCAAAGTGTTTACAAAACAGAACCCAGTTTTGTGGACTTTGAAAACAAGGTACATGCTTTAATCCATATATTGCTTTCTTTCTTTCTACTAAACATAAATATATATATATATACATATATAATTAAACCTAAATTATGTTTAGTAATTATATTATTAAACTCAACTTTTATATGTAAAGACTGAATCAGCCAGATATATATATATATATATATATATATATATATATATATATATATATATATATATATATATATATATATATATATATATATATATATATATATATATATATATATATATATATATATATATATATATATATATATATATATATATATATATATATATATATATATATATATATATATATATATATATATATATATATATATATATATCCAGCCAGATATCTATATATATATAATATATGTATGATATAATATCAATTAAACCCAGGTATGTATCTATGTATATATATATATATATATATGCGTCTTTTTTTTTGTTATTATTAGTATTCTTGTCGTATGTTTATAATGATGATGATCAGGAGAATTTTTGAACTGCATTCAGGTTGCCACAAAAGTTTTACTTGATGATGCCCGCAACGGTTTCAAGAATGGAAACTTTGTTTGTTCGCCGTTTTCACTTGAGACTTTGATGGGAATGCTTGCTGCTAGAGCTGAAGGCAAAACTTTGCAACAGTTGTTGGAATTCCTTGGACATGAAACTCTTGACCAGGTTCTTTACGAGTCGCCAAGTGCCAAACTCCTTGCACAACTTTTATCAAACGAAGTCCGTGGAGGAGATGCTGGTCCTGATATCGGCTTCGCAAATGGAGTTTGGGTAGACAAGAAACTGATCGATCGTGTTCAATCTGGTTACAAAGAGGTTCTGCAAAGTGTTTACAAAACAGAACCCAGTTTTGTGGACTTTGAAAACAAGGTACATGCTTTAATCCATATATTGCTTTCTTTCTTTCTACTAAACATAAATATATATATATATACATATACAATTAATTAAACCTAAACTATGTTTAGTAATTATATTATTAAACTCAACTTCTTTTATATGTAAAGACTGAATCAGCCAGAGAAATAAATTCATGGGTAAACGAGAAAACTAAAGGTTTGATCCCCGCTATTGTTGGTGACGATGATTTGAAACGTGTGGCGATTGTCCATGCGAACGCTCTATATTTCAAAGGATTATGGTGTGGTGATCCGTTTGACGGAAAATATACAGAGGAGAAAGACTTTCATCTCATTAGCGACGGAGAGACGACTGTTTCAGTCCCCTTCATGACTAGCAGTCACATGTTTAGTTATAGATCTTCTAAAAGTTGCAAGATCCTTCAAATTCCATATAAAAGTGATGAAGGCGAATCGAAGAAATTTTCCATGTATATCTTTCTCCCGCACAGGAAAGATGGATTGCGGAAACTACTCAAAGGTTTTCATTCTGATCCTGCTTTATTTCATCGTGATTTTAAGCTTGAGGCCGAGTCGTTTGATGAGCTTTGGATACCCAAATTCAAGATATCTTATCAATTTGAAGCTCAAGATGTTATGAAACAATTGGGACTGATTTTGCCTTTTCATCCTTATAATATGGAGCTTACCAAGATGATAGAAGTTGTGGAACCTGGAGACGATATGCTATATGTCAAGAAAGTAATTCAGAAGTCTTTTATGGAAGTTGACGAAACAGGAACAGAAGCTGCTGCTTGTAATTACAGTGACGATGACATGGGATTTAGTTATTGGGATCTTCCGCCTCCAAAACCAAGCTTTGTGGCAGACCATCCGTTCATGTTCATGATAAGGGAAGACACTTCTCGAGCTGTTTTCTTCATGGGAGTGGTACTCAATCCCCGTGCTACGGGTCAATTATAAATGGTTGTTTAGGCTTTATTTCAAACTTTTTGGATATTTCATGTTTCCGTTGATGATGTGTACGTTTTTAAATTGATCCTTTGTTATCTCATTTGAAATCTATTTAGGTAAGTTGTAGCTTGAAATCTAATACTTGGGATCTTATGGCATCACATGTATTTTTATATTTGTATTATCTCTTTCTATTTTATATGTATGTTTTTGATTGATGTCATGATGAGTTAGTATGAGTTTATTTAGCATAACTTAAGTTGTAGCTTGAAATCTAATACTTTGTTATCATACTTCTGTCCGGATTTTGGGCTATTTCAAGTTTCTTTAAGGTTTTCGTATTAAAAACTGACATCCCATTCATTCATTGGCTCATTGTCGATACAAAAAAAAAAAAAGAAAAAAAGAAAAAAAGAAAAGAAAAAGGACACGTACCTCTTTGACTAAAAGTACACAGCAACAAAACTAAAAATAAACCAAAAATAAATTAAAGAACTACTCATGGACTTCATGCTGAATTGTTGGGCTCGGCTTGTACTAAAACAACCCATGCTTGGTTGTCTTGGTCGACTCCTTCTGCTGGACTTGCTGTTGTGGATCACCATGTGGGCTCGGGTTTCTTTGGCTAACATCCTCCCCTTCTCCGGGAAAGTATAAATCTTGTATGTGTTAGAATATGAGCACATAAACTTATAACAATTCACGAGTACGCAGCGGAAAGAAACGTATATGCAATCAAATTAATTAACAAAGAGAGAATCGAAACGTGTACCTTTGCGCAAAGCTTCCAATAATATTATTAATAAGATTATTATTATTATTTAGGGTTTAAAGTAAAACCCCTCTACGATCGCACACTAGACACCCCTATACCGTATGCTAGTACCCGAATCACGAACTCACAACCCTTTGTGCATCTCCCTTAAATTGAAACCTCAAAATCAAAAACCCCTTTTGATTTAAAACCTTACGGCAGAGCCATATGGAAGGAAATAAAACCACTCCATAATTAATGCTATGATTAAGTTATATATATGTGTTTCAAATTGTAGTTCGTAAACCAAAACCCCCTAAAGAGTTTCGGCCGAACTCAAAGAGAGGAGAAGGAGAGGAGATATTTTCTTATGTAAAGGAATGTAAAACCCTTAAGCCTAAGCCCTCTATTTATAGGCTTAATTAAAAGAGTTTTAAACTTGGTGGACAAGTAATCCCAAAGCCTAAAGGCTTTGGAATTTTCGGCCTCCATATGGAATAAGGAAACAACTCTTTATTCCTTATTTCATTCCAACATCTCCTCTTTAATTAATTAAATCCATAATTAATTAATTCGTGATTATATTTTAATTAATATATTACAAATACATTAATTAATAATATAGAGTTACCGTGTCATTTCGTGTGACCCCGTAGGCTTAAATTATTTCCGGACATACGTTTATTATAACATGATCACACTCCAACAGCTCCCACTTGAGCATGTTATTTATAAAAGTAATAACATTGGTTAGCGTCTAGCAACACGCCAATGCTCCCGGAAATATTTAAGAATAGTTTCTTAAATTACCTATTTGAAATGATTTAGTCTTTAATATCCCTTTGTTCAGATACCCTTGTTAATTATGAATATGGATCAATGTCATTTCATAAATTAACGATTATGTTTCTCATTTCTCCAATTAATCAAGATTACCAAATTAGTCAAGACCACCTCTTGAGTTCATTTGGGTATGGCCATACAAACATCTTAATTAATTAATGAGGGCGCCAAATGGTATCATACTTCAGTTGCAAATTGAAGGAACAAATCCTGTATTGACTACAAGTGTCTGGCCATGTCGTTTCTTAACATTTCTGAAAATAGCCCTTTATTACTACCTTGTTCAGGATAGTTAGAACTACAATCTAGAAATGCAATCCACACAAGCATAACTCACTTGTATCTCAAGTCTAAAGATAAATAAAGTAATCATTTCACGAATTTCATTTAATGACGCCGATCCATAAAATGAAAATTCGTTAAGTGGGGTAAGTCCAATATTCATCCTTTGAATATCATGTGAGTTTGGTACGATCCACCATCTTCAAAATATTCCCTTAAATATTTTCACCAATCTCTCACAATTGTCTTACTTTAATTATATTCCCATATAATTAATCGACAATGGACGTTTAGAATATTTTTCAAATATTTATGTATCTAAACATGCAAATATATGACACAATCATTATAAAATAAAACCACTTATACCGCGTATAAAAATTCATTTATTAAAATAACAATTGTTTAACATCCCATTATCCAAATATCAATCACAGATTTACATGATATAACTAGCAATAACCTATGCCCACGGCATACTTATTGAGCTTTCCTTTTGACAATGCCTTTGTAAAAGTATCCACTAAGTTACAATCTGTGTGAACTTTGAGTACTTTAATTTCACGCGATTCGATTTGCTCACGAACGTAGTGATATCTTCTTTGGTAATGTCTGGCACCTTTTTGAACCCCAGGTTCATTGACAATGACAATTGCTCCCGAATTATCACAGTATAGATCCATAGGTGTGTTATTTGAGGATTATCATGTTAAACTCCAAAAATAAACTTTCTAATCCAGACAACCTTCATGTCGTCTTCTCTGAGACGACAATATACTCAGACTCTGTCACATACATAGCAACTGTGGTTTGCTTTTAGCTCAAAGCATTCCACCGTGTCTTCATTTAAAATGAAGACATATCTCGACTGATATTTTGAAACATCTTTATCAGTCCTGAAATCCAACATCACAATTTCTATTCACTTTGAATTTTGAATTGGGATTTCAAACATACTCCAAGAATAATTCTTTAGTAGCCCGCATGTACTTAAGAATGTTCTTTACAGCAATCCAATGATCCTCTCCAGGATTCTGCTGATAACGGCTAACAATATTTTGCGCGAACGCAATATCAGGTCTAGTGCATCTTACCGCATACATGATTGATCCCACCGCCGAAGCATAAGGGATTCTTTTCATACGCTCCACCTCTTCAGGTGTAGAAGCACCATTCTTGCTAGATAAATTAAGTCCTTCTTGCATCGGCAAATTTCCGCGCTTAGAATTTTCCATCTTGAATTTCCTCAAGATCTTATCTATATAAGCACTTTGACTTAATCCAATCAACCGTTTACTTCTATCTCTATATATCTTGATTCCAAGTATAAATGCCGCTTCACCCAAGTCTTTCATAGCGAAACACTTTCCAAGATAAGATTTAACGTCTTTTAACATTGGAATGTGATTTCCTATTATCAATATGTTATCGACATACAAGACAAGGAAAGTAACATTACTCCCACTAGCTTTGCGATATACACATGGCTCATCAGGATTTTGACCAAAACCAAACTTCTTGATTTCCTCATCAAACCTTTTATTCCAACTCCTTGATGCTTGCTTCAATCCATAAATGGACCTTTGAAGTTTGCATACTTTGTCGGGATGTTTTGGATCGACAAAACCTTCTGGTTGTACCATATAGACTTCCTCGTCTAAAAAACCATCCAAGAAAGCGATTTTGACATCCATTTGCCATATCTCATAGTCATAGTACGCTGCTATGGCTAAGATGATCCTAATAGCTCTAATGTCCGCAACGAGAGAAAAGGTTTCCTCATAATCAACTCCATAAAGTTGAGTATAACCTTTCGCCACAAGATGAGCTTTATAGGTGTGTATATTTCCATCCATGTCGGTCTTCTTCTTGAAGATTCATTCACATCCAACGGTTCTACCATTTAGTGGAAGATCAACCAAGCTCCAAACTTGATTATCTTTCATGGATTTCATTTCCACATTCGCAGCTTCAAGCCATTTGTCGGACTCCGGATCCAATAATGCAGCTTTGAAATTAGGAGGTTCATTTAAGTCTCCTATTACGTGTTCTTCAGATTCAACCATAAGATTTAATCTTTCACGACACGTATTGTCCTTGAGGACCTACGAATTGGAATCGCTTAATCTTCAACTTAAAGTTCATCTAGAGACTCATCTCTTTGAACATTTTACCCCCTAAGTTGAAGATTTCTAGTATTTTCAAAAGTTGACACATCTTCTTGAGCCTCATCAAGTTCAACAATCCTCCCACTGTCTTCTTGAGATATGAGTTTCCTTTCAAGGAACTCAACAATCAAAAATACTTTGACAGTGTTTCCGGTAGGAAAGTAGAAGTAGTAATCCATTGTTTCCTTTGGGTATCCTACAAAGATGTACTTTAACACCTCATTCATGCGGTGTTTTGTCAACTTTCTTAGTTGGAACCATATTGAGAATGCATGCAGCAATCTCAAGAGCATAATCCTAAAATGAAATAGGAGAGTCTTAAAGTTCATCGTTTTTCTCACCATGTTCAACAAGGTTCGATTTCTCCTTTCACATATACCCTTATATAGGAGTAAGCTCTTGGATAAATCCACAAGCTTTAGATGATCCTTAAACTTTTGGCTTAAGTATTTTCCACCTCGATTCTAACGAAAAAACTTGATGGTTTTACCGAGTTGATTTCCTACTTCATTTTTAAATTCTTTGAATATTTCGATAACTTCATGTTTATGTTTAAGCAAGTAAACATAACCATAATGAAATCATTCATAAAAATGATGAAGTAGCTAGTAACTTTCCTTGAAACATGTCTAAATGGGCTACATACATCCGAATGTATTAGTCCAAGTAGTTCTTTAGCCCTCTCCGGTTTTATGCGGAAAATGTATTCTTGTCATCTTTCCGAAACTTCAAGAAATGCATTTGCCAAATGATTCATCATTTGTAAAATCCCTTCATATTGAAGTCTTTTAATGCTTTCCTTTCTAATGACAATTCCAAAAACACGTATTTGTCAAATGATTCATCATTTGATTGTAAGACCTCTTCATTTTGAAGTCTTTCAATGTGTTTGTTGCTAACGATAATGTCAAAGACACACATTTATCAAATGATTCATCATTTGATTGTAAGATCTCTTCGCATTGAAGACTTTAAATGCGTTTCTTGCTCATAATAATGTCAAAGACACACATTTATCAAATGATTCATCATTTGATTGTAAGATTGCGTAAGCCATTAAACTACTTAATTACCAAGTAATAACACATAAACACATAAACATGCTGACTGGAAATTTCCAGTAGCTTCACGACCTGTTTATCCCTATTTGTGATCCGATTCAGCTTTTGAACAGAACTACAAAGTTGTATCCCTATTTGTCGAGCACCTACTGTCCAAAGGACAACTTCTAACTCATTACAGATTAAAAGATATGAATTTTTTAGTGAACTGTCGCATAGCAGGAAAATCACACGAAAAATTCATATAGTCACACAATAAACCCTAATTATTGGACTATCTTGCTTTGCAATTTATATCTCTATATAATGGTGATAATCACAAGTAATCTTGCATGAATCACTTGTGATTATACCTTTTATTTAACAACTTTAAATAAAAACGATACACAACATGCAATTTATATCAAATAAATCATGTCAATTCACATATCTCAAAACTTGCTCGAGGGTTTCAATCCACCATTGAATTAGGTCAAAATTAATTAACAAAGAGAGAATCGAAACGTGTACCTTTGCGTAAAGCTTCCAATAATATTATTAATAAGATTATTATTATTATTTAGGGTTTAAAGTAAAACCCTTTACGATAAAACCTTACGGCAGAGCCATATGGAAGGAAATAAAACCACTCCATAATTAATGCTATGATTAAGTTATATATATGTGTTTCAAATTGTAGTTCGTAAACCAAAACCCCCTAAAGAGTTTCGGCCTAACTCAAAGAGAGGAGATATTTTCTTATGTAAAGGAATGTAAAACCCTTAAGCCTAAGCCCTCTATTTATAGGCTTAATTAAAAGAGTTTTAAACTTGGTGGACAAGTAATCCCAAAGCCTAAAGGCTTTGGAATTTCGGCCTCCATATGGAATAAGGAACAACTCTTTATTCCTTATTTCATTCCAACATCTCCTCTTTAATTAATTAAATCCATAATTAATTAATTCGTGATTATATTTTAATTAATATATTACATAATACATTAATTAATAATCGGTTTTAATTAAAAAAACAAGAAAAAAAAACTTCTTTTAATTATTAAATCATTAATAAAAAAACAAGGAAAAAAAAACTTCTTTTAATTATTAAATCATTAATTAAAATAAACCAACCCTTAACCCCCCTTCAAGTTTTGATCTTTGTAATTAATAGATCACATATGTGGCTCGTGATACCACTGTTAGAATATGAGCACATAAACTTATAACAATTCACGAGTACGCAGCGGAAAGAAACGTATATGCAATCAAATTAATTAACAAAGAGAGAATCGAAACGTGTACCTTTGCGCAAAGCTTCCAATAATATTATTAATAAGATTATTATTATTATTTAGGGTTTAAAGTAAAACCCCTCTACGATCGCACACTAGACACCCCTATACCGTATGCTAGTACCCGAATCACGAACTCACAACCCTTTGTGCATCTCCCTTAAATTGAAACCTCAAAATCAAAAACCCCTTTTGATTTAAAACCTTACGGCAGAGCCATATGGAAGGAAATAAAACCACTCCATAATTAATGCTATGATTAAGTGATATATATGTGTTTCAAATTGTAGTTCGTAAACCAAAACCCCCTAAAGAGTTTCGGCCGAACTCAAAGAGAGGAGATATTTTCTTATGTAAAGGAATGTAAAACCCTTAAGCCTAAGCCCTCTATTTATAGGCTTAATTAAAAGAGTTTTAAACTTGGTGGACAAGTAATCCCAAAGCCTAAAGGCTTTGGAATTTTCGGCCTCCATATGGAATAAGGAACAACTCTTTATTCCTTATTTCATTCCAACATCTCCTCTTTAATTAATTAAATCCATAATTAATTAATTCGTGATTATATTTTAATTAATATATTACATAATACATTAATTAATAATATAGAGTTACCGTGTCATTTCGTGTGACCCCGTAGGCTTAAATTATTTCCGGACATACGTTTATTATAACATCATCACACTCCAACAGTATGCATTATCATTGACCTTAGCAAGGACACGAAAAGGACCATCTGAACGAGGACTAAGTTTGGAACAATGTTTTGAACTTTGAAGGAAGTCGTGCCTTTCGTAAGTGTACCCAAACTAAATCACCCGGCTGGAAGTCTGGAACAGGATGTGTTTGCGTCCCTTAATTATATCGACGATATTTCAGCAGTTCATTTTGCTTTGTAATTCGATCATGTACCTGCTAATGGATTCTTTTAATATCAGCTGCCACTTTCCATCCCTCTGTACTAAATTTGGGAGTAGTATCCAACACAGCAAGATCAAGAGGTGTTTGTGGAGTGAATTTGAGGCCATAAACAATCATAAAAAGGGCTTTAACCTGTCGTTTTGTTAGGAGCCCTTTATACGCATATTCAGCTTGAGGTAAAAGGTCTTCCCACTGTTTGAGTTTAGACCTGAGAAGAGCACGTAATAATGAGCCAAGAGTACGATTCGTTACTGAAAGAATTCGTTGATCAATATATTTTATTATAAAGTTGTAAGATTATTATTATGAATAGAGATTTACAAGACAGATTGTATCTAGATGATACAATCAATAATACAAAGACAATTGAATCAAAGATTACAGACGGATTAAGACGAATACAAGGGTGAGAAACCCTAAAATTATACAGACCAAAGATATAGATATTGAAGACTGAATATATGGAAAAAACAATATCGAAACCCTAACAAGAATAATACGATTATTTATAGGAGATAACAATAGCTGCTTGACCCCTTTAGCCCTCCAACTCCTCACTTTGTCAATAGCAGCCCTCCAGACTTCAACTTCTCCTTTTGTACAAGTTTAGTCCTTCCAGATCTTAACCTTCCAAAACCTGCACAATCTTAACCAAATTATAAGAACCTTTTATAAACATATGTTTATCAAGATTGTATTTTAACATTCCCCCTCAATCTTGATACCCGGAATTTTCCCCCTCAACCTTTACCTTTGAACAAATCAATAAGACCAAGTTTTTCACAAAATAAATTGTGTTGAGAAGAATTTAACCCTTTTGTAAAGACATCTGCAGTGTTCTCTTCAGAATCAACTTTGTGAGTTTAATAACTCCAGAAACAATCTTTTCTCTTACAAAATGTAAATCAATCTCTAGATGTTTAGTTCTTTCATGATATACATGATTAGCAGCTATTTGAATAGCTGGTTTACTATCACAAAAAATACTAACATGCAGTTTATACTTGACTTTTAAGTCATCTAACAACTTTAAAATTCACAATACTTCACTAGTAACAGAGGCCATAGCCCTGTATTCAGATTCTGCAGAAGACCTAGAAACAATACCTTGTTTATTACTTTTCCAAGAAACTAAACTGTTTCCTAAATACACACAATATCCAGTTATAGATCTCCTGGAAGACAAACATTTCCCCAGTCTGCATCAACATAAGCAAGCAGATCTAGGGTATTGCATTTTGCAATAGACACACCTTTTCCTGGAGACAACTTTAAATATCTCAGGACATGCATAACAAGCTTAAGGTGTGATTGAAGAGGGGCATGCATATACTGGCTTAAACAATTGACTGCAAAAGCAATATCAGGCCTTGTTATAGTAAAGATAAATTAGCTTACCTACAAGTTTTTGATATTCAGTAATACCAGTCAACAACTTATCATCTTTACTTTCTGCACACTTAACAGTTACATTATGCTCAAAGGGAGTTTTTAAAGGTTTACAACCAAGTAAACCAAAATCTCTTAATAACTCAAGACAATATTTCCTCTGAGTCATACATAATCCAGAATTTGATTCAAGAATTTCAATACCCAGAAAATACTTAAGCTTTCCAAGATCTTTAATCAAGAATTTAGAACTCAAATAGTTCTTAAATTTGTTAATCTCATTAATATTGTTACCAGTAATAACAATATCATCCACATACACAAGTAAGACAAGAAAAACATCTTTATCAGATTTGATAAACAATGAGTAATCATTTTTACTCTGTTCAAAACCATGATCAATTAAAGTTTTACATAACTTCTCATTCCATTGTCTAGGTGCTTGTTTCAAGCCATATAAAGATTTATTCAATTTGCACACTTTGGTTTCACCTTCAGAAAATATCCTAAAGGTAAATCCATATAAACATCTTCAACAAGATCACCATATAAGAAAGCATTATTAACATCTAATTAAAATAATGGCCAACCTTTATTAACAGCAAGAGTAAGAATGCATCTAATAGTAACTATTTTAACAATAGGAGAGAAAGTTTCCTCATAATCAAGGCCAGCTCTTTGACTATATCCTTTTGCAACAAGTCTAGCCTTATACCTTTTTATCTCACCATTAGATTTATATTTAACTTTATAAATCCATTTGCATCCAATAGGTTTTCTATTTGCAGGAAGATCAGTAAGAACCCATGTATTGTTTCTATTTAAAGCTTCCATTTCTTCATTCATAGCATTTACCCAATTTTTATCTTGGCAGGCTTGCCAATATGTATCAGGTTCTACACTCTTGTTTAATTCAGAAATAAAACAAAAATTCTCATGACTAAGACAAGAATAATTCACAACTCTTTCAACACCATACTTAACTTTTCCTTGAATCACATAATCATTAAGACTTTTAGGAAGAACATAAGTTCTATTAGATCTTATAAGACTAAAGTCATTTTGAGTTATCTCATAATTGATTTGAGACTCATTGCCCCCAGGGAGATTTGCATTAGTATTGTCATCAAGTGTTGCAGTTCTTTCCTCATTTCTAACAACACTTTAAGTATTGTTTTGAAAATTGGATTCACCACCATCATCGACTTCATAATCTCTCCCTTCATCATAGGGTCTTTCAGATCTTTCAGACTCATTAAAAACATTATCAAAAAAGTTTGTATGATCAACATTATTACGATTTTCATTTAAATCAGAATTTGACATTTTATATGAAAAAATACTTTCATAAAATTTCACATCTCTAGAAAAAAACAAAGTTTTATTTTCAAGACTAAACAGTTTGTACCCTTTTTTAACATTTGAATAACCTACAAAAACACAATTTTCAGACCTGCTAGCAAATTTATCAGAGACATTTAAATTTGTAGCAAAACAAAGACGTCCAAAAGATCTAAGATGGGAGAGACTAGGCTTACAGCCATATACCAACTCAAAAGGACACTTACCATTTAAAACAGAGGAAGACAATCTGTTAATAAGATAAGTAGTAGTTAAAATTGTTGAGTCAAGGATTCGCTGACCAGACTTGGTCGCTGATTAGATTCATCAGCAAGTCATCAGCGAGTCCAGTGACTTTTAATCAGCAGATGGTTCTTATCCAAATTGTAAGTCAAGGCGGGAAGAATTTGAATCAAAAGAAGACAAGAGTCACATGGTGGTTGTTCCAACTGTATTTTACTTTGTATGGCAAAGATGTAGTTAGGACCAAAGGAAGGGTTTTCTCTCTCATACCCGATTTGCTAAAGAAGACAAAGGCTCCTGGTTTCAAAGCCAATAAGATTTCGACAACCACCATCCATCACTATCAAGTTAAGGCTGTGTTGCCCTAATTCCTCCCCTATATAAAGCAACACAGCCGCAACTCAAACACTTTGTGTTTGTCACCACAAGTGTGTGTCACTTATATTTATCTCCTGTAATTGTTTAAGTTTTTAGTTAGTCTAAACTTAACAATTGTATGTTTATTTATTTTCTTGTAAGACAAGTAGTAATATCGACCATGTATTCACTGTTTAATCAATGATACATATGATTAGACTTGCATAGATTCTTGTATTTAAACTTTACTCTTGTTCTTGTTCTTTACTTAATGTTCTTTATATTCTTGTCTAGATAATTTAATATAAGTATTGCAAATCGTGGACTGTCAAGTGGTATCAGAGCCACTGTTTCTAATCTATTGAAACAAGATCTGTTTGCATACTTATATTCTTCATAATTCTGTATTGTCGCTTTTTTTTCTTTATCAAAACCTTCTTATCTTTTCTTAAAAAACAAAGGTATGACTGTTGTACCCACCTTGTGAATACACGTGACTTTGGTTATGTGTCAATTCCTCCAAGATTTGAGCCTGATGACTTTGGATCTTGGAAGGAAAGAATGCTACTACACATCGTGGGTGTGGAACCATACCTTATGACCATATTGACCAAAGGTCCATATGTACCCACTCTGGTACAAAGAACACCAGGAGCAACTGCTGATGCTCTTGAGATTGTGATTGACATGGTCAAACCAGAGGTACAGTGGACTGATGATGAGCGGAGGCTAGTAAATCTTGATTCTAGACTCAAAAACATGATTGTCACAACTCTTCCCACTGACATCATGAAGCTTATCATCAAATATCCCACTTCTCAAGAAGTCTTGGATAGATTGTGCAGCATGTATGAAGGTTCTGCTGACACAATTGCTACCAAAAGAATAGACCTTAAACGTGCTTATGAAAACTTGTAAGTCCCAACTCAATAGATGGTACTACTGAAGACACCTTTATGTCGATGGTGGAGTTACTTTGCAATATATGCACTGAACTGGAGACGACCAGTTGCAGTGTGTATATACCAAGTTCTAGATAGATTACTTATTAAGTGACAATAAGTAAAGAACAATGCAATAATACAAATAACTTGTAAAATAAATTGGTGAGACAATATGTAATTTTCAAGTGTAATTTATTTATTGATGTTAAATAAATTACAAGGTTGTTGCGGAACCAAGATAATACAAGAATGTAAATATCCTAACAACCTATGAACTACAATTGATCTACACTCGGAATTTCTCAAGACAATCGAAACACTTAAAGTTGTGAAATGTTCCTTTTAGCGATTGAGAGAATATTGCACAAGTTCACCAAGAATATTGCAGGTATGCAAAGTGTGAAGTTATTCAACTTTGTGAATTCACTTAAATATTCTTGTTGTGCAATGACTTGTATTTATAGGAAAAGTTAACATTGGGATGTTAACTTTGGCCGTACAAATGTGGTTGAGATCATTTAAGGAATAACATTTAATTCCTTAAAAAGCAGTGTAAAGTCGCATGATAAAGCAACTTTACTCAACCACCTTTATGTACCTTTTTGCAATTAAATAATAAGATAAATCTTATTATCCGGGTAAAGGTACATAAAGCATAAAAGTCAATTCCTCGTAATCAGTGTAAAGCTTTGTAAGAGCTTTCCACTGATGGTCTCCAGTTTGTAACTGACTAGAATGTCAACTGTGCTTCGCTGCCATTGCCATTCTCTATCTTCCATTTGTTGTCTTCGACTTCAACTGGAATGATTCTTCAACTTGGTCAGTTCTCAACTGGAGGAAGTCTTCAGTTGCGTTGACTGTACGGTGCAACTGGACTTCAATATATTTCTCGACAAATCATCTAGGTCTCCAGTTTCACTGGACAGTTTCACTGGGTCTCCAGATGCAACTGGAGACTGGCCAGTTTACCAGGTGAACTGGTCCTAACAAATTCCCCCTATTTGTCTAGAAATATTGCCAAGTCTTTTTCTAGTTCTTGTATCTATACAAGTGTGAACTGAAGAGACTTGTTCGATTTAAATCTATCTAAGTTTTCTAAGGCATTTTTATAGATCAATAAATGCCTTAGGTTTTTCTTTTAGGTTTGTTAGATTTTAATCTATTATCTACCTTGTGGTTACAAACTAGCAACTTCATTTATACAAGGAAATGAAATTTATACAAGTTACAAAATGTAAAACAAAATACAAGTAGATAACTGAAAAGAAAGAACTTAATGAGATGGCCCTTCGCCAGTTCTTCTTCTCTTGGTCACTGAAGAAATAGGTTGTGAGTCTTCAGGGTCAATATTCAACTTTAGCTCCAGATTTTCTTTGTGTTGAATCTTGCCCCTTAAGAAGTTCACCCATGCTTTCTCAAACCTATTCTTTTGTGCCTTCGCATCCAACACATTCACCATTTCCACCCATTCACTAAACCCATACTGCATAGCACCAGGATTGTCAGTTTTAACTAGTGGCCCTCTGGTATAACTAACTTCAACTTGAAAGACTTTGGTGCCTGGCTTGATTGTTACATTGACACCATTGATAGTACCACTATGTCTTCTGGTTGACATGATCTGAGAGTAATAGCTTCTTGCTTCAGATTCATTTGTTATTTTTATACTCCCAGCACGCCAGCACCAGCAGCCAGTACAACGGACTTGATGTCTTCATTAGATACCTCGCCAGTTGGTTCAACAAATGTGCTAAGGTCAGCATCTCTTGTCAGTGGTCTTCTTGGTTGAGGAATCCTTCTTGGTGGATTCAATACCTTCTTCACAACCTTCTTAACATTTGCAATTCTTTTAAGAATCCCACTGGCCCTATTCTCCTTAGCCTTCTCCACTGATATGTTCAAGCTTCTGGCATCGAATTCAGCTTCATCATCAGGATAGTGTCTGTCCAGTTCTACATCAAGCATTTCTTTCAACTGGTCAACTATCTGGGATCATTCTTAACTCTGGCATACTCCTCCTTAGTGATACCCAAAAGATTGGCATCACTCATATCAAGCAGTTTGATCTGTGCAAGATGTGCCCTGGCTTCAACTTGGTTTCTTTGTTTCATCTTCTTTCTTTCTTTAATATCATTGCCAAGTCTAGCCAGTCTTCTGCTATCACTATCTGAAACTGGAGGAAGTACATCAGCATTGCCAGTTTCTAACATTACATCAGTGGCCGGCTGGGCAGATGCATCAACAGCTAAACCTTTTCCCTTATCCAACACATTCCCCCTATCACCCATATCACCAGTTTGCTCACCAGCTTCAGTACTGGTAGCTACAACCATTTCCATACCAGCTTGTCTTCCAGATGAAGTTCTTCCAGGTGCAACTGGTGGAAGGACTGCACTTCTTTCCCCCTTGGCAGCATCTAGACCTGCCCTAATACCTTCCCATTCAGAAGGGTGAGATGGCAACCGGTCAAGAGGCTGCCATGTTTGCATGTCCTTGCACTCCTTGAAAATCCCACACATCATCCTGAAAGACCTCCACAAATGGTTGGTCTCCTTTGACTGGGTCAAAACATTTGCAGTAACTTATTCTTGACCAGTTTTTAATTCATTTAAGATCTTGGAATCTTCATCCAAACCAGAGACAACCTTATCCTTTATTTCATCATCCTTTTTCTTCAAATTCTCTACTTCAGTTGTCAGTTTATCTAAAGATTGAGCATGTAGAGATACATGGGTGTTCAAATTCTCAATGCTGCCTTTCAACTGGTTGATCTCACTGGTGAGTGGGGCCAGATCAACCTGAGGAGTGGCCATCTTGGTGATCTCAGACATCACCCTTTCAATCAATTGTGCTTCTCTAGCACCCATCGTATCCTCTATCTTCTGACCAACTGAAGTCATCAACTGCTCTCCAAGTTCAGTCACATTTAGGCCAGGTTTTTCAACTAATTCCTTTACCTGCCTTTCAATCTCCCTCAAATCTACTTCAGATGTTCTTACAGTGTTGCCAAGCAGATTGGAGATTGACGTTGTGACCTTGGACTGAGTAAGATCAAAGGCTTCCTTCAAAGATGTTGCCAGATTATTGCAGCCAGTGACCAACTCATTTAGCTTATTGAACACCAAGTCTTCATTAGATGAAAACTTGTTAATCCCCAGATCAACCACTTTAATGTTTGTCAAGTGATCCTTGTGGTATCTGGAGAAAGACTTGGTGTTTTTGTCAAGTGTCTTTTGAATCTCCTCCACCCTGGTAAGAAGGTTTTGGAGATCGGCTTGTAAAGAGACAACTTGACTGTCCAGTGACGAAGGAGAAGGTGTCACTGGACCAGCAGCAGTTACTACTGGAGCAACTGGAGGAGGCAAACTTAAAGAAGTCTCCCCAGTTGTCATACCAGCAGTTGAAGAAATTATAGGAGTGGTGGTAGAAGAAAGGACTGGAAAAACAATGTGTTGTTCATGCTGAGAATGCTCAGGTGTGAACAACGGCGGCGGTGGGGGTGGCATTTCTCGAGCAAGTGAGAATTGCCCAGTTTGTGAATCGTTATAAGTTGGGAATGGTATATTAGTAGGCACATTTTGTTGGGATGGTGAAAGTGAAATTGATGCATCTGGAAGCGAGACTGGAGATGAAGGGTTTTAAGCTTGTACAGAAGCCTCAAAAATCTCCAAGTCTGTTTCAGTTCCTTCAGAATCCGAAGATTCTATAAGGATTTCCTCGTCATTAACATTCATGTCCAGATCCATGAATGTAACTGAGGGCTGACCAGAAGGGTCAGTCTCCAGATGACCTTCCCCAGTTACCTGGATGGGTGCATCTGTTGGAGGATCAGATACCGAAGTATCTTCACCAGGGATAGATGTTATTGGAGTTGCTTCAGTTATGGTTGCTCTATCCTCAACCACAACATTAGACGAACTGGAGGGTCCCTCATTATTTTGAGGCCCGCTCAGTTGTCTTTCTGACTCACCTTCAATTGGTGCATCAGTTGAAGCGAATGCCAGTTGCATTCGTTCTGGAATTTCGACCTCTCCAGCTTCAGATACCAGAGAGTCTAAATTCCTCAACATATCTGGAGCAGTGTACGGTGAATCTGTACTTAAGTATGCTTCTCTGCCCAGAATATGTTTAAAACAGAGAGAGAGAAACCTTGAGAAGGGGATACAAACACCCCTTGTGCCCTTCAGCTTTTGTACCAGGCTTCTAAACAAGATGTCTGCAAAGTCTACTCTTAATCCATTCCACAAGCAGTAAGCCATTTCTGCTTGTGAGGAGTTGATCTGGTCAAGACCACCAGAACTCCCACCCATACTCTCCACCAGGTGGATGAAAAAATACCTCCATGAAGGTGTAAGACCCTTCATGGTCATCGCACCCTTCGTCTTCAACACTCCATTCTCCAAGCACTCCTTGTGTCCCATTTCAAGAAGGACTTGGCGAAAATTAACATTAGAGGGTAAGACGACTGGAGATTCACCCTCTCTCCAGTAATTGAGGCGTAAGGCATCCCTCAATACGTCAGCGGACAAGGTACACTGGATTGTTCCATCCTTTAAAGTGAAACTGATGGAGGAACAATCGGAAGAAAGAGTGGCAGTGTACCAAAACTCACACAAGTAGTTGTGAAACAACTTGCGTGGGTTTAGAGAGAATGAGGGTCTTATTGGAGAATCCTTCAAAAAAATTTTGGATTCTACCAATAAGGGTATTGGACCCTTGAGATCCTTGTAAGCTTGCCATCGGATTATTGGGATTGAGTTTGATGATCGAAGCATTATTAGGAGCACCAGGTGCCGGTTTGACATCTGGTGAGGGAGCATATGGAACAGTCAAGAGATTTACATCTCTTGAACGAGATGATCTAGGTGCCATTGGAAAATGAAATTGAAATTTGGGAATTAGGGTTCTTGATTTGTGAAGCAGAGAGAGAAATGAAGCAATTTTGATGATTGAGAAGTAAATGAAAGAATGTAGAAGGAAGTAAATGAGTTCGGAGTAAATAAGGGTATTTATAAGGGATTCATGATCCCAATGAAATACAAAAATTATATTTTATTTAACCAAAAACAACTTTGTAGATATTTTAACAAAAGAAGTTTGAATTTTGAAATAAAATCATAATTTGCCATGTCAACATTAAATGCTACCATGTCAGCATTAAATGCTACCATGTCAGCATTAAATGCTACGACGGCTTATCTTACCCACGAGCCCACTCACTTTTTATTTTCCCAATACAAACAGTTGTCAAGTACTAAAATAGCTTTAAACACGTCAGATCACGATACCAAGTGGTTTAAAACACTCGAGTACCATCACGTGTCACAAATATTGACCAAGTATTTCTAACGTTATAAAAATAAGACAAGACTAAATCTGGTCACTGGAGGATCAGTCCAGTACCAGTTTCCAACTGAAGAGTTCTCCAGTTGCCATTTTCAAACAAAAACGAATTTTAGTCAGAAAATTATTTTGAGTCTTTCCCCCTAAAATGATGATCCAGAAATCGATTAGTGCCAAGATAGTATCACAAAGGCGTTCGATAACCTGGCGAGAAAAGATTATCTGGACCTCCTCAACTAGAGAACTTCATCAGTGTCACTGACGCGTTCAATAACAAAGAAAGCTCTAGTTTTAAGGATTTAACATTCCTAGTTCGCTGATGAGATGTTTAAAGGTTTTCTCATCGAGAGGTTTTGTAAAAACATCAGCTAACTGTTTGTCAGTGGGGATGAAATGAATTTCAATGTCTCCTTTCATAACATGATTACGAATGAAATGATACCTGATGTCAATATGCTTTGTCTTGGAGTGCATCACTGGGTTGTGAGATATAGCAATTGCACTGGTGTTGTCACAAAAGATTGGGGTCCTTGTATACTTTTGACCATAATCTAGTAACTGGTTCTTGATCCAGAGAATCTGGGCACAGCAACTGGCCGCAGAAATGTACTCTGCCTCGGCAGTGGACATAGAGACTGAAGTCTGCTTCTTGCTGGTCCAACTTACCAGTTTTCCTCCAAGGAAATGACAACCACCAGTTGTTGATTTTCTATCCATCTTACAACCTGCATGATCTGAATCTGAATAACCCATTAGATCTAATCCTGAGCCTTTGGGGTACCAAAGACCAAGATTAGGACACCCTTTCAGGTATCTAAAGATACGCTTTACAGCGTGCAAATGTGATTCTTTAGGGTTAGCCTGAAACCTGGCACATAGACATGTTGCAAACATTATATCTGGTCGACTGGCAGTTAAGTACATCAGTGAACCAACCATACCACGATAGTCAGTTATGTTAACTGGTTTGCCAGTTGGATCAGAGTCCAAATTTAATGGTGCTGCAATAGGTGTATTTTTCGATGGGATTGAATCATATTTGTATTTTCTTAACAAATCTCTGACATATTTTCCTTGGTTTATGAAAATTCCATTTTCAGTTTGCTTAATCTGAAGACCTAAGAAAAATGTTAATTCACCCATTAAACTCATCTCATACTCAGATGACATGATTTTAGAAAACTTTTTACACATTGCATCATCAGTTGAACCAAAAATAATGTCATCAACATAAATTTGTACCAATAAGATATTACCTCTTTCTTTCAAGATGAATAAGGTATTATCTATTGCACCTCTTTGAAAGCCATTTTAAGAAGATGTTTAGTTAGAGTATCATACCAGGCTCTTGGGGCTTGTCTTAGACCATACAATGCTTTGTTCAGTCTATAAACCCAATGAGGATGCTTCCCATCGATGAAACCTGGAGTCTGCTTAACATATACTTCTTCTTCCAATGTTCCATTAAGGAACGCACTTTTGACATCCATCTGGAAGACCTTGAACTGCAGATGGGCTGCATAAGCCAGAAATATTTTGATGGCTTCAAGTCTTTCAACTGGAGCAAAAGTTTCATCAAAGTCAACGCCTTCTGCTTGACAATAACCCTGGGCAACTAATCTGGCCTTATTTCTTACAACATGGCCATCTTCATCCATTTTGTTTCGGTAGACCCATCTGGTACCAATGGGTTCTTTCTTTAACCCTGGTGGACAAGGAACAAGTTCCCAAACATTGTTCCTTTCAAACTGGACGAGCTCTTCTTGCATAGCTTCCACCCAGCTTGGGTCTGCCATAGCCTCGTCAATCTTCTTCGGTTCAATTAAAGATAAGAAGGTGACGTTTAAGCATTGCTCACTAGTGGCGCTTCTAGTCTGAACCCCACTATTTGGATCTCCCACAATCTGTTCAATTGGATGTGCTCGAGTCCATCTAGTGTAATGACTAGGCTGGTGCACAACAATATCAGTGCAAGTCACCTGGCGATCTTCTTTAGTTGCAGTAGCTTCTGGAGGAGGATCAGTCCAAACTACTTCTACATCCTCATCAGAGTCAATGAGGTCACGATTTGCATCATGAAATTCTTCATTCAAAAGCCTTTCTTAAAGAACTGGAGAAGTTGGAGTTTGAACTGGTGCTGATATTGGATTGGCACGTACATCAGAACCAATCACCAATTCTTGTGGTAAGTTGAAATTGATGGAGGGATAAAATGATGTGTCACTGGTGCTTTTCTTCTTCTTAACTGGTTCCAATTTGTTGTAACTGGAAACATCTTTTGGTGAAACAACTGACTGATGAACTTGGTCAGTTTCACCAAAATTGATTGGAATGACTGGAGTAATATCAAGGCTTGGTCTCTTGTTGATTGCTTCAGTTGATTCATCGAATGTGACATGAATTGTCTCATGAACCTTTTGGACTCTATAATTATAAACTCTAAAGGCCTTTCGAATATCTGAATAACCTAAAAATACCCCTTCATCAGCCTTTGCATCAAACTTTCCAAGCTGACTGGAATCGTTTAAGATATAAACTGGACAACCAAATACATGAAAGTATCCAATATTTGGTTTACGATTCCTGAGTACTTCATAGGCAGTCTTTTTATGTATCTTGATGTAGACTGGCCGGTTTTGGGTGTGACAAGCAGTTGCAACTGCTTCAGCCCAAAAACTGGTGGGAAGACCTGATTCAGATAGCATACTTCTAGCGGCTTCTATCAGTGTGCGATTCTTTCTTTCCACAACTCCATTCTGCTCTGGAGAGTGAACTGATGAGAAGTTTTGAGAGATGCCAGTGTCATTGCAAAATGTTTCAAGTACCTTATTTTGAAATTCAGTACCATTATCACTTCGCAACTGACAAACTTTTCGAGTATACTTGAGCTTAATTCTTTTGATGAGAGAGATGATTTCAGCAGGTGCATCACTTTTGGATCTGAGGAATACCACCCAGCAATATCTGGTGAATTCATCAACCACAACTAGAGTGTA
>CM067168.1:6790150-6825150 GCA_034093135.1 Erigeron breviscapus | reverse complement strand
TGGTGGTGAAGCAACTTCCAAGGGGGAGAAAGTTAATAAAGCTGATGAAATCACTGCCTCTACCACTGATAAAGCTGATGAAATCACTGCCACTACCACTGCCACTACTAATGAAGCTGAAACAGTGAAATGGCAATAGTGGCTGTAAATGATGAAACTAAAAAAGAAGTGCCTCCTGCTGGTGAGAAAGAGGTTACTGAATAAGAGAAGGAAGTAATTAATGCTGGTACTTGGGAAGGTCATTTGATAAATGAAGAAGTCCCTGCTGTTGCTGAGGGGGAGCAACCAGCTTAAGGGGTACTTGCTATTGCTCAGGGGAGCAAGTTGAATAGGCTGCTGATCCAAATGATCCTCAAGCAATCAAAGCAGCATGGGAGGCTGGCATGGCTGTTGAAATGGCTACTGATAGATCAAAGGAAATGCTTCCAGTTTTCCATAGACGTTATATCACTCAAGCAGTGATAACTCCCATGACTGACGCTCAAAGAAAGCAAGTACAGTCAATTCCCTCGACTGCCTTCAGGAAACCCTCTTCTTCTCATCCAGCAAGCAAAGAAGGATCTTCATCAGCTACCTGTTCTATTCCTGCTGATCTTGCTCTGGAAGCTGATAAAAAGTCTCAAGAAGAAGCCTTTGCTGAAATTGAAAGGAAAAAGCAGGAAAAGGAAAATGAGAAAAAGGACTTTGAATATATTAAACAGCTTGCCATTGCAGAAAGAAAAGAGAAAAAGGACTTTGAATATATTAAACAGCTTGCCATTGCAGAAAGAAAAGAGCTTGATGCTGAAGAACTCTTACTGCTGGAAACTTCCGGTCACTTCGCAGTCTATCAAAAGAAACAGGCTAATGTTGAAGCGAGGTTGCTGGAAAAGAAAGGAAAGCTCGTTGAAGAAAGGGTAAAGTTTATAAGGAATATGCCAAGAAGGACACTGCCTCAAAAAATAGTTGCAGTAGGTGTGAATCTGGCCATGTCTGGAGCTGAAACAAACTTGAGAGTTGAAAGAGAAGATGGTCATGTCTCACATCTTAAGAATGTGCAAAGACCAAATCTGGGGGCTATCGAATGGTTTGAAGTCCATGAGCTGATCAAAGAGAAAACAACCCACAGTTACTCTCCTCTGAAGGATTTCATCCATGGCTATTTCACAAAGGCCATAGAGATGGAAAAAAGGTTGAAAGCTGATGTGCCAGTACTAAGAAACTATTTTGGCAACATTGCAGCAAGGCGTCCTTCAGCAAAACCCTCTTCAGCAGCAAAGAAGAAACCTACTCTGAAAAGAAAAAGGGATGAACAAATGGTGCATGTAGATCTCCCTCCCATCTCTGGAGATGCTACCTTGGACACACGATTGCCTACAAGGGTTGTGTTTCAAGAAGGATTGGTGATTGAAAATCCATATGGCATGTTCTATACGAACTTTTAGAATCAGAAACTCTTCTTTAGAGTAAGTGATATTGGGAAGGCGTCTGTTGGGTTCTTGCTAGCTATTAGAAGAAGGTGTGCTGACACCACTAACAACAGAGCCTTCATCGACATAATTGATCATGAGTTGCTGCTGCCTCACCGTCAAGCTGATCTAGCTCGCAGAATGGTTAAAGATGAAGATATTTGGGAGCAAGCAGCAAGACAATAGATGTTTTACTTTTAAATGCTTGTATGTCAGCATGTAACACAAGATCTTGATATATAAAACATCTTTGTTCCTCACTTGTAATATTTTTCTTATAAGTACTATTCACTCAGCAAGTCTCCTCAGCGAATAGGGGGAGATTGTTGAGTCAAGGATTCGCTGACCAGACTTGGTCGCTGATTAGATTCATCAGCAAGTCATCAGCGAGTCCAATGACTTTTAATCAGCGGATGGTTCTTATCCAAATTGTAAGTCAAGGAGGGAAGAATTTGAATCAAAAGAAGACAAGAGTCACATGGTGGTTGTTCCAACTGTATTTTACTTTGTATGGCAAAGATGTAGTTGGGACCAAAGGAAGGGTTTTCTCTCTCATACCCGATTTGGTAAAAAGACAAAGGCTCCTGGTTTCAAGTACTTCAAGCCAATAAGATTTCGACAACCACCATCCATCACTATCAAGTTAAGGCTATGTTGCCCTAATTCCTCCCCTATATAAAGCAACACAGCCGCAACTCAAACACTTTGTGTTTGTCACCACAAGTATGTGTCACTTATATTTCTCTCTTGTAATTGTTTTAGTTTCTAGTTAGTCTAAACTTAACAATTCTATGTTCATTTATTTTCTTGTAAGATAAGTTGTAATATCGACCATGTATTCACTGTTTAATCAATGATACATATGATTAGACTTGCATAGATTCTTGTATTTGAACTTTACTCTTGTTCTTGTTCTTTACTTATTGTTCTTTATATTCTTGTCTAGATAATTTAATATAAGTATTGTAAATCGTGGACTGTCAAAAATAAATTCAGACCACAAATACAAAGGTAATCCCCCCTGAAACATAAGAGATCTAGCAACATTTAAGAGATTTCTATGTTTCCTCTCAGCAATTCCATTTTGCTGAGGAGAATAAGGTATAGTGTTCTGGTGAACAATACCATTTGAAGAACAAAACAGATTAAAGGATGAATTTATAAACTCTGTACCATTGTCACTTCTGAAAATTTTTACTTGTTTATTAAACTGATTCTTTAAAATATGATAAAAATTTTGTACACTGCAAACAACTTCATCTTTAGATCTTAACAAGAAAGTCCACACAGCCTTAGAGTAATCATTAACTACTGTAAGAAAATATTTGTACCCTTCTTAACTTTGAACTCTATAAGGCCCCCATACATCAAGATGAACAAGATCACCTAAATTTTTAGACTTATGTTCACTTAGTGGAAAAGGAACTCTTACTTGTTTGGCTTTATGACAAATATCACAGGAAAGTCAGTTTTTTCATTTTCAAGATTTAATTCACCTTTTAATCTGTTTAAAACTTCTTGTGCAGGGTGACCAAGTCTGTTATGCCACACATGTTTAGACAAATAACAAGTAATCATGTTAGAATTAACAACATTACTACAAATACCTTGCTTATCAAACAAATACAACCCTCTATTCTCACTACCAGTCCCCACTAGGGTCTTTGACCTCAAATCCTGAACATAACAAGTACTTTAATCAAAACCAACAAAATATTTTGAATCTTTAGACATTTTATGAACAGACACCAGATTTACTTTATAATCTGGTACAAATAAGACATCAAACAAAACAATTTTATCAGACAGTTTCACATTTCCTATTTTCTTTACTTTAGCTAAAGAACCATTAGGATGACCAACAGAAATATTCAAACCACCTATATCAACTGCATTAATCAAAATATTTTCATTGCAAGTTAAATGTTAATTTGCTCCAGAATCCCTTACCCATTTTAAATATAACATGAGAAAACCAGCATTAGCACTGAGACACATAATCTTGTTAATATTCTTTCCAAACAACTTTTCAGAATCAAAATTAATACCTGCCATATTGGCATTTATGCTAGAACTTGGAACAGATTTTTCTTCTATAAGACTCATAAGCTTTAACATCTGTTCATGAGTAAAAGACAAAGAAGAACCAGAAGTAGAAGTAGTATTGACAGCAGAAGAATTGTTCACATTATCATAAACAACATTATTGCTAGACAAGTTTTTATTAAAGTTATTTGAATTAAAATTCTTCTTTTTAAAACCAGCTGGATATCCAACAATTTCATAGCATCTATCAATAGTATGTCCTATCATTCCACATTTCTTACACTTCAAGTTTGGATTAGGACCTCTATTAAAACCTTTTTTATTATCAAATCTTTGAACATTAAACACAGAAGGTTGAACCTTAGAAGAATTATCATGCACAGACATATTCCTATGTGACTCTTCTCTTGATATTATAGCATATGCAGATTTTACATCAGGAATAGGTTCTCTTGTTAAAATATTAGTTCTCATTGGCATATAAACATCATCAAGTCCCATCAAAAACTGCATTAACCTAAGCAACTTGTTATGAGTTTGAAAATCTTTAGCAACTTTACAAGTACAAGCAGGCAATTTAACAAGAGCATCATACTGTTTCCACAAAGAATTCAACTTATGATAATAATCTAACAAAGAAGATCCATTTTGTTTAAGTGAATTGATTTTAAGATGCAAATTAAACATAACAGACTCATCTACTTTATCATATGTTTCTTTCAACTCTTTCCAAACTTCACTAGCATTTCTAGAAAAAATTTGACCCATATAAAGCTCTTCAGATATTGAACCAAGAATCCAAGATAAGACCACAGCATTACACCTATCCCATTGACTAGCTAAGACATCATCATCAGTATCTTTTACACAATCACCATTAATGAACCCTAGTTTATTTTTAGTTTCTAAAGCCAAGGTCATTGCACAACTCCACACATTATAATTTTCTGTACCTTTCAGTTTAAAATTGATTAAAGAAACCCCTGTAGTATCACTAGCATGCAAATATAAAGGATCTCCAAAATCTAGCTTACTTATCTGAGTAGATGCATCAACAGAACCAGAACCACCAGTTTTATCTTCAGGAGCCATTATAACAAATATTGATCAAACAATATCAAATTATCAATTTAAACAAGAACAACAAAGACACAATAAAGCACAAATAATCAGACAAGACAATAAATATCAACCTATCAATTAAAAGAACACACAATAATCACAAATATAGAAAGAAACAAATAGAACCACAAATAAACAATTAATACCAGAAAAAAAACTTACTAGAAACAAACACAACACAGAAGATTGATAAAGAAAAACTAATGAATATATATATATATATATAGGGGTGGGTTATTTATATTACAAGCATTTATAAAAGTACTATATATATATATATATATATATATATATATATATATATATATATATATATATATATATATATATATATATATATATATATATATATATATATATATATATATATATATATATATATATATATATATATATATATATATATATATATATATATATATATATATATATATATATATATATATATATATATATATATATATATATATATATATATATATATATATATATATATATATATATATATATATATATATATATATATATATATATATATATATATATATATATATATATATATATATATATATATATATATATATATATATATATATATATATATATATATATATATATATATATATATATATATATATATATATATATATATATATATATATATATATATATATATATATATATATATATATATATATATATATATATATATATATATATATATATATATATATATATATATATATATATATATATATATATATATATATATATATATATATATATATATATATATATATATATATATATATATATATATATATATATATATATATATATATATATATATATATATATATATATATATATATATATATATATATATATATATATATATATATATATATATATATATATATATATATATATATATATATATATATATATATATATATATATATATATATATATATATATATATATATATATATATATATATATATATATATATATATATATATATATATATATATATATATATATATATATATATATATATATATATATATATATATATATATATATATATATATATATATATATATATATATATATATATATATATATATATATATATATATATATATATATATATATATATATATATATATATATATATATATATATATATATATATATATATATATATATATATATATATATATATATATATATATATATATATATATATATATATATATATATATATATATATATATATATATATATATATATATATATATATATATATATATATATATATATATATATATATATATATATATATATATATATATATATATATATATATATATATATATATATATATATATATATATATATATATATATATATATATATATATATATATATATATATATATATATATATATATATCAAATACAAAGAATATATAAACAATAAATATAAATATATATATATATATATATATATATTGAAAATAAGAATCTAATCTCGTATAAGTGCCAGTGACAGGATTCCGTACCTCTCAAGGAAGCAGGTCAAGTATTAGCACCAATACTTTTATGAGAATTAGATTAAAAAAAAAATTATTAAAAAAAAAAAAAAAAAAAAAAAAAAAAAAAAAAAAAAAAAAAAAAAAAAAAAAAAAAAAAAAAAAAAAAAAAAAAAAAAAAAAAAAAAAAAAAAAAAAAAAAAAAAAAAAAAAAAAAAAAAAAAAAAATCAAAATTGAAAATAACAAGCTAAAACATAAAAATACAAATAAAATCAAAGAGAAGATAAGTGTAACACCCGTCGTTTAAAAATATGGATTTCTAACGGCGTCAAAGAAAGCGGAAGTAAACTTTAAAAGACCAAACCCAAAGAATCTGTTTTTGTACATTTATTAATTGGTGTTACTAGCAATGTCATCAAAATAAGTTCAAATGGAAACCCAACGGTTGCCCAACATTAAACAACCGACGACAATGTACATACAAGTCATTAATGTCTAATCATAAATCAAATGTCTAATGCGAGCAGCCACTATGGGTAAACTATAGCCATCCTCATTGCAATCTACCCATGCCTCGCACTTCTCACATCTACCTGCTCACTAATGTTGGACCTGAGGGCACAACACATTTAAAAAGAACAAGTGTTAGCTAACGAATTAGCTAAGTAAGATAACACATCTTTAATAAAACATTTGTCCCTTTAAATATTTGAAAGAATACATTATAATCATTAAGGCACAAGTCATAGCATAACATCATCTCACATTACATTAAACATCATAGGATATTCAATCCTAATTGTGCCTAAACACATCACACATCACATCTCACATTTACATCACATATCATATCTCACGTTTACATCACATATCATATCTCACGTTCACATCAAATTATGTGTGACTTATGCCACACATCTCACGTTAGGTGAAAGTTTATGTGTGGGCGGTCATAAGACCTCACAACAACCCTCACACCCGACTCAATGGTGAAACCTTTCGGCAATCCATCTTTGTCGTTAAGGATAGGCAAAGCCGATCCAGGAGTAGTCCGTATGTTCAAAGACATTGGTGGCTAGTTAGGCCTACCCAGAATTACTCATCTTACGTTAACTATGTTGCAAGGAGCCACCCAAGAAACCACATCTACGCACTAGCCGGGCAAGGGCAAGTATGGGTTAAGCTTAACACTTCTCACATCAATAGCTCGAGCATTTCTCACATATAGTTTAGGTGTTCACCTACTTATAACGCTTGCAATTATGTCCTGGACCATAATTGTAATTGTATCCTTTCACTCGCATGTTCGTTACCACATTTGTGTATCGTCTTCTTTTCACCAAATCCCTTCCCGCAACCTTTATCACGCATACAACATACATTTTTCCATTGTGATTCTTGTCACTAACCTCGTATGTTCGACATTGATAGAATACCATTTCACCTAATCCTCCAACTTTTGTCTATCTCAACAACTTCCCACGTAATGTAAAGTACAAGTTTATCAAATTCAGTTAGGGAAGTAGAACATCACCTCGAGGATCGTCTATCGTATCAATTGAATAATATAGCGACGGAGAAGCGAGAAACGAAAGAATAAAGGCTAAAAGATATATTCACATATCAACAAACAATCATCATATAGCCCTAATCCTACACTCTCACTCATCCCAACCCATCCTAAGGCATTTCATCTCAAGGCTAAGCATACCTACTTAAGCCTACCTTTTCCTCTATCGGTTTAAGTCCAATTCCTATGGCACACCTATAGTCATTGGTTCACTTAAACCATTTCTCTTATACCACTTGTAACACCCGTCGTTTAAAAATATGGATTTCCAAAAATTTTCGCCTAACGGCGTCAAAGAAAGCGAAAGTAAACTTTAAAAGACCAAACCCAAAGAATCTGTTTTTGTACATTTATTAATTGGTGTTACTAGCAATGTCATCAAAATAAGTTCAAATGGAAACCCAACGGTTGCCTAACATTAAACAACGGACGACAATGTACATACAAGTCATTAATGTCTAATCATAAATCAAATGTCTAATGCGAGCAGCCACTATGGGTAAACTATAGCCATCCTCATTGCAATCTACCCATGCCTCGCACTTCTCACATCTACCTGCTCACTAATGTTGGACCTGAGGGCACAACACATTTAAAAAGAACAAGTATTAGCTAACGAATTAGCTAAGTAAGATAACACACCTTTAATAAAACATTTATCCCTTTAAATATTTGAAAGAATACATTATAATCATTAAGGCACAAGTCATAGCATAACATCATCTCACATTACATTAAACATCATAGGATATTCAATCCTAATTGTGCCTAAACACATCACACATCACATCTCACATTTACATCACATATCATATCTCACGTTTACATCACATATCATATCTCACGTTCACATCAAATTATGTGTGACTTATGCCACACATCTCACGTTAGGTGAAAGTTTATGTGTGGGCGGTCATAAGACCTCACAACAACCCTCACACCCGACTCAATGGTGAAACCTTTCGGCAATCCATCTTTGTCGTTAAGGATAGGCAAAGCCGATCCAGGAGTAGTCCGTATGTTCAAAGACATTGGTGGCTAGTTAGGCCTACCCAGAATTACTCATCTTACGTTAACTATGTTGCAAGGAGCCACCCAAGAAACCACATCTACGCACTAGCCGGGCAAGGGCAAGTATGGGTTAAGCTTAACACTTCTCACATCAATAGCTCGAGCATTTCTCACATATAGTTTAGGTGTTCACATTACCTAAACATTAATAACATATCACATCACATCACATCTTATCACATCACATCACATCACATCACATCACATCACATCACATCACATCACATCACATCACATCACATCACACACATCACATCACATCACATCACATCACATCACATCACATCACATCACATCACATCACATCACATCACATCACATCACATCACATCACATCACATCACATCACATCACATCACATCACATCACATCACATCACATCACATCACATCACATCACATCACATCACATCACATCACATCACATCACATCACATCACATCACATCACATCACATCACATCACATCACATCACATCACATCACATCACATCACATCACATCAATAGCTCGAACATTTCTCACATATAGTTTAGGTGTTCACATTACCTAAACACTAATAACATATCACATCACATCACATCTTATTAACGTTTGGGCCATTAAACGTGCACGTGTCATGGCAAGTTACAAAGTCTAGTGAACTAGATGTACAAGCCATGTAATCATCATATCTCACATATACACACATATCATATCTCACGTTTACATCACATATCATATCTCACGTTTACATCACATATCATATCTCACGTTTACATCACATATCATATCTCACGTTTACATCACATATCATATCTCACGTTTACATCACATATCATATCTCACGTTTACATCACATATCATATCTCACGTTTACATCACATATCATATCTCACGTTTACATCACATATCATATCTCACGTTTACATCACATATCATATCTCACGTTTACATCACATATCATATCTCACGTTTACATCACATATCATATCTCACGTTTACATCACATATCATATCTCACGTTTACATCACATATCATATCTCACGTTTACATCACATATCATATCTCACGTTTACATCACATATCATATCTCACGTTTACATCACATATCATATCTCACGTTTACATCACATATCATATCTCACGTTTACATCACATATCATATCTCACGTTTACATCACATATCATATCTCACGTTTACATCACATATCATATCTCACGTTTACATCACATATCATATCTCACGTTTACATCACATATCATATCTCACGTTTACATCACATATCATATCTCACGTTTACATCACATATCATATCTCACGTTTACATCACATATCATATCTCACGTTTACATCACATATCATATCTCACGTTTACATCACATATCATATCTCACGTTTACATCACATATCATATCTCACGTTTACATCACATATCATATCTCACGTTTACATCACATATCATATCTCACGTTTACATCACATATCATATCTCACGTTTACATCACATATCATATCTCACGTTTACATCACATATCATATCTCACGTTTACATCACATATCATATCTCACGTTTACATCACATATCATATCTCACGTTTACATCACATATCATATCTCACGTTTACATCACATATCATATCTCACGTTTACATCACATATCATATCTCACGTTTACATCACATATCATATCTCACGTTTACATCACATATCATATCTCACGTTTACATCACATATCATATCTCACGTTTACATCACATATCATATCTCACGTTTACATCACATATCATATCTCACGTTTACATCACATATCATATCTCACGTTTACATCACATATCATATCTCACGTTTACATCACATATCATATCTCACGTTTACATCACATATCATATCTCACGTTTACATCACATATCATATCTCACGTTTACATCACATATCATATCTCACGTTTACATCACATATCATATCTCACGTTTACATCACATATCATATCTCACGTTTACATCACATATCATATCTCACGTTTACATCACATATCATATCTCACGTTTACATCACATATCATATCTCACGTTTACATCACATATCATATCTCACGTTTACATCACATATCATATCTCACGTTTACATCACATATCATATCTCACGTTTACATCACATATCATATCTCACGTTTACATCACATATCATATCTCACGTTTACATCACATATCATATCTCACGTTTACATCACATATCATATCTCACGTTTACATCACATATCATATCTCACGTTTACATCACATATCATATCTCACGTTTACATCACATATCATATCTCACGTTTACATCACATATCATATCTCACGTTTACATCACATATCATATCTCACGTTTACATCACATATCATATCTCACGTTTACATCACATATCATATCTCACGTTTACATCACATATCATATCTCACGTTTACATCACATATCATATCTCACGTTTACATCACATATCATATCTCACGTTTACATCACATATCATATCTCACGTTTACATCACATATCATATCTCACGTTTACATCACATATCATATCTCACGTTTACATCACATATCATATCTCACGTTTACATCACATATCATATCTCACGTTTACATCACATATCATATCTCACGTTTACATCACATATCATATCTCACGTTTACATCTCATATCATTGGGATAACATTTCAGGCCTCAATAGTCATTTACATAGCCCATATCACCTCCCGTGTAACCCCGAATACCCATAAGCAAACCAGATAACATTTGGGAAGTTATTATATGAAAACCATGTTTTTGTTGAACCCTCAGCGTGTCAAAGTAGTGTATCTTACCTCGTGACGAGCACAACGAGCAATACTCAAGGTTAATTCGTCTTGTTTGTGTTTCCGACTACCTATTGCAACACACAACCAATAGGTAACATAAACGTGGCTTCAAAAGACCTCTCTAAGTTCCCTATACCATAAGGTAACCTAAGCATAAGGTCTATGGGTCAAACGAGCATGAAAACAAGCCTATACGATCACCAGACCTGAGTATGCGCCGCATGGCTCTTCCATGCGCCGCATAAACTTGATCAAAATGTTCCAGACCCATCCACGCGCCGCATGGAATTCCCATGCGCTGCATATCGGGGCTCGATCAGCAAACTTGATTTTGAACAGCTCTTAAACGATTCCCATTCGACCCTAACCCCGACCTGGAGACATAGAATCGACCTCTTTTAAGACACAACTGATGACTTCAAACCATCAATTGATTCCTTGATCCATTACAAACATGAATCACTTGATTGATCACCCGAACGACATGAGATCCGTAAATGTTTTGCAATATAACCCAAGCCAAACCCCATGACCTGGATTGGATTAACATATAAGACTCACAAGGTCAGAAATCAAAGGATTATCACCTATATTACCTGTAGATGACCATAAGGATGAAAGATCTTAATCAAATCTTGCTCGAAACACCACGAAACGAATAGATCTTGGAGGGAATTGCTTTGAGAGAGGGAAGGGGGCTGCTTTGAGGTCTCACACACGATAGCTACAGATTTATGACAATTAGGGATGTCTAATTATCCTTTAACCCCTGGCCAACTCTTCCATAACTTCACCTTTAGTCCCTCAACTTCTTAAACGTTACTTTCTAAGCTTAACTTTTTACCGGGAGTCTTAACGATCTTACAAGCACTTGACTTTCATGAATTTACTTTAATTACTTTCATTTATCATACTTTATTCACATCATATTAAACGTATAAGCATTTACTCACATAATCCCGTTTAGGGCACATAACTTAACGAACCTGACGTTAACTAACGGAATAGTCAAATAGTCAAACTTGAAAAGTTTGGGATGTTACAATCAGGATCAAGATCTGCAGCAGAAACGAATCGACACAAATTAGGGTTTTTAGAAATTAGGGTTTCGTGATGAAATACGCCTCAAAATTAAAAACCCTAAACAATCACCCGGATCACAATAATCAATTCAGAGAACCTGGCTCTGATACCATGGAAGAATTCGTAGATCAATATATTTTATTATTAAGTTGTAAGATTATTATTATGAATAGAGATTTACAAGACAGATTGTATCTAGATGATACAATCAATAATACAAAGACAATTGAATCAAAGATTACAGACGGATTAAGACGAATACAAGGGTGAGAAACCCTAAAATTATACAGACCAAAGATATAGATATTGAAGACTGAATATATTGGAAAAAACAATATCGAAACCCTAACAAGAATAATACGATTATTTATAGGAGATAACAATAGCTGTTTGACCCCTTTAGCCCTCCAACTCCTCACTTTGTCAATAGCAGCCCTCCAGACTTTAACTTCTCCTTTTGTACAAGTTTAGTCCTTCCAGATCTTAACCTTCCAAAACCTGCACAATCTTAACCAAATTATAAGAACCTTTTATAAACATATGTTTATCAAGATTGTATTTTAACAGTTACCTCTGTCTTGCTGTTGGTTTGGGGATTATGAAAAGTGCTAAACTTTAATATGGTGCCCAATTTACGCTATGAAATGTACAAGGTTTGGATGCTCCAAGTTGTTTAGAACTCTTATATCCAGAAACAAATTGAAACTTTGAGTCTAAAAATGATACTAATATTTTAACATACTATATTTAGGCTTTGAGTCATCCACCTCCATTACGATATGACGGCACCCACGGAATTTGACAATAAATAAATGTTACTATATGTAATGGACATTAAATTGATACGTCCCAAGGTGTATCAATATACCAAAGTATATTGTACACAGAACAGTTGTAGAGGGGGTGAATACAACTTTCCTCGATCTTTACAAACTTTTGAATAAAACGTTTCAAAGATTCAGATTATATGTTAAGTAAGTAAAGAGCAGGAATCATTAAAACAGTAAAGCAGTAAAGTAAATGAAACATTCTTGAACACAGATTGTGGTTTTCAATGTAATCCTTTATTAAGAAATAATCTATACAAAGAATTACAGGGTTGTTGCGGAATAAAGATAGCCTACAGATATCTAAACAACCCTTGAAATGACAAACTACAATCAATAAGTTTCTACTAAAGAGAATCAGCCCAAGCTGATCTCCAACAGACTAAGCTGTGTCTAAGAGCAAAGAAAACTTGTGTAAAGAATGATTCTCAGGAATGCCACACATATGCAATCAAGGAATGAGGCTTTTATAGGCGAAAGCCCTTCTTCTCTTGGTATCCAATGAAGCCACGTATTAATCTTCTACTGGATGACAAAGGAATATTTAATCGTGCCTTTCATGGTACTTGTGGTCCCCCACGTACTGGCGCACATTCTTTATCATCCAATAAGAGTATGAACACGCATATGTAAAACCAACCACCAACCTGGATCCTAGGATTCTTCCTAGTCACGTCATTTGTCCTTATCTTCAATCCAGGTTGTTATCTTCACTTGATTGTCAAACACAGATTGGGCCGTTTGTCAATGCACCAATCTGCCTAAGTGTTTCCAAGCTGACTGTTAATCCCAAGCTGCCTTCCACTACCAGCTTGGTCTTCTATCTTCAATCCTCCTCTTCGACTTGGATTGAATGCTATAAACATTGTTGATGCAGCTTCAACAACATTTGCTTCCATATGATTAACATTACAAAACATGAAGCATGATCTGGGTCAGAAACAGATCGTAAGCTGTGTCAGCTTAGTCTGACCCAGATCAGATTACAAGAACCAAAAAATTACTAAGTGTTTATAAGTCAGATTTGTCATCACCAAATTTACAATGAACATTGGGACTCAACAATCTCCCCATATTTGATGATGACAAAACCCAACACACTTCTAACTATCAGCTTACAAAGAATCAAAGTAAAATATGACTAACAGCTTGTGACCCTTTGAATCTTTTGGGTTCTTTTCGATCTGATATGAAGTTCTAACAAGAAAAACAGACTTTGTACAAATGCTTTGCATATATTGAGGAAAGAAATATATTACAATCATAGAGATCTATTCCCCAATCATTTCTACTGCCTCTTGTTTCACTTCATATGAAGGGGCAATTCTCACATCTAACTTCCTATCTAGGCCTTCATCAATAAGGAACTGCTCATACCCATTACCCTGATCACTAAAAGTGACACAAAATCTGTACAAGGTATATAGGTGCATATGAGGTACCTGTTTAATTGCAAGCTCCCAATCTTTTTCTTTATCTGTCAGAATCTTCACACTACTTGACCCAGCTTCAGTCGGCCTTTTATTTATCATAATCTGAGTCAAAGTGGCTGTATCTTCACTTGAAGAGGATTCTGCAGGTTTTTCTTTGGGAGCTGGGTCAGCTTGAGATGACACAGCTTGTGCAGGGTCAGCTTGGGAAGACTTTCCTTTTTCAATAACTTTTTCAACTCCAACTTCCTTCCTTATATCTCCCATTTCAACATCAGTCTCCCCCTCAATTTTACCACTCTCCTTCTCAGCGTTTTCATTCACATTTCCACCCTTTTTACCACCAGACTCAGACTCTGGCATTTTTATCTCTTCAGTTTCCTTCTCACCTTCCACACTTGAACCAAATACAACAATCCTTCTATCATTGGCCTCCTCCTCAGCTCTATCCTTCCTCTGTCTTTCTTTCAGCTTTTCAAAGTAGTTTTCAGTTTCCTTGTCAACCTTAGCTCTTTTTATCTCTTTTTCTAGGTCTTCTTGCATAACTTCAGCAACACTCTTCTCCCCCTTTTTGTCATCATCAGCAGGGAAAGAGCTCACTAGAGTAGCAGAGACTCCTTTAAAGTTTTGGTTGAGCAAGTCAATTTTGAAGTTGGTTAGACAGCAGGTTCTAAGCAAATCAACATAATCTTCATGGAGGTTTCCAATATTTGATTTGACACCTTTTGAGACTTCAATCAAGTCATTCTTGAAATCTGCTTATGATTTGTTTGCAGATCGAAGCTCTAAGGTGACATCTCTTGTAAACTTTGTTGCACTTGTCTCAATCTGACCCAGAGTGCTCTTGTTTCTCTTCTTTTCTTCATTGGTGGCTTTTGTGAGACCATCAAGAGACTCTGTCAGCTTGGTTTGGTTCTGCTGCATCAAGTCAACTGCCTTCATCACACTTTCTTTTAGTGCAGTTTGATCTTGACTCAGCTTGTCCACCTTTTTATCCATCAATTCTTGATCCTTTTGGATCTTTTCCAAGCATTTGGTCAACTGTAAGCTCTCAACCTTATAGGTTGAAGTGAACTCAGTGAGCTGACCCACCACATCTGAAAATGAGATAGTGGCAGCTTGGGAAGAACTTGGAGTTGGTCTAAAGACCACTGACTCTGGAAAGAGCAGCCTACAATCCTTAAAATCAGGGTCAATTGGCTCATATAGAAGGGGGTGGAGGCTAAGGGAGTTTTGGTGAATTTCTCATGAGAGTGAGTCTCATGAGCAGATTTTTCAGAAATGATAATGTGTTGGTCAGCCTGAGAAAGATTGACTTGTAATTCAGGCTGAGGGCCAGTGAGAATGTGTTGATCTTGATTTTGATCAACTCCTCCACTGGCATCTTCCATCAGAGCATCCCTTGAGGATGGATAGGCAAACACATCATCGAATGAAGAATCACTTCCGGAGAGAGTGATTTTATTCTCATTGGCATCGTGAGGACCACCAATGGTTCCCATTGCTGCACATGAGGCTAGCATGACTGCCTTAAAGACAACCATGTAACCTATAGGATCCCCCTGTCCAAGGACAGATGCAGACACAGATCGTGCAGGTGTAATATTTTGTGTAGATGATTGCCCTTCAACAGAGGTGTGTTGTTGCACCAAAGTATCCTTAGGGAGAATTATTGAGGCCTATACCCCTCCTTGTGATCTAGAAGGGGCATTGATAGCCTGTGCAGACTCAGAGTGTAAGAGAGAAGGAGTCTGATCAGCTTGGGGAGGAGAAGCAGTGTCACAAGTGCGTTCGATACTTCTCTCCTTTGGCTGACCATCCTCAGAAATGATGTGCATTGACTCTGACTCTTGTTGGATCTGGGCTGGATCCACTGTTGTCCCTTTAATGATATCATCAACCTTTTGGGAGGTTGATGATGGCGTTTTAGGTTCAGACACAGTATGACCTTGGGAGGAGGTCTTTATTTCAATACCTTCACCCTTTTTGGAGGGTTGGGTAGTAATAGGTGTTCCCTTTAACTCGTCTACACTCTTTTGGGAGAGTACAGATGGGCGTGGTGAATTCGGCTTATCAGCTTGGGTGACAGAGTCAGCTTTGGAACGTTCCTTAGCTGCCAATGCACCTTGGGGGACTTCAATTGATGGTGTTGCATTGTCAACCCCAGAAGCTGATACAACATTTCTCTTTGCTCTTTTCTTTTTCACACTGTGAGGCACTAAGTCCTCAACAATGGGTCTTTTAGATGTGGATTTAGAACTAGTGGATGAGGGTATGGCTATGGTGGCTGATGATGTGGCCAACCCTTCACCCTCTTTAGAAGGAGAAGAATGAATAGATTGAGAAGAGTTTGAGGGTTCAGAAGCATATGTACCTGGGTCCCCCTGATTGGCAGATTGAGTGTCAGACTCAGATCGCGTCGAAGAAGGGACAACTTCCTCACTTGCTTCTTGTTCCCTTGCTCTTTGCCTGCAGAAATCAAGGTAGATCTGCATTGCTGGGGTCAGACCCTGCGCAGTTACCTTGGGACTATTGAAAATGTTATTGTTTATGGCCTTACATTCCACAGTCTGACCAGTTGCCAGACTGAAATCATTATCAAGAATGGCTTCAATAATGAGTGCAATTATCCTTCCATAAGGTATGGTAAGACTCTTATTATTGACTCGGCCAACTAAGTCTCTAAAAATTACTGCAGCAAAATCTATTCTGGTCATAGTGACCATTGCATGAAAAATTTGCAACTCTAAGGCATTAGGTTGGCCAAAGCTGCCTGCTTTTACTTGTAAAGATTTAGAAATTGTGTTCAAAAGATAATTCCATATACCAGTTAAATATTTCATTTTCACAACTGAAGCCAATGGACCAGTATAACCAACATCTTGTAAAACACTTTTGGCTTCAGTGTGAGATACTAAACTTTCATAAATATCTTCAGGCATATATGACAGCTCAAACGCAGACCTAATCCTTTGTAAAGAAATGTATACCTTTTTCTCACCATTGAGGATAGTGCCAAAGATTGCAGGATCTCCCTTCTTGTTCTGACCCACATAACAGCTTGCCCAAAATTCACACAAGAGATCTTTGAACACCACATCTGGCTTTTCAATTAACATCTTGCCAAAAGGATGATGCCATAAAAATGACACAATCTCATCATATCCTTCAGCCCAAGAAGGAGGATGAACATTGGCAGAGACAAGATTGACTATCTTGATTTTACCAGTATCAAGATCAGCCGGAACAACCACTACCTTATTTCCCACCACATAAGGTGAAAGCTTATTAGCGCTTACCGGAGCTGGGTATTGGACACCAGATTCAGAAGAAGAATCTGATTGAGAATTATTGGAAGAAGTAGAAACAGATGATGATGCCATTTGTAAAAAGATTTTAGAAGAAGAATTTAAAACGAAATAAAACAGTATACAGATTTGAGAGAAAAAGATAGATTGATTTGATAAATGAAAGTGATTTGGGGGTTTAGGTTAAAAGAGTATATATACTTTATTATAATAAATATTATTCAATTTTAACCGTTTGAAAATTGGAGAGAGAAAATATTTGATTGGTGGATGAACAAGTAGTGGAGGTACTTTTTCAGAAACCAGCCGTTATCACTACACGTGTCAGTCACCAATTTAATAGAAAATGGATAAATAAGTAAACTGAATAAAATAATGTAAATAATAAAACGCACTGAGATATTTAATAACAAAAATAACCACTAAGCTGGGTCAGACTCAGCTTACCCTCTTTTACTTGGAAATACACCAAGTATGAAAGGGTAGTCTGGGTCAGACACAGCTTACCCTCAAAATTGAGAATAACTATAAGGGGTCAGATTTGTTATTACTTAGCTCACTACATTTTACAAATTTAACATACCTAGCTTACTTATAAGATAGTTGAACCTTGATTCATCCAATGGCTTTGTAAACAAGTCAGCAAGCTGATTATCTGTTGGAATGAAGTGGAGTTCAACATCTTCTTTCATCACATGATCTCTAATGAAATGATATCTAATATCAATATGCTTGGTCCTTGAATGAAGCACATGATTGTTGGAGATTGCTATGGCACTGGTACTGTCACAAAAGATTAGAGTTTTTGATGCAGTAACACCATAGTCTTGAAGCTGATATTGAATCCAAAGAATTTGAGAGCAACAACTTCCTACAGCAACATACTCAGCTTCTGCAGTGGAAATAGAAACTGAATGCTGCTTTTTGCTGGACCAGCTAACAAGTCTATTGCTAAGCAATTGACAAGATCCTGAAGTGCTTTTTCTATCAATCTTACAGCCTGCAAAGTCAGAATCTGAATAGCCAATTAGATCAAATCCTGAGTCTTTGGGATACCAAAGACCCAGATTAGGACTACCTTTAAGGTATCTAAAGATTCTTTTCACAGCCTTAAGATAAGATTCTTTAGGACTAGCTTGATATCTTACACAAAGACATGTAGCAAACATAATATCTAGTCTACTAGCAGTCTGGTAAAGTAATGATCCTATCATACCCCTATAAGCTGTGGTGTCAACAGATTTGCCATTTTTATCTTCACCCAGCTTATCACCAATTCCCATAGGAGTTTTCATAGGTGAGCAATCACTAAAACCAAATTTATTTAAGAGATCTTTGACATACTTTCCTTGGTTTATGAAAATTCCATTTTTAGTCTGTTTTACTTGTAAACCCAGAAAATAGTTTAGTTCTCCCATCATGCTCATTTCATACTTTTTAGACATTAATTCTGAAAACTTTTTACAAAGTCTTTCACTGCTAGACCCAAATATGATATCATCTACATATATTTGCACAAGAAGGATATCACCATTATAGTTTCTCACAAATAAAGTCTTGTCTACATTACCTCTTTTGAATTTGTTAGCCAAAAGAAATTTAGACAAAGTATCATACCATGCTCTTGGAGCTTGCTTCAAGCCATAGAGGGCTTTGTCAAGCTTGAATACACGGTCAGGGTACTTAGAGCTTTCAAAACCTGGAGGTTGTTCAACATAGACTTCTTCTTCCAATTTCCCATTAAGAAATGCACTTTTCACATCCATTTGATAGACTTTGAAACCTTTGTGAGCAGAGAAGGCCAAAAACATTCTGATTGCCTCTAGTCTTGCCACAGGAGCAAAAGTCTCATCATAATCAATTCCATCCTCTTGTCTGTAACCAAGAGCTACCAATCTTGCTTTGTTTCTGGTCACAACTCCCCTTTCATCCATTTTGTTTCTGTAGACCCATTTGGTTCCAATCACAGTCTTGTGATGTGGTCTTGGAACAAGTTCCCAGACCTTGTTTCTTTCAAACCGTGTTAACTCATCTTGCATTGCATTTACCCAAGATGGATTTGCCAGAGCTTCATCAATCTTTGTTGGTTCCATCTTACTGACAAAGTTTAGAAACATGCAGGAATTGCCTGTTGCCTTTCTTCTTATTTTAACACCAGAGAGAGGATCACCAATGATTTGGTTGATTGGATGACTCCTTGTCCATTTAGTTACATGAGATGAATTATTTGCAACTGGGACAATGGGCTGATTCAGATTTGAAGGCCCAGCCTGATCAGCTTAAGGAGCTGGCTGATCAGCTTGGATTGGAAATAAGGAATCTGAGTCAGCTGGAGCATCATTTGATGGATTAAGAGTAGGAATTGGATCAGCTTGCACATTTTCAAAGATTAGAACATCTTCTTCTTCTTCAATAAGTTGCTCCCCCTGAGTTTGAGCATTATCAGCTCTAATTGGAGGATTAGTTGGAGGCTCATGAGCCAGTTCTTCAAAATTGAAATCTTCATCTTCAAGAGGAGAGCAATCTGGCTTAGAACAACCTTCATCTATGCTTACATTGACAGAGTTTTCAATAGTTTTGGTTCTTTTATTGTACACTCTGTAGGCCTTCATCATTGTTGCATATCCAAGTAGGATACCTTCATCTGCTTTCTCATCAAACTTTCCAAGATGGTCTTTCTGATTCAGAATGTAACAAGGACTTCCAAACATTCTTAGGAAACCAATTTCAGGTTTTCTCCCCCTAAGAAGTTCATATGCAGTCTTCTGGTGCCTTTTCACAATGAGGGATCTGTTCTGGGTAAAGCAAGCTGTGTGAACTGCTTCAGCCCAGAAATGAGACTTGACATTGTTTTGAGCCATCATGGATCTGGCAGCTTCAATAAGAGTTCTATTTCTTTATTCTGCAACACCATTTTGTTGAGGAGTTCTGGCAGCTGAGTAGACTTGTGAAATTCCCTTTTCACTGCAGAACGAATTAAGAGTGATGTTCTTGAATTCAATACCATTATCACTTCTTAATTGCCTTACTGGCCTTTTGTAGAGAATTTTAGCTTGCTTGATAAAATGAATAATGCTGTCAGCAGCTTCACTCTTGTGCTTGAGAAAGAAAACCCAGGTGTATCTTGAATATTCATCAACAATTACCAAGGAGTACCTTATTCCAGTGAATGAAGGAGTACCAATTGGTCCAAATAAATCCATATGAAGCAGATCCAAACAATTATCTATGGTTGAGCAGGTTTTAGACTTGAAAGTAGCTTTGTGTTGTTTGCCTTTTTCACAAGCACCACACAGCTTGTCCTTCTCATAATTTATCACAGGGAGCCCAGACACCAATTCTTTCTTACACAGCTTGTTGATGTCTTTAAAATTCATATGAGACAGCCTTTTATGCCACAACCAGTTTAGCTCATCTTGAGTCTTTGACATGAAACAGACTTCTCTTGTTACAGTTGGATTTCTCATGTCAAAAGAATACAAAGACTCATCCCTTTTTGCTATAAGAACCACATTGCCTTCTAAATCAAGAACAATACCCTTATCAGATCTGAATCTCACTTCATAGCCAACATCACATAATTGACTCACACTTATCAGATTGTGCTTCAAACCATTCACATATGAGACCCTTCTGAAAGTAAGGGGACCATTTGAAAGTATACCAAATCCTTCAGTCTTTCCTTGAGAGTCATCTCCAAAAGTAACATTAGGACCAGCGCGAATCCTAAAGCTACATAGCAGGGACTTACATCCGGTCATATGCTGTCCAAGTGCCAGGTATTATCGTCATGATTTCCCTGCATTTACAATAAGAGATTAGTTCTTTTTGGGAACCCATCCAAAGATGGGTTCACCAGAGCTGACCATCAGGTCTGACTCAGATTTGGAAACAGAACTTAGACTCTTATCACATTTGGACACCCATTGTTGCTTGATCTGTCCTTTACCAGATTTAAAATTCTTTTTAGCAACATTTAGAGTTTCCTTTGAAGCAAAACCTTTCCCTATTCCAGATTTCTTACATTCAGCTCTTAACTTCTTTTGATCAACAACATTAGGATCAGACACATTTTTCAAAGAGTTATCATTATTTGAAATCTTACCATTTTTGGACTCAACATATTTTGAAATCATTTTGTCAGAGTCAGATCTGGTATCTTTTGAAATAGACACAGATTCAGCTTGTGACAATTTTCCTTGAGAACCAGACTTCTCATTCTTTGAAAGCTTTATCTTTTCTTTTGGAACACTATGATCTCTAACCTTTCTTTTATTTTTCTTTTAGTTACCATTGTTTGTTTTAGACTTTGAATCTGACACAGATTGGGTAATGGTCAGCTTGGATAAGTCAAGACTTTCTTCAGGTTTTAACTCAATAATCTGATCAGCTTCAGCAATGGTCTGACCAATGGTTTCAGGATCATTAAACCCAATACCAGATTTCTGAACAAACTTAATTGGTTTAGACTTTTTCCCTTTGGTTTGGACTTTGGGTGGTGAAGGAGGCTGATAACAAGGCTCCATAGCACATACTTCACTTGTAACAACCCTATTTTTTTAATATTATATATGTGCTAGTTATGTTGCCTATGATCCCGCAAGCCATAGTTATATTAGAAACTAGTAGATGATGCCCCTAAATTAGCAACCTAAAGCTATTATTTAGTCCTAAATTAAATCCAATAAAATGCCATTGAACAAAAACTCTATTGTCGATCAATCAAGTTATATAAATAAATACATAAAACACTTAGAAAACAAACACACATTTAAATATCCTTATACACCTAAATACTAATACAAATTTTATATAAAAAAAAGGAAGAAAACCCCTTCATTTTCCCCCATGAGGCCGGCCCCCCTATACACCCACATACACTTTCACTTCAAACCTTGCATGCACATTTAGTCTTGGAACTCCCAACTCTTACACACACTACACATTCACTTCACACACACAACTCATTTTCTCTCTCAAAAATCTTTTCTCTTCTCCTTTTCTCCTTCTTGATTTCGGCCAAAACAAACAAACAAAACACAAGCAAAAATCAAATTAAACATATACAAATAATAAGGGTTTAAGCTAGATTATTAAAGGGTTAATTTAAGCAAGGATTAAGGGTTGTTTGAGGCTTTGAAGGCCACGATTTTCTGCCCAAAAATCAACATCAAAACCGAATCCAAGAGGGTATAAATCTTCATCCTTTTTACTAGATTTAATCTTGTTCTTGTTTATATTCAAAGGTTTTATCAAAATTTTATGTTTTCTTCTTGTTTTCTTTGTAATACACACTTGATGAGGGCAAAGTTGATAGGATCTTTCTCCTCATGCACATGCATGTCGAAATCTATGAGAAAGATCCAAGGATTCAACAAGTTTAAGACCCAAAAGTATTTTTATAGATTAAGTAACCTTTAAAGTGATTTTTCTTTTGAAAGATGGATATGTTCTTGCATATTATGATGAGTATATTTCTGGATTTTTCATTAAAAAGGTTTTATCAAAATTTTATGTTTTCTTCTTGTTTTCTTTGTAATACACACTTGATGAGGGCAAAGTTGATAGGATCTTTCTCCTCATGCACATGCATGTCGAAATCTATGAGAAAGATCCAAGGATTCAACAAGTTTAAGACCCAAAAGTGTTGTTATAGATTAAGTAACCTTTAAAGTGATTTTTCCTTTGAAAGATGGATATGTTCTTGCATATTATGATGAGTATATTTCTGGATTTTTCATTAAAAAGGTGTTTTTATATTGTTGGATGTGAGATCTATAAAAGTTTGTATTAAAAAGTGTTGATTTGAATGCATGCATGTTAGATTTAAGAAAGTTGATCTTTTGTTGGATTATGAGATGGATATGGACTTGTTATAAGTGAAAAATATGTTAATCTTGATGTTAATATTCTGGATATTAATGAAATAACAAAGAGACAAAGCTTGGACCAAAACTAGTGAAAATAAGCTAGAAATCACAAACCGAAAACATGCAAAAAGCTATTTTGAGCTCACACTTGCACCATAGTCAAAGGACAAGAAAAATATCTTAAACTTACTGGAAATAAGTTATTTCAAAAGTATAAAACTCAAGTCATTTGGTTCATGACAATGATAAGATCAAAAATCACCTTTTCGGGTCAAATAATCACTAACCGAAAGCACTAAATTGCACATATCACACCACCACCACTGTCACGACTTGGAACACCAAAATATGATGAACTTTCTGGAAATAATGAAACAAGAATGAAAATCCTTTTTGAAGCTCTTTAATTGCTTAAGAAATGAGGCTAAAATCACTATTTCGGTAAACAATTTTTAAGCTTAAAGTCCTCAAAATAAGCAAGACACAAGAGAGGTTGAATTGATATGAATTTTATTGATAAAAGTTGCCTAAAAGGCCTGAGATTTTTAGCCAAAATGTTGTGTGGTGATTTCTAAGGATTTCCATAATTTATTGAATTTAAATGGTAATTAAAAGACATATAAATCAATAAATAAATTATGTAGATCATGAATTTGGTTTAATCTTCATAACCAATGATGAAAATAACTAAAACCTCCTGTATTCAAATAAATAAAAGCCAAGAAACAAGTGTTACTCAATTTTAAGGTAAACAATTAAGTAACAATCACTAATTAATCACTATTATTAAATTAATGGAAAAATACACAAATAATTATATAAAACATAAAATCATAAGTTAAAAAGCATAAAAATCAGAATATAACTCAACTATAATTATTCATAATTTATAAAGATAAATATGGAACTTAAAAGTATTTTTAAGGAATTATTTAATTAATAAATCAATAAAATGAATAAATAATTAATTAAATAATATTAAATTAAATAAAAACTTATAAATCAGAATATAACTCAACTATAATTATTCATAATTTATAAAGATAAATATGGAACTTAAAAGTATTTTAAGGAATTATTTAATTAATAAATCAATAAAATGAATAAATAATTAATTAAATAATATTAAATTAAATAAAAACTTATAAATCAGAAAATATTCACAAAAATGAATATTATTAAGTAACTAATGTCAAGTATGAAAAATGAGTGAAACACACAATGGAAACCATGACAATCAAAGCCAAGATACCGAAATTCCAACAATGCGAAATTACGTATAGTGAGAAATGACTTTCTCCACCAAATATCTTCCAACCAAACATTATGAACAATATAACACACTTTAACTCCATAAACTAATAACAACCAAAGGTGGTCAAGTCTACTAGTATACATCTCATGATCTAGCTCACTAGTTCATGTCACACGAACTTACGTCGTGAATATATACATTATGGTTTAGGCTTGCTTGAGGCGCAACAAATCTAGGCGAAGGACTCGCGTTTGATCAGCCCATTTCACTCTCAAATCAAGTGAGTCATAGCCCCCTTTCAAACTCTTTTATGTGTTTTACTTACGGGGTGAAAAGCATGATTAATTAAAATGGCTTTCTTTTATGAAAATGCTATATTGAACGAATGATGATTATATGGGAATGTTATTGTATGTTCAATGTGTTATATGTTATATGATGAGCTTGAGTACTGTCAAACTGTTTCACCTCGGTACACTACTATTAACTCTTCGAGAGGCCTGTAGTTTGAGAGTTGCGCAACTAGGACTTGTCCCCTCACCCAATGAGTAACGGTGGGATGCTTGGTTTGTCTTTGTGGCGGCCTTCATTGCCAGTCCGACCATGCGCTGCTCTAGCTACTATATCAGTGGTCATGCCACGCCCCCTTCTTTTATTGGTCGTTTCCATGGCACGACCCCTTTACTATTATTGCACATGATTGACGGCATGTGCTTCTTATTATCTTGGACATAACCGGTTTTAGTAGTGGCTCAAGCACAAACTCATCAAATTATGCCTTTGGCCAAGTATTATTGATATCATTTATGGTTGGTTATTATTGTTTGGACATACGGTTTGGGTATGGATATTATGACGGAACTCTTGGAAATTTTATGACATTTTACTTCCGGTATTGGATTAAATATATATATGTTGTTAGCATAAACCTATGAACTCACTCAAGTCTCGTAGTTGACACTTTATCTTCATGCTTTTCAGGTGTAGAGCAGTAAGCTAGTACTTGACCGCCTCTTGGATATTGTGTTTGTCTTTATGCTTGACGGATGTAATGCAAACATTTGGTCTTTTGGTTATGGATTTGGTTATGTAATGATTGTTAAACGTCAACTTGAACTTGTAATCTTTTGGGAGTTGAATGTCATTTGAAACTTTATGTTGATGTTTTCTACTTAATCTTTTTGTACCATGTCGTTCTGTGGCATCTCGTGTTTCCGCCCTAGTCGGGGTGTTACAGAAAAATGGTATCAGAGACAAGGTTATAGAGAATTTTTACTATAACCTACGTAATTTCAAAACGAGTCGAACATCTCTTAAAGAATCAATTCGATCATAAAGTGTTCGCCTTAGCGAAGCGTAGCCTGGCCAACTACGACTAGTTAAGGATGTAACATGGAGTGATCGAATTAATTGTCTAAGAAATGTTCAAAAATGAGTCTTTTAAAAATAAACTTGAAAAACGATTCTTGGTGCAAGAAGACACATAACCAAATCCGATGTTTGCATTACTCATTAGAACCCTTAGTTAATACCCCCACTTTGCTAGTATTACCTTGCTTATATATAGAATTATTACATGAGAGTCGAGCACAAGTCGGTCAATAGTAACTACGCCGTTTAGTGGTTGTCATGTTGGTTGTTGGACGTCGTGTTGGTTGATGGTCGTCATGTCGGTTGTTCGGTCGTCAAGTTGGGGGGTGGTTAGTCGCCAAAATGTTGAGGTCGTCATGTCGGTTGTTCGGTCGTCGAATTGGGTGGTTAGTCGCCAAAAGGTTGAGGTCGTCTTGTGATCCGTTATGTCGTCAAGCTGTCCGCGAGTCGTCACGTGAGTCGTCAATGGTCAAGTCGGTCGTGATGGAGTCGTCTAAGCGTCGGGTCGAGTCGACATCTCACGTTTTATGTAACTTGTGTAGGAAGCACCATGTCGCAAAGGGGTGAAGCATCAAGAACCTCCAGTTACCTGAGGAACCTCTATGGGTTCGTGGATAGGGTAATGGATCGCCAAGAGAGGCAAGAAGAAGAAGAGTCTGATCCCTCAGAAGGATCCGAGTCTACTAGGAACACACAACAGCCTCCCCAGCCTCGCCAAGAAGAGGAAGAATCCGAGAGTTAGAGGGCGGCTAGTGTTAGGAGCGTCGCTTCTAACCGGTCTGGGCGCCGCTCACCTACACCGCCACCAGCACCACCAGCCCCTCGAGTTCCTACTCCTCCAAGGCGAAATGTCGCCTTGAACCTTAGTGATGGGCGCTTCCCAGATCAAGACCCATACTTTCCACCGCGCCTTCCTCGTCATCGCCCCCTGTACCACTTTGGACGAGGACATCATGGAGGGGACCCACATCGTCCTGTTTATGGAGTACCCCCTCCACCTCCAGTTGGCATGACTCGGGAGGAAAGAGAGCGAGTATGGGGCATAGCTAGTGGATTAAGGGACGTAAGAACAAGAGTAAGACATCAAGAGATTATGATGGAGAGGGCTATGGGGATAATGGACCGATCAGCAGGATATTCGGGGATGGCTATATTGGAGGTTCGCAGGACTAACGATGTGATTTTAGTGATGGGATGTGTACTCTCAGCCGTATGCGTTCTTGTGATTGCTCTCATACTTAGGGCATGGACCTAGAAACGTTCTTTTACTTATGGACCTATCTTAATGTATGAACTATTATGTCTTGTTTCCGTTCTTGAACATTTCTACTTGTGTGTGATGATGATCGCGATGTATTTGGCATTTAGCAAATTTTGTAAACTTATCTTGAATGATATATATATATATATATGCTTAATGCCTTTCTATGGTTACATGATGTGTTACTTCCTTCGTATTATTGCTATCCTCATTGTGAAGGTTGTTGTTGCAATAGAATTCCAGATTTGACCACTTTTGGTAGAAAAATCATAACTTGAGTTCTACTTCGTCTTTTGACCTGATTCCAGTGAGGTGAAAGTTAACTCATAGGGCTACGTTTTATATTTTATAAGTTTCTCCCAGTTCGTCCATCTTAAACCACTTTTACACGCTCCAAGTTCAGAAACAGATTCTGTGAATTTTCTTGGTCACATAAGAGCATGCTTGCTTTACTTTAAAATACCCAACCACTTATTTAATTTTAATGGGAAGCTTGGCGCGAATAAGAAAGGAAGATGGATTTAGATGTATATAAATATATGGTGGTCATGTAGTGACCTTATGTAAAGCACATTCGCAACACTTCAAAGCTCAACTATTGTAGCTATGAACAATAAGTTCGAACTTGGGATAGGTATTCATATAAGTATATATATACGCATATGTGTTAGAAATCCAAAAATGGTGTTAAAATGCAATTATTTTAATAATGGAAGGAGTATTAGTGAAAGTTAGTCAAGTGTATAAATACTCCTTTCCATACCCAAAATTGTAAGTTTTTTCCCCCATTTCCTTAATTAATCACAACAATTCAACCTCAATTCTCTCTGATCTTCATCTTCAACCTCCAAAACACACACTACACCTTTTCACACACTAACTCCATTTTTGCACAAATCGAGCTTAAATTTCTGTTTAACAATTGGTATCAGAGCAAAATCAGTTAATCTGAACGATCCATAGCTCGATTTGTTGCAATTTTCATTCAATTTTCGAATTTTTTATTCAAAATCGTTTTCACTGTTCATCAAAATTCACACTCTCAAATCACATAAAATCACAGTTATTTGTTCACCAATAGATTCGTGATAGTTGTAAACATAATCCTGTCAAGTTTCAAGTTCCAATTCGATCTAAATCTCGAGATTGAATTTTTTGATTTTGGCGCGATTTTTGGGTTTTGAATCTGCTATGTTTTGTGTTGAATTTTGTTAATCGGTGTGTTGCTAAGGTGAAAACAAACAGTTTGCAAGTGAATTCGTGATCTAACTCCTAGTAAATCGAAAGTTATTGAAGCTTTGCTATGTCGTTAATGGAGAAAACTGCTGCTGTTCATGTTCATGATGAAGAAGATAACCAAGACGATCTGCCTAAGATCGTTTTAGTTCAGTGCTTTGTAGCTTGTTAAGACGATCCTAACAAGATCGTTTTAGCTAAGAGTGTGTTGTGGAAGTGTTGATTCTGGCTAATTAATCCAAAAGGATTGGTTTGGTCGTTTCATACACTTAAAAGTTTTTGAGAAAGACAACAAGACGATCTTCATACCAAGATCGTCTCATATTTTTCCCAGGACGAACTTCAAACCAAGATCGTTTCACCTAAGACGATCCTCATCTAAATCGTTTCATTTTCATACTTAGCCAAATTTCACGAAATTTTCCAAGACGATCTTCAAACAAGATCGTCCCAGTTCTTCAAGACCGTTTCAATTTTCATACTTAGCCAAATTTCACAAGAGTTCCAAGACGATCTTCAATCAAGATCGTCCCAGTTCTTCAAGATCGTTTCACATTCTGTTTTCAAGATCGTTTCATTTTTTAGACTTAACCAAATTTTCATCAAACTCCTAGAACGATCTTGCTCAAGACGATCTTACTCAAAACGATCTCACCCTAGAACGATCTCACCCAGGACGATCTTATCAAGATCGTTTCACCACGATCTTCTCAAGATCGTTCCAATTCCAACAAAAAAAAAAAAAAAGTCTTTTGGCGGGAAAAATAATTTTTGCCCAGGATCTTAAAAAGGGATAATTCATGAAGATTTAAAATTTGATAGCGTTAAAAAAATTTTAGGCCAATTTTCATCCGTTATCGACGCGGTTTTGGCGAAAATTTTTAGAATTTATCAAATTTTTCCTATGATCATGATATCCAAAGTTTACATGAAATTCTAAGTTTCGTGAGAACATATTTCGGCGAAAAAATTTGGAGGGAAACCTGAAGTACAAAATCTCCAAATTTCAATTTTAATTCTTTCACTTCAATTTCAATCACAACTACCTTTTCATTTCATTTCACCCTTTGCTTAACAAAATGTCAATTGAAATATCCAAAGATTTTATTCATTCCTTAACAGAAGATTTAACGGGCTTAGAACCAAGTTGGAAAGAGATTCATTATCATGGTACTCAAACTTGTTCATGTGGTGACAAGTATCGTTCAACGAATTGTATTGTGGCTGAATATGAACGAAAACAAGCTAATTTGGAAAAGCTTCTTAATATTTTGGGACAACACCACAATTTCCAACTTGAAGTTCAACATCTCAAAGAAGAAAACAAAGAGCTCAAACATGCAAATGATCTAAAGTTGTCCAACATGGAAAGTGTTCAAAAAGAACATGATCTTTTGCAGTCCAAGATTTCAAAAATGTCAAAAGAATTGGAAACTTCCAACAAGAAGCTGAATGATAGTATCTTGGAGAGCAAATCAAGAGAACTTATTTTGCAAGAAAAGATTTCAAGTTTTCAATCTCAGTCAAAAAATGAGACATCCATTTTCTTAACCATGGAGGGAAAGTTCGTTGATGAGATGAACAAAGTTGAGAAGGAGAGACAAGATGTTTGCAACAAAATCAAGATTCTTGAAGAGAATTGTTTACAATTTCAATCAAATGAAACATCTCTACAAAAGAGAATCTCTGAACTTGAGATGGAATTGCAAACACAATCAACATCTTGTGACACTCAAAGTGATGATGGATCAGTTTATCATGATGCAAGTCCAATACTTCCAACTAAACTTGATGCTCCAAAGAAAGTTTGCACTGAGTCCATCCAAAGAACTCAAAGATCAAAGTTTCATCACCTGCTGAACGTAAAGCTTCTCAATTTACTAACTATGCCTTATTCAAGGATAGAAAGTATTCTTCGAAGCCTACTATTGATGGAACACATACTCTCATTCCATTCTTATCATTTGAAGACAACTCTCAGTTCATCTCTCAAGCAAAAGCTCAGTTGACCAAGATCAAATGGAAACCTGTCTACAAACAAAGTCAACTGAGTCAAAGACAATCAAATACTCACTTTGGCAACTCTATGAACTTGCACCAAAACCAATTACCGTGCAAGAAGTGAATGTCTTTGCATCTCCACTGCGTCCACAAAAACTCAACTTTTCAACAACCTCGAGTTTTCACCCACCATGGACTGCAGATTCTATTCGTCGAATCGATGACACGTACATTTGGAATGTCAAGACAAAAACCGTTGGGCCTACACAAAAATGGGTCCCAAAGGTTGTTCATAAGTGATTCGATGAAAATGGCTTATACACATGTCAGTGTATAACCCGGGCTAAAGATGTTGTTTATTGGACTACTACTTCATAATGGTTGATTTCCCAGTTTCGACTTCAAAGAGACATGATGAACATGTTGCCACACATTCATCATGAGGGGAAGAAAGAGGATAATAAAGTCAAACAAGTGTGTGTGCTTTCTTGAATTTTGATGGGAGAAAGAAGAATTCATCAGTTGAGGGGAAGAAAGATAAATTGTTGACTAAAGTGATCCCCAAATTAATTGTTGACTAAAGTGATCCCCAAATTTTTCTTTGAAGATAGTTATCGCCAACGTGGTGGGTACGCCGCGGGTACACCCTATACATAAGCGTTGGTGGTACGCAAATATGATTGTTTGATCGAGGGGAAGTTTGTGATGAAAAAGATGTTTGTCCAAATGCTTCAAGAGAAAGATTCATTAATTAAGGGGAAGTGTGGCAAAGTTAAGATTGTCAAGAAGAGGCTTTCATGTTCAAATCTAAAGAGCCAAGATCAAGTTTCCGCAATGCTCATACTCTGAGAAGTTCAAGACTTAAAGATACATCTTTAAGGTATGTGAAGATTAAAGACGTAAAGCCAAGTTTGATGGAAGATCTTGAAGACAATGAGAAAGCTTCGAAGACCTTCATCAACAAATTCGTATTTATAGATGATATCGTGCATGAATTACATTTCAACACCAAGGGGAAGAATGTTAGAAATCTAAAATGGTGTTAAAATGTAATTATTTTAATAATGGAAGGAGTATTAGTGAAAGTTAGTCAAGTGTATAAATACTCCTTTCCATACCCAAAATTGTAAGTTTTTTCCCCCATTTCCTTAATTAATCACAATAATTCAACCTCAATTCTCTCTGATCTTCATCTTCAACCTCCAAAACACACACTACACCTTTTCACACACTAACTCTTTTTGCACAAATCGAGCTCAAATTTCTGTTTAACAATATGTACTCGTGTGTGATCATGGAGTCATGAGTTGAACCTATATCATACGATTTAGCACAAGAATAACTAAACTACCTTACTCTTTGTTATAGAACTATGGCGCCCCAAAGAAACACCGAAGAAACAAGCGAGGAGGCTCAACGCCGAGCGGAAGAGGCCCGACGACAGGCTGAGCTGGCCAATTTGATCTCCCAGCAGATCAACTCCGTCATGCCAGCCATAGCCACTCAAATTGCGGAAAGCATGACCGCCACACTTAACACGAACCGAAGGCAAGATGGGGGAGGAAATGCTATTGACAGGAATGCTTACCTTGCAACCCCAAGGAGTTTCATGGGACAGAAGGTCCTGTTGGGTTGCTTACTTGGTTCCAAAGCATGGAAGCCAACTTGAACATCATTGATTGTGCACCGGCTGACCATGTTAAGTTTGCTGCTAGTAAGCTTCAAGGAAGAGCTCTTACTTGGTGGAATCTCCAAGCGACTACTAGAGGTCCTGCAGCGGTCAATGCTTTGACTTGGGAGCAGTTTAAAGAAGAGTTGAAGCGTGAGTATTGTCCACGGGAAGAGGTACAAAAGCTGGAGATGGAATTCTGGAACCATGCCATGAGGGGACTAGAATTGGAGGCATATGTGATCCGCTTCCACGAGTTGAGCGTGTTGGTGCCGGAGATGGTAACCCTTGTGGCTAAGAAGGTTGAGAGGTTTATCTACGGGTTGGCACCTGAAGTTAGGTTGATGGTCACTGCTGCAAGCCCTACCACTCTTGAGCAGGCTATAAGCTTGGCAACCAGGCTAGTGAACGACCTGGTTAGGCGTGGGAAGTACACGAGAGGTGAATCAAGTTCGAGACAGGGTGGAGGAAATCGGTTTGGTGATCGCAAGGGGAATGGTCCGGATAAGAGGCAAAAGATTGTGAGGAACTACGGTGTTGTCGATGCTAATCCCAACACGTATCGCGATGCGCTCCCAAGGTGCAACCGATGTGGTTATAGCCACTCGGGTGAATGCAAGCGTTGCGCAACTTGCAACCGCATGGGTCACCTTGCTACTCACTGCCGGAGCGGGCCAAGGAATGAAGGACCACGAGGGGGATGTCACGAATGTGGAAGTACGGACCATTGGAGAAATGCTTGTCCTAGGTTGAGAAGAGCACAAGGCAACCGTGGAAATGGAAATGGTAACCGTGGCAACTTTAGAAATGTTGGGAATCGCGGGAACCAAGCAAACCGAGGCAACAATGGAAATCAAGTTAACCGAGGAAATGTTGGGAATCAAGCTAATGTGGGGAATCAAGACAACAACGTTAACCAAGGAAATCGTGGAAATCAAGGAGGTCAAGCCCGAGGAAGGGTGTATGCCATGGGAGCGAATGAGGCACGTGATAACCCTAATGTCATCGTAGGTACGTTTCCAATAAATAATGTTTATGCATCTATGTTGTTTGATTCTGGAGCTGAAAGAAGTTTTATTTCCTTTGAATTTAAAGAATTGATTGATAAGAAACCTAGTGAACTTGATGAAACTTATTATGTTGAATATGCCAATGGAAATGAGTATGAAACTAAGGAGATTATCCCTGATTGCAAGCTAACTTTAGATGATAAGAACTATAGTATTGACTTGATTCCCATAGAAATAGGAAGTTTCGATATAATCGTAGGAATGGATTGGTTGTCAAAAATGCGTGCCGAAATCATTTGTCATGAGAAGATCATACGGATTCCCTTGGAAAATGGAGAAGTGTTGATAGTGCAAGGTCATAAGGCTGGAGTCCAACCTAAGTTGGTGTCGTCCATGAAGGTGAGGAAGTACCTACGGAAGGAATACCACACGTACTTGGCACAAGTAGTGGATAAGCGAGTGAAGAGCAAGGATCCTCACAAGGTGACAGTGGTCAGGGACTTTCTTGACGTGTTTCCTGACGAACTACCTGGACTTCCACCCACGAGACAAGTGGAATTTACGATCGATTTAGTTCCCGGTGCAGCCCCCGTAGCTAAGGCACCATATAGACTAGCGCCCTCCGAGATGCGAGAACTCTCCGAGCAATTGCAAGAATTGCTCGATAAAGGTTTGATCCAACCTAGTTCGTCGCCATGGGGTGCGCCAATCCTCTTTGTCAAGAAGAAGGATGGGTCTTTGAGAATATGCATCGACTATAGGGAGTTGGATAAGCTGACCGTAAAGAACAAATATCCGCTGCCACGAATAGATGATTTGTTCGATCAACTTCAAGGAGCGTCGTATTTTTCTAAGATCGACCTTAGATCCGGCTATCACCAGTTGAAGGTACGAGAAGAGGATGTACCTAAAACGGCTTTTAGGACTCGCTATGGGCATTATGAGTTCCTAGTGATGCCATTTGGTCTTACCAATGCGCCAGCCGTATTCATGGACTTGATGAATAGAATTTGTAGGCCATACTTGGACAAATTCGTGATAGTGTTCATCGATGATATTTTG